>MUZC01004681.1:173424-203316 GCA_002072015.1 Radix auricularia | reverse complement strand
CCTTTTTTGTGCTCGTGTTATGAGGTTTCGGCGACTTAAAAAAATCGAATTAAACGACCAGAAAATACTAAGACAAAGAGAGAATTTGGCGGTTCCAAAAAAAAACCGTCGACTTAATGGGGTGGTCGACCTAAGCGAGCTCGAGGTAAGTGGGTTCCACTGTATTACCAATATTTTTGCCAATATGAGTATTTGTTAGGAAAAAATAAAGTGGTCATATTTGATGCCATTTTAAAATTATTTATACTTTATACGTTAGGTTACTGATTTAATTTAGAAACAAATTGTACAACTTCATTTGAAATATAAGTGTGTGTCAAATACAGTCTACCATATTTCGTGTTCATTCTTCTATGTCACTTTGCTTCATGTTTCTTTCTTTTCCTCTTTAACAATGCAGGAATATGGATCAAATATTTTTTTAAAAGATAAAAAAAGATAATACTGTAATATTTCGGATAAAATAACAATCAAAACATTAAAAATAATAACAAAAAAAAATTATTCAATATAGAATTAGTGATTTCTTTGTTAATAATTCATTGAACTTAGTATAAAAACTTAAAAATGTATCTCTAACAATTAACGTGCCATAATGTTTTTGGAAAACTTCCGCCTCAGTCCCCATAAGAATTTCCCGAATTGCGATCAACTGGTTATGAAATTTAAAAAATTGCGTAAAATCCACTTATACTATTAATGTCATACTGACTTCATCTGTTAGGATAAGAATGGTAATTTTAAAGTATCCCAAAAAACTGTATTGAGTTTAAAGCTATTTTTACCTGTAGTTCAGTGCTATTAAAGTATAGAAAAATCAAATCTTCCAAAAAAAAACATGTAAAAGCTTCCAAAAAACTTCGCGAATCAAGCGATAACACTTGCGAGGGAAACAGCTGCCAATGCTAAAAGTCAAATACACCTTTTTTCATGCATTGAAGAGTTTTAATTTTCTGTTATTTCGTTTCTATCGAGGCGCGCTTTACCGCACTTTGATAATAACGATGTGGCGGGCATTATCGTGCTTTGACAAGTTAAGAGTTAAAGCCTCAGAAGGTTTTCAATAAACTTCCACTTCAGTCCCGTAATGATTTCCCATATTGCGCTCAACTGATTATTATTTGAAAAATTGCGTAAAATGCATTTATATTATTGTCATACTGACTTCATTTTTTAGGCTAGGAATAGTTATATTACGCAACCACAACACAGACTTGAATTATATACTAAATTTATCTGTGGATTTAGTACTATTATTTTCATTATAACGTATATGGGAAAATTGCATCTAAAAAAAAACAACAAAAAACAAAACAATTAAAAATTTCACGAATCGAGCAATAACACTAGTGCGGGCAACATCCGCCATTGCCGGAAGTCGAATACATACTTTTTCAAGCATTGAAGAATTTGCACTTTTCTGTGATTTCGTTTCTAAAGAGAGTTCTATCGAGGCACGCATTACCACGCTTCAATAATAGCAGATAAGCGTGGGTTACCACTCTTGGGGCTTTAAGAGTTAAACAAAGTTTCTGAAATGTTTACAAGTTCCTTTTCAGGACAAAACAAACTGTCATATATAAAAATGTACAAATAAAATTAGGAATTCCTTTGAACCTTCAAATTTGACTCATAATTAATGCTAAGCAATAGTTAAATGGCTTTTTGCTCACGGCCACCTTTTATGAATGAAACAATTAGAACCAAGCAATAGTAATAGAGTCAAAATGAGGTTAAAGGATAAATGATTACCAATGACAAGTCTGCACATGGTACATTTTTTTATATTCAATATGAAACAAAAACAAAATGTTTTACACATCTGCGATTCTGTATGCATCTTTGCTATTAGAGCAATTTGGGTACACACAGTATCACCATCACTTACAGAGTAAGTCCTAGTATTTTTGTGTGAAATGTTACTTATTACAAAGTATCAATAAAGTCAATATTGGGAACTTTATGCACGGTACTGATACTACCCTGATATCAGTGGACCCCTGTCATTTATCTGGGGTCACATTGACAACCAATGAAGTTCAGGCTTTACAGAGCTCTCATTAAAACCATTGTCCTTTTACAATAAAGACCTGGACAATAAAGGCAACCAATGAAAGCAAGCTGAAGGCATTTGAAATAAAAATGTAAGAGGAAAATTCTACAAATCTCCTATCTAGAACACAAGACCAATGAATATGTCTGGGACAAAAATTATCCATCAAGAAGGGGGCCAGCGAAGAGGTCAACAGCGGGAAAGCTGGCTTGACATCATGAAGGAATACACAGGGATGAGATTGAGTGAATTATTTGCTGCCGCTCAAGATAGGCAACTGAGGAGATTGTAATCTGTTTATGTGTCCATGCGCTCCCCCCCCCAACGATCACGGGACTGATGATAATGACATTGACAGAAACCTTTTTGTTAGGGCCACATTTGAAGGTGCAGAAAAATGTTCTGAGTAATGTCAGGTTGAATTAATGTTACCTGAAAATTAGCAATTACAATAAATAATATTTTTTTTTTTGTGTTTTGCAACAAATGAGAGGATTTAAAATAAGGTTGTTAGAGGTTAACTGGCCCTCAGTTCAGGACCGGTTAACCGTAACTTAAATTTGTCAGTATGGGCTTATAACCATTATTTTTTTTTCTTGGTGTTACGGCAGAATAGCAGAGCCTATACGCGAGCAACCATGACATCAAAGCATTTTCTTAATATTCTGGTATTTGCATAATATAAAAATTCATGTTATTACTGTTAGTGGAGTTCAGCTAGTGACCAATTTTTAAAATGCACCTAATTGGTGAAGCATAGTAAGAGTACTAACACAGGAAAGGGAGCACAGAGCATCAGAACTGAACACAAGGGGGCGGTGCATTACATGTTCTTTGATGTCATCAGACGGTGCGAGGCAAAAATTAATACACACACTTTTGTTGGTTCTCTAAATTCTCTAAAAATAAGGGAAAAATACGGGCCAGGCAGTAAAAGTGTCTTTTATTTAACGGTTAACCAGTCCTCAAAAACGAATTGACTTTACATATGATAACACGCCGTTTTAATACTTTCAATGCATAAAATTAATAATTGAATATTAATCATTACGGTTTACGTCTTTGTTTGAACTATTTTTTTTTTAAATTAAAAAAAAAATTACATTTTTTTCTTCTTTTTTTGAATTTGCTGTTTTTAGGGCAGCGCGACATGACAGGCGCTTGGTTATCAAATCAGACGACGCGATGCATTCTCTTGTTGGTTCACAAAACATAGTAAAAATATGGCCTGACTGTTATCATGCCTAAAAAAAAACAACTTTTAACTGTCCTCAAAAACGAGCGGTCTTAACAACCTTAATTTAAAATGTCTTAGTAATGCGGCGTGAAGTGGGGTTGAATGACAACTGCTTGACTGCAAAGGGAAGAGTTGAGTAAGACAGAAAGTCATATTGCTTTTAGCTTTCTCCTCTCTAATCCCATGAACTCAATACACTTTTCTAACATTACTTATGTATTACTTGTAATAACGTTGGTTTTTTTTTTTACATGCAAGGGTAGTTTTTTTTCTAGGGTGTAATATACTTTTGTATAGAAGGAGAATCTGTAATAAATAAAATAAGATTAACTTTCAAGAAAGAAAAAATGACCATTAACTAACTGCTGTATTAATTCCTTAATTTTAATGTAGCACACAAATAAAAACTTTACAAGGGTGCTTTAGATTAAATTAAAAGCTGGAAAACAGGTAGAGGTACACAGGTACAGCTATTGGGTAACCATAGAACTTGAATGTTAAGGCTGTATGTAATAAAAAGTGGTGGACACGGACAGAGGTTTTTTATGGGTGAGGTTGCAGAAGTTTTATAAGTTACGTTTGATGGCATTTTGTTTTTGCACAAGGAGGATCTTGAAGATTGGGGAAGGGGGTTACAAGTTGCATATAATCATCTACAGATGGCATATTAGCATTTCAGAACTGATGGATTATGATAAGCTTTCAACTTGCAATAGCTACTGACTTAGTTGGTGATTGCTGCTAATATGATTGAGAGTAGAAAGCCTCACAAGTCATAATTTATGACATATGTGTCATAAGCTGCTGATGATTACTGGCATTTTCATAGATGAGAAAGCCTAAACCTTTCAATTTTAACATTGGCATAAAAATGACAACTTGACATAAACATTTATTATTTATTGATTTCTTGACAATTAAAAAAAAAAAGGAAATCAATAGCCTCTGACAAAAGGCCAAAAAGGATAGACTTTTGCAAATTTTAAATTTGACTAATTGCAATAGTGGGACACATGAGGAACATCAAAATATACATATACAATGCCTGCATAATATCAGTTTCAACATATGGCTGCAAAGCTGGAAGGCAACAAAACTAATAGATAAAAAAAACTCAAAACACTTTTGAAAAAAAAAAAATGCTTTCACAGAATCTTACATTTAAGATGGTCTAATTTTAAGACATCTGCATCAGTAAGGGAACGTTCAGTGCAGGCATATATACCATCTACCATAGAAAAATTAAGATGGTCATTGTCATAAATTAGTGTCATTAGCCATGTACTTTGCAAGAACAGCTTGACACTACCTTGACACACAACCAGAGTAGAGGAAACCAGGTTGACCTAGAGAAACTTTACTTTACACAGACCAATCAAAATAGAATGCAAAATTCTAGGTCTACGGTCTACACAAATGCCAAAACATTAATCAAGCTGCAACAAACCCACAGAACAGAAAAACAAAATGGCCTAAGACTTGGTGAGTCTTCTAGGCCCAAAAAGGAATTTCAATCAATTGCAATAGTATTAGAGGTTGGTCAAACTTGTCATGCACTCAGGAATACCAAAGCCCAAGCAGATCAATAGGCTCAATAGGTGTTAATGAATTAATGGCTGGTAATCCTGCAGTTTCTACCGTATATTATTTCATTTTATTGTGAGAACTTACGTTTTTAATTTATCGAATGCATTATTATATGTTGTCAATGTTGTATTTTAGCTTTTACAGAATTACAGTGGTAATTTGTAAGTTGTAAGTCTTATTGATTTCTAAGTCTAAGTCTAAGGCAAGGCATTTTTTGAGCACCCTATTATGAAGTTCTCATGAGAAAATTAAATTATGCTGTGAAATAATATACGTGTAGAAACTGCAGAATTACCGATATTAATAAGTATCTACAGGCCTGTCTGTGCGACTCTGGATGAGCTTACCAAGGAAGGCTAAAGAGGACTAAAGACTCAAAAGTTTGTCAAAAGGCTTAGTCCAAGAGCCAAGAATCATCATATTCAGTTAATTCAGATTCATGTCTACGCGTTCAAGGTTGGTGATTTCTAACCATATTTCTAAGCCAATCTTTTTTCATTAATTTATTTTAAGACAAAAAAATTATAAAATATTTACATCTTTCACGTAATGATCAATTCTTTTCAAATTAAATGACTTTCGTGGAATGGTAATGCACCTCAAACATCTATGTCATGTCATATTGTATCTTCCATTTCCTTGCCATCTTAGCAAGTTTCCATTTAGCTTTGCCTGAATTCTAAAAATCCTCAGGTCTAAAAAAGATAAACTTTGGACAATACTTAAAATTCAGTTTGTATGCATAATATGTTGTCTTAAAACTTGGTTTCTATATTTATTACAAATAGAAAAATGTATGGATAATGCAATAAATAAAATGAATATTAAAAAAAAACATAAACAGAACATGGCATACTAAGTTTGTATGAGCACATTAATTTTTTGAAACGACTTTAACATAATCAAACTGGAATCGTTCAAACTGGCAGACATGAGTTCAGGATTTTTTTCCCCATTTTTTTGTGTGGGGAAAATACTCTTTATGAAAGCTTTGTAAATAATATAAATCATTTTTTAAAAAAAATACTGAATTCAAATAAAACATTTATGTTGGTATTTCACATATTTCTGAACTGTTATGAACGCCCGCTATTCATTAAGCTCTTCAATTTTTTATGACGTCATCGGTCAACACATTCTATCTCTGTGGTCAATGTATGCCAATCCTGTCACTCACTCACTGAACTCACTGTCACGAAAAAAAGAGTAAATGTGCAGACTATCATTACTATCAAAAAGAAAAAACCAAACTACAAATGCTTTGAATTATTATCTTCTATTGGTGGTTTAAAGTTTTGGGATAATAGTAATAAAATAAAAAGTCATTTCAAACAGTCCATTATATTAATAAATTAATAATAATACTAATCACTACTAATCTGAGATTATCAGTGTCATAAAAATATCTAAAATCTAGGTCTAGGTCTAGGTGAGGTCTAGATTCAAATTCTAGTTCATCTAATAATCTAATAAAATCTATATTTCAATACTAATTGAAATTATCAATAGTTAGTCTATGATCTAGGCTACACCTATTACACATATCAATACTAGTACATATTTTCATAGCTCTTGCTCAGTCAAATCATCAGTCATTTTAATGATTATAATTATTGTGATATTATTCACTATTATCACTGCTCGGTCTACTCACTAGATTTACGTGGTCTACTCACTAGATTTTATCATCGCCCTGTTGTCCCATCTAGGGCACAGGCCACGAACAAAGGCTCTCAGAGGGTTCCTGGTCCTGCGCCAATCTCTCTAACTGTCCCCAGCTGTGCCTACTCTTCTTGGAGTCTGCCTCTAGTTCCCTTCTCCAGGTCATTTTGGGTCGACCTCTTTTCCTCTTCTTGCCCTGGGGGTTCCAAGTTAGGGTTGGCTCACAATGCTGGATGTAGGCTTTCTGAGGGTGTGGCCTATCCATCTCCATCTGCGCTGGCAGATTAGCTCTTCAATTGGCTCTTGTTGTGTGCGTTGCCAGAGGTCTTCGTTGGTGATGATGTTGGGTGAGCGGATTCGGAGAATTGTTTGGAGACTTGTGTTTATAAATGTTTGAAGCTTTTTTGAAATGGCTGCTGTAATCTAGCATGCTTCTGCTGCATATAGCAAGATAGGCATTACTGTGGTATTGAATATCCTGACCTTAATAAGTAATCTGGAGGGTCAAGTTGTTGCAGCTCCAAAGTTTTTTTAGCTGTTTAAATGCTGTTCTTCTATCGTCAGCGTCCGTCCCTCCTTGTATGTCTATGATACTACCAAGGTATGTAAAGCTATCCACCTCCTCCAGATTTGTTCCTTTCAGTGTTATTGGGGTGTAGCTTGATGTATTTATTTTAAGGACTTTGCTTTTTCCCTTATGGATGTTCAGGCCAATGCAAGCAGAGAACTGTGCTACTTAGTTTTATCCTGCATCTGTTGCTAAATCACTAGATTTACATGGCTCTATTATTGTCACATATTGTCATTTGTGGAATGGTTTATGGCTCCATACTTTACACTACTTACACTATAAATCAGTGGTGGGCCGTGTGACAAAATTCAAACAAAACCAACTTACTTATTTATAGCAAAGTACCAACACTCCAAGTCAACACGAAAAAGCGGTTTGGCTTAGCAAAACAACACACAAAGACACAAAAAAATAAATTTAAAAAAAGAGTTTTCAGTTACAAAAAAACTTTTTAATACTAGAAATATATAGGTTTTGTGTAATTATTGGGATTTTTGCTGTTGTATTTGTATACATACAGATAATTCGTCAAACTGTGGCTCATACTCATACAAAGTAAAAAGTCCAGCCTCAAATGTTTTCATTGATTTAAATTTATTTGCCAGAGAATTCCTCACTTTAAGGATATCATTTTCGTAACTATCAATTGTGCTGTTGACTTCTGATCTTTTTACACTCCATCTTCTGAAGTATTTCATGCAGATCAGAGAATTTTCTTTTCCACGCAGAGCTTTCTTGAAATCCCAATAGCTTCATATCCTGATTTCAAGATCTAGTCATTGTAATCAAGGAAGATCAAGTTTTTCAAACTATTTATCTGGAGAAGTAAGAAAACTCATATGTAATTAAAATGCTCTTTTGCAGCTGCTATGATGCTTGAAAATTCCTTGTACAATAATTCTACTCAATTTGCACACATTTTCCAAGTTGTGCAGAATTTTCTAGATGCATCTTTATATTTTGAAATATTTCAGCTACCCACTAGCAGTTTTCTTTAAAATGTTTTTCATATTGAAACATCCTTTCTGCCCTTTTCCCCAGCCTTGCAGTTGCTTGTTCAGTATATTGAAGTGTTGTGTAAAATCTGTGCATTCTTCCAAGCACATTGAGTAAGAAAGTGGTGTGTTGCTGACAAATACCATTTGCCAACCCCTTACATTGTATTTAGGAGGGACAAAAACCTGCGTAATCTGTTGGTTTATAGTCGCCTCCCCACTTTACCCAACCATCTGGGTACTTTACCATGCGGCCGACTTCGGTGTGAGACATGTCCTTTTTGTTATGCAGACTGATCAGATTTCTTTCCCTAAGGGGATATTTAAGATTAGGGATGGCTTCATTTGCACTAGCCCCAATGTGGTCTACACCATTGTGTGTAAGCGCTGCCCTTTGAATTACATAGGTGAGACGGGGAGATTACTTTCTTGCCGCATTGCTAAGCACATTCGGTCGATTACACAAGAAAAACAGTATCCTGTCTCCCGACACTTCAATAGACATGACCATATGGGCGTCAAGGGCCTGGCAGTCACCACCATTGTCTCTTGCACAAACACACCCAGGAGGGTCAGTCTGGAGACTAGACTTATCCAGATGGGATGAATGTTGTTTTCATGCTGACCACCTAGTTGTTTTGCCCCACCCATTCTCTCCTTTCTTATATAGGCTCATACTGCTCTCTTCCTGCTTTACTTTCATTGACCTTTTGGATTTCACTGCAGCTAAGTATTTATTTTTTATATTCGTTTTATTTGTGTATTGTTTTTTCGTTGAGGAAGGCTCTTTGCTGAAACATTAGCTGTTTGTTACGTCCTGTCAGGCTAACCCTTACCCTGTTTACGTCTTTTCCACTTTCTTATATATAAGCCTGAATGCGGTCTCTACCCTATTATGATGTATATTGTAATTTTAAAAAATAAAAACAATATTCTATAATTTTTTTTTATTGAGCTCATCAAATTTAGTTTTTCAATTACTATTGGGTCTGAATAGCGATCAGATTAATAGATAAGATTTTATTGATTTATTTAATTTATGATATATTCAAGGATTCATGCAAACAATTGTCAACCTTTATTATAAAATATACTAAGTTTGAGGGGCCTTAAATCATCGAGGGCCCCTGGCTTTAGCCCATTCTGCCCCCCACCATATTAATCTGCCATAGGATATCAGCATAAATTGTCTGCAGTTATCACTGGTATCAATTTTACTTTCCTGTTACCAATTTTGATTTATTATTATTATTAGTATCTCTTAATTATTAACATTTATGAGTTAGTCTTTCTGAATTATTATTATTTTATATTTGATTGACTATTGATTTTTTCTACAGTCTACAAATCAGTCTCTGCATATTGTATACACGTCAATGTCAATCTGTATGAGCGTCTTATACATTACAGACACACATTATATACAGAAGATTATTGCATCCAGCGCTTATCCGTGAGTTTTGATCGTTGATAGTGTGTTGTTTTTGCTTGGCTTGTTTACTCAAACCAAGGATAATGTTAATGTGTTTTTTTCTTGCAAATTGGATAAGAAAAGTGTTTTTACCCTTATGTCAGAGTGTTATATTAGATTGTTGCATTGTATTTTAAAGTTAGAATTTAAATGCCTTATGTTTTATAAATTCTTTGATCTTTGTTCTTCTATACTCTTATGTTTATCAGCACACTTTAAACCGTTCAGGCCTAATGCAGTTTTTCATTTATTTAGAAATAAAAAATTTATACACAAAACTTGTTAAAAACTGGCTGAGCAATAAATTTGAAGTTTGACGCAAAGAAACTAAAGCCCTATTTAATAACTCTGTTTAGAAAGAATGATTTGAACTTGTTTAATTAATATAATTTGTCACACTGTTATACTGTTGCTTTATAATACAACACTAACCAAATATTTGTTTATTTCCAAAAAAGTGATGTTTTAAATTTAAAGATGTAATATAAATTTTTATTAATGATGCACACACGTTTTTATGTGGGTGCTGCAAAGAGGTGACAATGTTTTATTTATGCATTCTAAACTTGATGAAAATTATTTGAAAGTTTTTAATATTAATATTTTAAACCATCACTTTTCTTATTTAGTTTTCCAAGAAATGTACATTTTTCTGGTGCTACTATTTAAATACATCAAAACATACTTACAAACATAAATTTAATAACCTTTGTAAAAAGCCAATGGATTTTGATTTTTTATATTTATTATTGTACCATTCAAATTGAGGTTGAGCTTCAATTTCAATAATATTTTATGTTTTTAGGAATGCTTTTGGAAAGATGACCTTGGAACAATGGAGTGTGATGGTTGTCATGATAACAGCAATTTATCTCTTAGCCTATGGTCATTTTGTTATACAAGCTAAACTTTGGCCTATTGCAGGTAAATGATAAGAGACAAGTACTATTAACAGATGAAAGAGAATTTATGTCATGGCGCACATTGCTTTTCAAAATCAGTTTTTAAAAAAAACATTAGTATACTCTGTTTAAACAAATAATTAGATGTAATGAATATTTCAAATTTAAATCCCAATTTTAATAGTTTATTGGTTCAGGTATCAGCCCAATAGTGGGGACTGCATGCGGAAATCTTCACCGTACCTTTCACTATGAATAAGTTGCAAACACCAGTCAGTAAGTTTAGAGGCACCAGGTCAGGACAAAGTTAATGAGATGATCAAAAACCTTGTTACAATAGTGCTGACCATCATATGTATGAGGGCCCTGCTCGGAGCTTGGCTAAGAGCTATAATTATTCCGATTTCCAAACAGCTACAATCCGATCTATTTGACATTGTGTAAAGGAAAAGTTGCTGAAAGAAGGATCAATATACAATTCTACTTGAAAATTATGAAGAGTAAGCACATCAATTAGGCTAGCTTCCAGAAGGGAAAGAAGCCAATTGACCAAAGGATTATGACATAATGTTTAAGGGAAGAGGGCAGCAAATAAGGATGTTTTATGGCACTGCCCAGAAAATTTTGCTGTTTGCCAGGTGCTAGCAAAGCATTAAGAGAGTAATCTCAAAATTTCAAGAATATGAGATTAGGTTTGTTCTGTTATTTAATTCTTTCATTAAAGAAATCAATAAATAATATTGAACTTAAAATTTAGTGTTTGGAATGATTCCTTAAGTTTATGGTAATTAAAATATCATCTTTTAGTATTAATAACAGTGGTTGTGAAATAAATTCTTATTATTACAGGTATTTTATCTGTGGAAAGTTTATTTGTATGGCTTACTCCAAAGAAGAGCTCTTTCCTCACAAACCTGAATAAATACTATAGGTATGATTAAAAAAAATTTTCATCAATTTTTCACACATGACACTAGGGAGATTATAGGTGTATATAAATATATTTTTGAGTTCTCTTTAGAATATTTCCCAACATCTGGTACATAAACTTATTTTCTGGGGAAAAACCCCCAATTATGAATAATAATAAAAACAAACCAAGTGGCTCATTAAATTATTATTTAAAAAAAAAATCAGGAATATGTGCCATAATAAGGTTAAATTTTGTAAACTTATTACTTCTTCTTGACATACATAACTTTGAAAATCCACACATAAAAAAGCCCCCCAAAATGCATCACATATTGATCATATAATATTGTTTGACAGACATGGTGCCACAGCTGGTGTTTATCTTTGTTTCTTAGTGCCTTTGGCTCTGCTTGGAGAAACTCTTTCTTTAAAAGGTTCCTTCATTTTATTATGAATATTTATTTGTTCTCACAAATTTTTTTATTATGTATAATAATGAGAATGTGATAAATTTCATGTTACTTATTTTTTATTTCTTTGATGATTTTTATCTCATCAAGTCTGTTTAATATCTCATAAATAATCTTTTAGAAAATTTAATCAAAACTAATTGCTTTGAAATGTGTTTGCCAATCTGTTTTCAGAGTTCAAAGTTCAGACTCAGGAAATCTGGCCAAGTTTAGCTACAGTAGGTGCTGTGATAGCAAGACTTAATCATGGAACAGGAAATACTAACAAGATATTTTTGTTTATGGTATTTTTAGTAGCCTGTGCTCTCCTGGGATTAATATTTCAGTGTATGTTAAACAATAAAATAAAAAGTGAATTATCATGGAATTCTTTATAAAATTTAAATGCTTTTTATTTTGATCACACTGCTGTTAAACAGTGCTTTCTGAAAAGGATGAGACAAAATACATGTGACTTGTCACCTGTCCCACACATCTTAAAGGATAATTATGAAGAAACTTGGATATAATGATTTTATAATCCAATGGTTACTTATTTACTTATAAACTATGTTTTTCCATAGTAAATTTTTTTTAAAAGTAGAAAAGTATAAATAACCTTGTACAGTACAATCATGTAGCACAGGGGTGGTCAAACTACGGCCCGCGCCCACCAGACTATATTATGCAGCCCATAGGCATGTACCGTTATGTACGATCTTATGTTGATGTTAATTTTCTTTGTTTAGAATTCTCGCTATGTATTCAAAATCTAAAGATATTAAATATGTATTAAGACAACAAAATTAATCAGTAGTCATTAGTTGTTATTGTTAACATCCTTATTTGAAACTACATTTCAGCTCATCCTGAAGTGGCTTTTGTTAACAATTTACATTTTGAACGGTTTTGTAAAAATTGTAATTTAAAACCGAATAGTCGTTGATTTAATCATGTGTTTCCAAAAATATACAGATTGAGGACGAATGTCATGTTTTTAATGATGAACGAAGTGCTTAATATTGCTTCTCACATGTTGGAGGCAAATCAGTTTGGTTGCTGTGCTGTGAGTGTGTGAGAGTCTTTTAAGGAACACATCTGTGAAAGACACCACCAAACAAAACATTTGGATTTCGGGCACAATTCAATGAATGTAGAGAGAAAAAATAAGACTTTTTGTGGTACTCTTTTGTATTTGATGAAAGTACAGATGTACAGGACACATCACAATTGTAGGTTTTTATACAGGAAATAAACACTTAACTTTGAGCTTACAGAATAATTACTTGGTGTTGAAGCAATAAAAGACACAACTACAAGCCAGGATTATTCAATGCTGCTGAGAACTGCATTGGTTTGGAATTAGATATCAAGTGAAACAACTGATGGAGGATTTAAATTTAGAAACTGAATATTATGATATTATCTACCACAGCAGTGTCCGCTAGCTGAGCCTGGGCAAGATAAGGTGGCAATTGTGGGATTTAAAGGAAGAAATAGTTAAGTTCCTGGAGATGGTCTTTGCTTGTGACTTGTTACTAACATCGTTAATGAGGAGTGGAAGTCAGACTACATGGTTGCTATTGACATTATGGAAAAGTTGAATGAGCTGAATATCAAAAAAGGCAATGGCTTGTTTGCACATGAAATGTATGTGGATGATACATCATTTACAGCAAAGCTTTTCTTGTTCCATTTCCCTTTGCTGACAATTACAAGGTTCAGTTGAGTGCTTTGGCTGTGGAGTTTGAAGGGAAGTTCAAAGACTTCAAGAACCTGGAACCACTATTTAATATCCTCAGTTCATCATTTATTACAGAAGCCCCAGAGAATATACAGTTAGAGCTGTTTGACCTACAAGCAGATTAGGACCTGAAGGAGAAGTTCAAGTCAGTTCTGCTGGAGTTTTATGGATGTTTGCCAGCAGCAGCATTTCCACACTTTAAAAATTTTGCTGCTAAACTTTTGTCACAATTTGGGTCCACATACATCTGTGAGCAAACTTTTTCTTGTTTGAAAATAAACAAGTCTAAAAACAGATCCATGTAGACAGACTTCAATTTGAATGCAGCCGTGCGAATCACAACTTGTAAACTGGTTCCACAGTTCAAGAACATTATTTAAAATTGTGAACAGTTACAGACTTCTCATTAATTATAATTGTACTATTGGGTAAGCTTATATGTAAATTATGTTCCTACTTCTTCATAGTTATTACGACAGGTAACAATTAGATTTTTATTGAAATGATAATGAATAGTAAAATCTTAGTATCAAATAAGAAACTCTTTCAGTTCGTATTTTAAAATGTAATGTACACGTAATAGAGAGTGAATGTGAAATAAAATGACAAGTACACAGTTATAATCATTAATTCTTATTCATATGTTGTAAATTGTAATTGAAGTAGACAGTATATGAGGCTCACCTATAAAATTAAAGTTTTCAATGCAGCCCTCCGTATAAAAAGTTTGCCCACCCCTGATGTAGCGCACTTATCACAATACATAAGGCATCAGTTTTTTAAAAAAATGTCATCGTTAAAAAGTTAAAATAGAATTTAGGATCTTGTAAATCTTGACCTAACTTGACCCAGGTAATAATGTGATCCAATTTTATGAACCTCATCAAACTCATTGTTGGATTTCCGAGTTACTTTGCTGGTTATTATGCTTTACTAATGTCAATGATATTTGTACTGTTAGTTTAGACAGTAGCTCAGAGTCTTTGTCTTGAGACAAGTTTTTGTTGTGAGCTCCTAGTGTTTAATAACAAATTTTTTTTCCAACTTGAATTTATATTAAAGTTTTGTTTTGTTTCTGAAATGATAAAAATAATTAATTCAATAAAATCATAAAGCTATTTTAACTTTATTCCATAAAATCAATATGGAGTTTTTCCTTTAAACCTTTGTCAGAATTTCAGTGTCTCAAGCATTTTCTCTTTCAATATTTTATAGAGTAATTTAACCACCCATAAAAACAAAGTCTTTGACTCTAAATCCTTTTCTTATGATAAAATATGCACAGCGCGACAGACTAGCATAAACATTTACAATTTGGAAAATATTATAAAAGATATTCATTATAATATGCACCGTGCGACAAATATAAATATTTACATGCTTCATGGAGATACATAGAGATAATCTAAATATATAAATTATATTGATAGAATGCATTATGAGGTTACAAATGTCTATGTGCAAAATTTCAGCTCGGTAGAATCCTGGGAAGTGGGTCAATTTTTACTTTTTTTTCCCCGCAGGACCGCGGGCGAAATCACGACAAAACGGTGTTGTTAATATTTAAAAATTAACTTTTCATGATATAATACTAAATTGCTAATGACTCTGAAGGTCAGCCGGACACATTTGTTTGGGCTGCATGTGACCCATCTATTAGTTATTGGAGGGTGTTGATAACAATATATGCTTTAATGTCTTTCCCTGAATTAAATTTAACTTAAAATTCTTAATGTCAATATCTTATTATTATTACAGCCATATTCATTTGTTATTGATCCTGGAGAAGATTTTTTTCACTATAGACTTCTCTTATTTTTTTATTTTTTTATCTAGGGCTCACTATTCTCATACTGCTTTCATTTTTGATTGTATGGAAAGGCATTGAACTGGTCCCAAAATGCCTACCAAAGTCTTTCACTCTGGGAGAGATTTTGGTTATTCTGCAACTGTCCACACTTTGGATTAATAGATTGATTTTAGCTGCTTTTCTGGTAAGTTTTTTAGAGAAGAAATTTTTTTTGATGTAAGTTATTTTAATACAGTTAAAGACATGCTAATACTTTTTATAGGGGTCTAAAAAAGTTGTGTAACAAACTTGCTCCCAGATTTGTATTAACTTTATTTATTTATTTGGTGTAATTTCTTTCAACAAGAGCATAGGTCTCCAAATTACGGCCCACGGAGAACTTTTAATCTCCAAATAGATACTATTTTTACCTGTAGTTTACCACAAAACTTAGTAGTTGGGGGTTAGTAGAAGGCCTCAAAAAAGCTGTTTGACGGTTTATGAGGCCCTCTGGCAGAAAATTTTTGGAGATCCCTGTACTGGAGCTAGGGAAGCCAGATGTAATAAAACCAATGTTGTTTATTTGATCCCTTATAGACATTGATTTTAATGAAAAGCTTTCATTGAAAATATAATTAGTTGCTCAAGTCCTCTAGATTTCTTATTCTATTTGTATAAAATATCATTATTAGTTGCTCAAGTCCACTAGTTTTCTTATTCTGATTGTAGAAAATATCATTAGTTGCTCAAGTGCATTAGATTTCTTATTCTAAATGTAGAAAATGTCATTAGTTGTTCAAGTCCACTAGATTTCTTATTCTAATTGTAGAAAATATCATTAGTTGCTCAAGTCCACTAGTTTTCTTATTCTAATTGCAGAAAATCACCCTTGCTAATGAGGATATGAAGCTTCTTTGGTTTGTCTGTGTAAGTTTAGGTTCAGTTCATATATTTAAGTGACTATTTTACCTTTGGGTTTTTGTTTTTATTTTAGCTTTAGAGCTCATTAAAAATTAGCAAATTGCCTCCTTAGAATAACAAGGATTTAAGTTGAATTTGTTACATAAAGGAGATATAGCCACTGTATCAATCTATCAGAGTAAAAAATTTGAAAGTGTATGTTGAAATAATTTGATAGGAAGTACAGAATAACAAGCTTCTAACTCTATATAGGCCAAATAAAATCAAATTTTCAAACCCGATTATCTTGATTTGACCAAAAGTTCAAATAGACACTTTTAAAGTGGCAAAATGTCTTAAATAGTACAGAATATTATTCCTAAAACTAAATTAGACAATGCTTTAAAATTGAGCTTTAAAGCTTAATGCATAATCAGTAGTTAAATAAAAACTCTAGTAAGAATACAGGACTAAACACAAACCATAGAAATACGTAGGACGCAATAATCTTCTGTACAGAAGGAGCGTCTGTAACATATAAGATAAGGTAATAAATAATCTCTGCTAAATGAGCTACTAATTTTACAGCAGAATTCTGTTTTCCAAAAGCATCATAACTTGAATTCAGCCATGATTTGTATTAATTTAATATGACAAAATTATGTGAATCTTAAGTTTGTGGTCTTGAAGTATTCTATGTATTTAAAGTCTTTGCATTCAACAAACTCTATTTAAAATGGTTTGAGCTGTTCATCCTGATGCTTGTTTTGTATCAGTTATTGTTAAAAATCCTGATGAATTTCTAAAATCACAATTAACAAGGCTATGTCTCAAAATGATAAAGTCTGGATGAAATGTCTTGAATGGCATTGAATGAAAATAGACTTTACTTGTAGAAGCTGACAAATTTTTTTACATTTATCACAGGAATGACAGCTGTCTTAAAACTGTCTTAAAATGACAAATCTTCGTTTTCTGTAAAGAAAATAATTATTTAAAGATTTGAATATATGTTCTGCTCTGATACAACTAAACCATTTATTTTACAGACTCTTATTGGAGCGATTTTTCTTGCAACAGGAGTAGTCTATTTAACAAAATCTTACAGATCACTGGTGGCCTTCCTTGCTGTCTACATCTTTTTTGCTATTGTTGCTCTAGTGTTTTTGTATGCGTGCCTGAAAGTTAATCCAGTTGTTTGGCTCATAAGTTTTCTATCAGGTAGCTGTGTGCAGGTAAGACGAAATTATAAACATTACTGCCAAACATATCATAGCCATTAAATGGATACTAAAATTTTGCAGCCTTGGAAAATTGGTTTTTACTTGTACAATTTAAAAAATCCTACCTGTTAATTGCTAATGTCAATCAGTTGGTCAATAAACATCACCTTTAAGCTGTGTGGCTATGCTGCACAAAAAATGAATTTTGTGTAACTTTTCACTCGTTTTTGTACTTTGTATACAGACAAATGAACCTTAAAGGGAACAATTGAGTCAATACAGTTTTTAAAAATTTACTATTAAAACAAATAAGTAGTATAAGTTTTATTGCCTTGTTTTTAAATATGCTTTCTTTCACCATTCTGATAAATATTTTAAACTGAACACAGATTCTGTTTATTTGTTTCTTGCTCTAAAGACTGACAATAGATTTAATTATATACATAAACTCTTAAAAGCTATCAAAATTTAAAAAGAAAAAAGACTCAGTATTCAATTTTGGTATAATGAACATCTTTTTCACCACACATACAATTTTGCATTTGATTCTATTTAATATTAAATCACGGTAATAAAATATTTGTTTCATTTATTTTTTGCAAAGATTTATCTCTTAGCGACATGGCTGGTTCTTTTGTTTGTGACCATACTTTGGACCCTTCATGAAACCATGACAGTCAAGTTGGACTTTCTTTCAAAACAAGAAGAATATAAAAGTCTATCAAGTATGAAGCAAGCTACATCTGTAGATGAAGTGAAACATATTGATTTTGAGACCCGCAAAGTATTTCATTTATTCATTGCTTTGGTTTACATTCCTGGCTTAATGTTGGACATACATCTACTTTTGTTTGCCTCTTTGGCTGCTTTTGGACTTTTCATTGTAGTTGAGGTAAGATATTTAATTTTTTGAAAGTCTTCTGTTTTTGTTGTACTAACCCTAAGAGCCCTTAAAGCATTATTATCTAAGTAAATTTATTTTTCAAAATATTTTTTTATAATTAAGACCTTGCAAAATTCTCCATCTGGTCACTTTTGGAAATAAAAAAATTGATGATTTTAATATCTTTAACTTATAAATAAGCAATCAAGTAAGAATTACAAAAATATATAAAAAAATAAATTTTTAACGTATAAGAGGAAAAGTGAGATTTATTTAAGCGTGCTAAATTACAAATCACTTTAGAATAAAAAGTGAGGTAAGAAAAAACAACAATAAATTACTTGGAATAAAAGGCATTGGGTGATATTTCTTTAAAGGCTGCCAGGGCTTTGAGAGTACCAGTTCTTGGGGAGACACTTGACCTGATTCTCAGGACATTTGTGGATGAGAGGGACCAGGGCCTTGTTTTTCTAACTCATATCTATTTATTAGTAGGCTTATCCATGCCTTTATGGATATCTCATCATTTATTTACTTGTAAGTATTGGTCTCAATCATTTGTTTTTTGTAACTTCAATTTGCTTTATGTTTTTGCTGGGTTTCAAGTTGTTTTGCTCGTGGCTTGAAATGTTTATACATATAAAATATATTTTAACACATTAATGCACATGTCTTAAGTCTACAATATACAGTACTGACATTCCTTCATTGTGAGTATATTTGCAAATGTCAGCTGTGCACAGCTTCTGCCCCCACAAATTCCTATC
This sequence comes from Radix auricularia, assembly GCA_002072015.1. Taxonomy (NCBI): domain Eukaryota; kingdom Metazoa; phylum Mollusca; class Gastropoda; family Lymnaeidae; genus Radix; species Radix auricularia. The sequence goes on along the minus strand of MUZC01004681.1, from coordinate 184,171 downwards.
ATGTGCTGGATGGAGTTACGCACCAAAGACATACACACTTGAGTTCAAGATGCCAGAATTTCTGTATTTAATTGTATTGTCACAGTCTGTATTGCAGGCTATTATGTGTGAATAGTGATCATTTAATCAGCTAACATTTGTTTTTTGCAGCAAGGAAAGCATCCAATGAAATGTATAGTGGTGTCCTATCACTGGCTGTTGGTGATTCAGTGGCCTGTGTGATTGGCAGACGCTTTGGCAGAATGCATTTTCCAGGTACCCAAAAATCTGTGTATTTAAGAAAGCCAAACAGAGAAAACAACAACTGATTCTGGAACACTAACTTCAATTTATGTTTTTTTTCTGTATAGAAAGTAAGAAAACCATTGAGGGCACACTGGCATCAATCATGGTACAAGTTTTGTTGGTCACATTAGCACATTACTTCAGTGAGTCACTTGTATTTTATCCTTGTCAATATTTGATCATTTATTTATCTTTGAGCACCTTGATATTATTTTATAGCAGAATGTCTTCTACAAATGTTTTACATATCAAAATCTTTAAAAAAAATAATCCGATGTATTTTCTCCCAGAAGACATTAGAATCAATCAAATTGGCAAAACACTTAAAGTGTTTCTTTTTTTTATTTCTTTCAGAAATAGTTGATATCAGCAATCCCTCTGCCATTTTTATTGGAGTTACACTGAGTTCACTTTTGGAGGCATTCACAGACCAAATAGACAATCTTATCTTACCACTTTTGTTGTACCCTGTCCTGTGTGTTAGTTGAGGGAAAAAGCACTGTCTTGGCTTATCTTTGTGGCAATCCAAATGTTTTATTGAGATTTAGTTTCCTGATGGCCAGTTTAATTTTCAGCGATAAACCTTGTTTATGTTTCCGTATGACCCAGGTATGGAAACTTTTTTTTCCCCAGAATTCCATTTATTTTTAATGTCTTTTTTAACAATGAAACATTCTGTATACTTTATTCAGTTTTTTTTTAGAGAGTCTACATTAATGTTATTGACAGATGTTTACTTTAGATAATATGTTGTAAATACTGTATATATACTAATATTTGGGGGGTGGGTGGAGATATCATTAACTTAAATTGTTTCTAAATTATATTTTGGCTAGGAAATGTCCAGCAACTGTGATGTGGATTTGATGTTACCATGTAATGTTTATTGTAGTTAATGTTTTAATTATAAAAAAAAAAAATGAAAGTATTATTGATGTCAATCTTATGCCTTTAAAAGTTACATGAATAAAAAAATTATTTTGTATGTCAATTGTTTTGAGTTTATGCCTAATATGTGTATGTATTGTGGATAATTGGAAATATACTTTACCCTTTGGCAATACTTTTGCAGTAAACTTATACAAATAAACTCAAGTAATATAGAATTGATTAAACTTCATTAATGTGTTATATTTAAAAGTGTAATGTTGTCAAAGCCTTGTCAAGTTGTAAGTGAATTGTTCCATTAAGTAACTGACTCTTGTTGGTCCTCAGGGCACCATGCTTGTATAAAAACAACCACATCCACTGCTTTTCTAACCTTCAATGGTGACTCATAACTGTAGGTAGAATGGCTGGAGAGTTTTCATACCTTTACAATAGGATGTATGCCCTCCACCCACCCCTTTCCTTTTAATTAGCTCTTTTAATAATTCCTTGGGTGCATTTGATTACTATGATAACCGAGTTCTTTGTGCAAAGAAAACAACAAAATAACACCTCTAAGATTAATTTAAAGAAACAGACAATATATATTATTTAAGGACAGGCAACTTATATCAAAGGCATGGCAAAGAATGATTGCACTTTCATTAACGAAGATTAATTATTTTCTTTATACTTATGTATTAAGTATGAGTTGTTTTAATTTATAGGTTTAAAAAAAAAAAAACTTCATCTATATTTTATTTTTTCTAACGAGCTACTCACTTCCACAGTTCACATCTATCTGATGAGTTATTGTCACATCTATCTGGTGAGTTAGTGTCACATCTATCTGGTGAGTTAGTGTCACATCTATCTGGTGAGTTAGTGTCACATCTATCTGGTGAGTTAGTTTCACATCTATCTGGTTAGTTAGTGTCACATCTATCTGGTGAGTTAGTTTCACATCTATCTGCTGAGTTAGTGTCACATCTATCTGGTGAGTTAGTGTCACATCTATATGGTGAGTTAGTGTCACATCTATCTGGTGAGTTAGTGTCACATCTATCTGGTGAGTTAGTGTCACATCTATCTGGTGAGCTAGTGTCACATCTATATGGTGAGTTAGTGTCACATCTATCTGGTGAGTTAGTGTCACATCTATCTGGTGAGTTAGTTTCACATCTATCTGGTGAGCTATCGTCACATCTATCTGGTGAGCTAGAGTGTACAACCTGATAATTGTCACATCTATCTGGTGAGCTAGTGTCACATCTATATGATTTGCTAGGGTGTACAACCTATTAATTGTCACATCTATCTTGTGAGCTAGAGTGTACTACCTGATAATTGTCACATCTATCTTGTGAGCTAAAGTGTACAACCTGATAATTGTCACATCAATCTGCTGAGCTAGAGTGTTAAAAACAACATATTTGCCTGTGACATTTAAGTATAAAACACATTTTGGCCTTACCAAGAAACCACATGGAGTCTTGTCAATATGACTTTCAGCCCCTTTTAAGAAATCATTAAATTTAAATATTTTATGTATATAGAGAATGTGTACATACACATATGAATATGTACATGTTATATGTACACTTATATACATTGTGGTTCATAATATACAGAGGCCTGGATGTTATTTATATTAGATGCATTTGCTGACATTTACATCACATGAAGTGTGCAAACATCCCATCATTTATGTGAAATTAAATATACACATATCTATCTTTGCCATATTAAATTTACACAAAGCTGACTATCAGCATTGTATTAAATGTACACAGCTGACTTAATTTGTGTCGTATTACATGTACACATGGCTGACTTTATAAGTCGTATTACATGTACACAGCTATCTGCATTGTATTACATGTACAAATAGCTGACTATATGTGCTGTATTAAATATACTCGTAGCTGACTAAATGTGCTGTATTAAATATACACGTAGCTGACTATATGTGCTGTATTAAATGTACACATGGCTGACTTTCTGCATATTATCAAATGTACGCATAGCTGACTATATGCGTCATACATATAGCTGACCATCTGCGCCGTATATTAGCCTTCTTGTGCCGCTACAACATTTGATTTGGGAGATTCTTGATTCAATCATGTGACGTCCACATGTGCTTGTTCCTTGAACATTTTCCCACCACGTATAACACCAGGGATATTGTTTTTATTGAAAGCCCCGAGCTCCGTCTACTGCAGGATTTCTTAACCTTGTTGTGACATCGTTCGTCTGATGGTAAACCTTTCCATTAACTCGGGCTTAAGTTAAACAATCTTTGGTAAACGTTTGTAATCTTATATCAGGCTTCATTAAACATGCTAATAATCGAAACAGTCTCTATTGAGCAGTCAATCTAAACAGTCTCTATTTAGCAGTAATTCTAAACAGTCTCTATTGAGCAGTCAATCTAAACAGTCTCTATTGAGCAGTCAATCTAAACAGTCTCTATTGAGCAGTCAAGCTGTATAGTGTAAGTGTAGTATAACATGTTTTTGTAATTTATCTAGTCTCATAAAATGGCTTTGATTACTTTCTTAGATAATTTGATGTTAGACTTTTCAGCCCTGATGAAGTAGTGTTGGATGTCTTTTAAACGAAGATGTCATCTAAGAGTTTCTAAGCGTAGCTGTTAAGTGTGTCTTAGAAGTTATTATTTTAAGACTTAGAAACGTAAATGATCTGTTGGTGGGGGAAGGGCCCGGGTATGTGATGCCATTGAAGTCTTAATATTGATATTTCCAATTTATTTGATGTCATAGAGCAGTAGCATTTTAGTGTTATACTGTAGCTAACGCAAGTTGATACCTCTGCCAATGGGGGAGGTTAACTGTTATTTATGTACAATAAGCTACTGTGCCAACCTGGTGTCTCAGGAAGCATGAAGAGTTAAGGATTAATTCCCTTGTGTGCCGCGAAAGGTCCACATTTGTAGCCTACTGTTGGTGGTAAAATATAGTTCAATGATGACGTAGGCCAGAGGTGAAAAGTTGTTCAAGGATTGAACGATCGTTGAATGTTGCGTAAAGATCATTACAGGATGGCATAGTGTACATTTATTCTGGAAAACACAAGCAGACGTAGGACAGGTGGCCAACAGAAGGCAGGAGCCCAGTTTCCGTGAGAACTACGTCTGGTGTATTGTTGTACACATGTGGAAAGGAGGAGGATACACAAGGCGTGTCTTGATTCTTTTGTCAGGAGGGGTGGGTACATTAAGTGAGGAGGTGTCGTGTACACGGGAAGTACTGCGAACCAAGATTTACTTAATTGCCTTTTTTTTTTCTTTTCCTTTTCTAATTGGATAGGTAACGTTAGAGGTTATGGCGCCGTAGCAGACGTTAGGGGCAGATAGCAGTACAGGGCATCTCTTCTTTAGACTAAGAATACAAGCAGTGGCATTATGTTGGTACCACATTTAAATTTATTATGTTTAGCTACTGAAAAAATATCGGGAACTATTATGAAATTACCGTGTGTTAACTTTTAATAAATGATGATTTTTAAACAAAAGTCTTGCAAGAGAAACCAATCCAACAAAAACAAGTCTCAGCTGATTGTAAAGGAATTTTTTAAATTTTCATTTTTTTTACAAAGGGAGTTTATAGAAGAATCTAATGGTAATTTTCGTTTGTTTCTATTAAAATGAGGGAACTGGCCACGCAGAGATATATACTAGTATATGCCAGTGTGGGTGTCTTTAAAACAATTTAGAAGGACTAATTGAAGATAGATACTACGGTGTATATATGGGTTGGGTGTCTTTAAAACAATTTAGAAGGATTAATTGAAGATAGATACTACAGTGTATGGTATGGGTTGGGTGTCTTTAAAACAATTTAGAAGGACTAATTGAAGATAGATACTACAGTGTATGGTATGGGTGTCTTTAAAACAATTTAGGACTAATTCAAACCACAAAAATCAGGATTCGATATATGAAGTAACGTTATTACAATAGGCTACAATTCCAACTGAATGGGAAAATCCGATGGAACTACATCATCGCCTAATTGGGGGGGGGGCGGAAGTGTGGAGGGGGGAATGATTGTGGCCGAGAAAGATATTCGGGACAGTCGCTGATAGAACGACGAGCAGCGCATTATATAGTTGAATCAGACACCAACAGGGTGCCAGCACTTACATTCACAAAACTGTGCTAGTCGGTACCAGCACTTACATTCACAAAACTGTGCTAGTCGGTACCAGCACTTACATTCACAAAACTGCTAGTCTGTACCAGCACTTACATTCACAAAACTGTGCTAGTCGGTACAGGCTCTTACATTCACAAAACTGTGCTAGTCGGTACAGGCACTTACATTCACAAAACTGCACTAGTCGGTACCAGCTCTTACATTCACAAAACTGTGCTAGTCGGTACAGGCACTTACATTCACAAAACTGTGCTAGACGGTACAGGCACTCACATTCACAAAACTGCGCTAGTCGGTACAGGCACTTACATTCACAAAACTGCGCTAGTCGGTACAGGCACTTACATTCACAAAACTGTGCTAGTCGGTACCGGCACTTACATTCACAAAACTGTGCTAGTCGGTACAGGCACTTACATTCACAAAACTGTGCTAGTCGGTACAGGCACTTACATTCACAAAACTGTGCTAGTCTGTACCAGCACTTAAATTCACAAAACTGTGCTAGTCGGTATAGGCACTTACATTCACAAAACTCCGCTAGTCGGTACCAGCTCTTACATTCACAAAACTGTGCTAGTCGGTACAGGCACTTACATTCACAAAACTGTGCTAGTCGGTACAGGCACTTACATTCACAAAACTGTGCTAGTCGGTACCAGCACTTACATTCACAAAACTGTGCTAGTCGGTACCAGCACTTACATTCACAAAACTGTGCTAGTCGGTACATTTTAAGACGATGCCAGCTTATAGAGGATAAGTGGTAAAGAAATAGAAAGAAATTAACACATCCCTAGGGATATTAAATAAACAAAGGACTATGAAATAAAATGACATACAATAATCTAAGAAAATTTAATGATGCAAGAAAAACTCAATAAATCTAGGAATTTTTTATTAAAAAAAAAAAAAAAAGCCAAATCAGTTCAGCCAAAGAAAATAAAAGAAAATAAATAAACCCAGAGACGTACATACATAAACCAAGGGCTTTACATAAACTAAGAGACAAACTTAAACCAAGGGTCATACATACATTAGCCAAGAGACATACAGAAACCAAGAGACATACATAATAAACCCAGAGGCATACATACATAAACCAAGGGACATACATACATAAGCCAAGAGATATACTTAAACCAAGGGACGTGCATAAACCAAGGGACATACATAAACTAAGAGATATTCATAAACTAAGAGATATACATAAAACAAAAGACAGATAAACCAAGGGACATACATAAGCTAAACTAAAGAACATATATGAAACAAGGAACATACATAAGCCAAGGGAGGTTTTAAACCAAGGAAAACATAGACTGAAGGGGACGTATTACGTATAGACTGATTTACGTGAGCTGGGGTCAAGGTAATACACGAAAGGTCATGAACCTGTTTGTGTGTAAGGAAGTCTTTGTACACTGTACAAACTAGACTCTAGACTAGACATTAGACTGTATACCATGATGTAAACTGTCACTCAGAAGCAGAAAAAACAACTTTTTTGGGTGTGTGTGTGTGGGGGGGGGATGTTTTGGGAAGGGTGAGGTTAATTTGAAAAAGCGGTGGATTTTTATGAAGCATCTGTGATATTCCAGACTTTTTCAATAGTGCCATGTTCCCAGATGTGTCAACAGTTTACTTCTTGATTTAAGAAAACCAACAAACTTCCCGACGTTCCCAGCTCAAGTAACAACAGCCCAGGTCAGTCCCCTCTTAGGGCGTTACATCCAGCACTAAAATAAATCTTTTCTTCTACGCGTTTGCGTACACACGAGACATGAAGGAAATGCCTTTCCATCACATTTGATATAAATCCCAATAATAATCCCAAGATTGTTAAAGCTATCAGTATCTCAGACCACCTTGTAGAAAGGCAATTAATTAAAAGTAAAATAAAAACATTTTAAAAAGCCACATTAAACCAAGACTTTTGTAGCGCCATTCAAAATGACTTCAATGGATTGAAATCAAATTAACCAATTACTCTCCACTCCCCTCTGAAAAACAAACTGTGATTTAGAAACTGTACACATCCTCACGCTTATTTTGGGAGCCGACATCAATGAATAATCACTTCAAAATGTTGTTATTTAGGCTTGCTTCAGGTCAGTGTGATCTACAAGCTCACGAATCTGGACAAGTAAATAGGTGAAAAATGACAGTTCGCTATGCCACTGGTGATGGGATGGTTTAGTTGAGTGGAATATTTACTGCGTTAGCTGGCAATAAGCTTAAATTCTACCCCCCCCCCCTTCCCACCAGATGGTAGGGGCCCAATGTAGGCCACATGGTGCCCTTACTCTCGTGAGCCTGTGATGAAGGTGGAAGTGACTCAGGCCATCTTGTACAGGAACTCTCAAGAATGAGGCCTCGTATGATAGCGTTCATTTAAACATCAACGCGTACGGAAGTCGGAACGCGCTCATACAAACATCTAATACCGTTCACATTGTCGTGCAGCTAATAAAACAATAAGAACCACGACTTCCACGTCTTATGTTAAAAGTTGTTAACATAATTAGAGAACAGTTGTTCAAGTTTGATTAAGAAGTTTGTATAAAGACGATGTGTCATTTGAAGCGTTCATGAGAATGCGTGTGTTAAATTTGATCCTAAACATGGACTCTTTTCTGTTGGGATTCTTGGTGCTGTTGGCGAGCACAGTCCTTCTGTCACACGGAGGTCAGTTTATTTGTTCTCATTATTTTCATTCATTTAGTCACAATACAAACAGCTATTCAAATTAAAACAGGATTTTCTCATGTCGCTAATGTTCATATTTAATAGCTCTGTCAATTAAGATTATAAGTTATTATATGAAGAAAGATCTGGGAACGTATTCTTAAGTTGACATTGAAATCAATAATAGGAGGCGCGCTGTCATGAAAACAGTAACAACCTATTAGATAGCCTCCATCTCAATCTTGAGTTTATGTGCACGAAACAGCAAGGATATTTTATAATTAAGATAGCTCAAGGTGAAAAGCAACTATAGTATTGTATTCAGTTTCAGGTTTTTGCCCTCTCACTACTTTAACTTTGAAGTGTTTACAAATTGGTTGTGTTGATTGATCAGTCAAATCTTGCTCGGTAATTATAGGAATATGACCTGTACAACATGTGGAGAGACTCATGTAAAGGTTGTTTTCATTAAATGGTTTAAATATTTGAAATGAAAGTGAGATTGAAATGTTTTCAGGCGTTTTCTTTTTTGATTAATTATTGAGAATTCGGATATTGTTAACAAGTAAAACAGAAATTGTGCATTCATTATTATATTGTATTACATGGCATAGTGCAGGAGACAAGGGGGATCACTCACAAGGCACACAAAATATTCATCATTACAAAAAAAAACAAACATTTAAAATTGGTACGATGGATGGGAGTGCAAAGAATATTGTCTTGCTCATACATGTTGGCATTTTTTCTCTATACTCTTAGAGGGCACTTTCATCAGAGTTTCATTTTATTTTTCTTGGAAGGTGTCTATCATCCCTGTGGCGCTACATCCCATGTAGGCTTTGGGCCTGCCTCATGACCTCCTTCCACTCAGGCCTTATCAATGCCTTTCTTCTCCAATACTGGATGTCCAGTTGTTGATCTTTCTCTACATCATCCGTCCATCTAAGTCTAGGTCTTCGCTTAAGCCGTTTTCCTCTGGGGTTTTGGTGGTGTACCCTCTTTACTACTCATTCATTTGACACCAGACTGTAAAATTCTAAATATTCTCTTTATTTGGGACTGGAAAACTATGCGGAGTTCTATGGGCTAAATCGTGAGAGGGTGACATCATGAGCTACTGCCCCGGGTGACACCAACCCTAGTGACGCCTCTGGTGGGGATATTAATTTATATTTATAGTGGGGAGATTAACTTATATTTATAGTGGGGAGATTAACATATGTTTATAGTGGGGAGATTGAATCACTTACATGAGTTATTGATATTGTGCAGGTTGTCACGGATAGTGTGCAGACTATTTGATAGAAAGTCCATTTCTTATCTCCATATAATATAATGTATTACCATCAAGGCCCCTAGTTTCATAATCCTGCTTCCCCCCCCCCCCTAAAAAAAGGGCACATAAACCAAACTTTTCTCACAGCTGTCTATTTTAGGCAGCTTATTTTTAATTGCAGCTGTTTTACGATTTTTTTTAAATTTTTTTTTTGGTAGAAAAATGAGAATTTATCAACTATTTGATTAATAGTGAATAATAGTTAAAAAGTGGATTTAAATGAAATTTATGTCGCCACCTCACCGAACATTAGCTCTTTCTTTTGCTGTTCGCATGCCCCCCCCCCCAAAAAAAAAAATCCACCAAACAAACAAAACACCGTTCTTACGCTACTGAGGGGTAGGACTGCAATCAGGCTTATACAAAATTCAATGGAAAAGACGTAAACAAGGTATGGGTTAGCCTGACCGGAAGTAACAAAACAGCGAACGTTTCGGCAAAGAGCCTTTATCAACGAACATACAAGACACAAACAAAACGGAAATAAAAATAAAAAATGAAGGAACTTAGCTGCGGTGAAATCCAAAGTACCCAAAAATGTGAAACTGAGAGATGACAGAGCGAATTTATATAGGAAAGCAGAGAGTGGGCGGGGCAACCGCCTAGGTGGACAAAGAAAAGACCATATTCATCCCATGTGGTGCGATTGTACCGTGACTTTCTATTAATCTGTTTTCAATCTGGACTCTCGTGGGTGTGTTTGTGCACGAGACAATAGCAGTGACTGCCAGGTCCTTGACATCCATATGGTCGCGTCCATTGAAGGGACGGGAGACGGGACACTGTTTATCTTGTGTAATCGCCCTAATATGTTCAGACATTCGGCACGACAAAGATCGTCCCGTCTCTACTACGTATTTCAAAGGACAGCGCTTACACACAATGGTGTAGACAACGTTGCGGCTAGCGCAGGTGAAACCATCCTTAATCATAAATAGCCCCTTAGGGAAGTTTATCTGTTCGGCTTTCACTTTTTTGGATACTTTGGATTTCACCGCAGCTAAGTTCCTTCATTTTTCATTTTTTAAAAAAAATTCCGTTTTGTTTGTGTCTTGTATGTTCGTTGATAAAGGCTCTTTGCCGAAACGTTCGCTGTTTTGTTACGTCCGGTCAGGCTAACCCAGTGGCGTAGCTAGGGTTATGTGCGCCCGGGGGCAAGACACAAATTCTGCGCCCCTTGACGGACCGAAAAATTCTGGGGGCTCACTGAGCCCCCAAGAAAAATTTGAAATTTTACGGTTTATATGGTTCATTTTTTGAAGCAAATGATATTTTAATGAAATACAATACAGACTAATAATTCTCTATACGATTATAAACAATTTATTTGAAAAAAAAATACTCTACTAATTATACATGACTCGAATAGACATAATCTAAAATAAAT
>MUZC01004681.1:122332-172783 GCA_002072015.1 Radix auricularia | reverse complement strand
AAAGACCAACTAACTTGTCCTTTTTTGATAGATTGTGCCGGGCGCCGTGGCGCCTGCGGCGCCCCCTTTTTTTGGGCGCCTACGGCGCCAACCTTTTTTTTAAAGACCAACTAACTTGTCCTTTTTTGATAAATACGAATTATTAAACTTTATGAAATGTACGCAAAGTATTTATTTAATAATAATAATAGGGGTTGTATTTTGCGCACCGTATTTTGCGCACCGATGCACACCAAACAATGACGTCATCCTATTAAATATTTTTACAGTGCTCATCAAAACACGATTTTTCAACTAAACTAACTGCTGTAGACTGTGGTACATCTCTTGAGCGTTACGTTACAAACATACCCACACCACTGGGCTATTATATATATAATGACTCGAATAGACATAATCTAAAATAAATGGATCTTCCTTGATTTGAATGTCATCAATCTCGCTGTTAAAATTGATATTCTCAAGTGTTCTCTTTCGATGCTAAGGAGTGCAAGATCATCCAGACGATCTTGATCCATTGTAGCACGTAATTAAGACAAAATAAGATTTACTTTGCCGAAGGATCGCTCACAGCTTTTAGTTGAAACAGCAATTTTTAGAAGTATTTGAAGTGAAATGCGCAGATTCGGAAATACGTCATCTCCATATAAAACAATAAAATCGAGAAGATCCAAAGTAGTTTCCGGTAGAACTTCAGTCCGGGTACTGAGCATCTTTTTTTAGTATTTGATCTCATTTTCACAATTCGTAGAATTTAGCAAAATCTAAGCAATTATAACGAAACGTATCGACTTTTGTTTCAGCAAGCAAGAAGAGATTTGACGTCTAGTAACTAGTAAAAATCCAAATTTGTTGTTTAGGTTGTTTAAGACGTAAAATCCGTATTGATATCTCCTGTTGGGGTTTATCAATTTCGCTTTTCATAGCAGGTGCAATTTCTTCTTATGGAGAAAGTTCTGCATCTCTTTTTAATTCTCGAAGGCATCCTCCGATGTCGTCTAATCTTCTGTCAAACTCGATTCCCCAAGTTGTGCATCTTCTTTCCCATTGTCTACCGCAACATGGCTAAAATTAACACAAATGTTTACAATTTCTTGCTCAAGCGATTCAAGATCAGATTAAGCTTCCTTGAAACTCACAGTAGGATTCTGGAACCGTTTCTGGACACTATCAATTTTATCAAGTATGATGTTCCAGAAATGTTTAAAATCTAGGAAGTTAAAGTTTTATATACCTACCAGCAAAGCTTCTGCATCACTTCTGGTGTCAGGCGTCATATTTGTATGTTCTGATAATTTTTCCAACAGCCCTGCCATGTCATCTAGTCCTTCATAAATTGCTATAACAGCTTCTGATCGTGCAATCCAACGTGTTTCAGACTCCCTCTTCATTGTGATTGGCACAACTCTTTTTTNGCTGTGGTTGCCACAGTTGATGAATAATGCTTTGTGATTTCTAGCACATTTTCGCTGTTGAAGGCCGGAAACATTCCCGGTCATTACAGAAGCATTGTCATAACATCGTGACCGACCGTCGGATAGTGGTATGCTATTAGATTCCAGTTTCTCTACGATAACTATTTCAAGGCTTTTTGCGTCTTTGGAATGTATCTTTGCAAAATCTGAAAATGATTCTTTGATAGTTACTTTTTAGTTTGTAAATCCACATCCACAAATCTGATGACTTGAGAAAGCTTTTCCGGTGTCCTAGATCGATTGGAGTAAAGTAAGATACCGTAGTACTTGTGTTTTCTTATTTCACTCAACAGCTGATTCCTTACAGTCGATGTAAGTAGGTGGATACATTCATTTTGGATTTCCGGTGATAAATAAGATACTAAACCTAGATTTTCTCGGGCATTTTGTTGGTGTTTTTTCTAACAGTTGATCCTACTGAGCAACAAGTTTTATCGACGATGGACAGGAAAGAAAGGCGGTGCCTGATGTTTCATATGAAAGGAATCCAACTTGCTTTGACACTCCAATACAAGCCCGTGAGAGGAGAGACCTTCCCTCCCCTCTCCCACTTTAATCCCTCCACATGAGAATTGGGGAAGTACGATTTATCTTAGTAAAGAGTCACAACATGCAGCAAAGGGACGCGTATTAACCATTCTGTTAGCCAGTGGTTTTCAAACTTTTTGAGATTCCAGGACCACTTGAAAAATATGTGCCTTAACTACGGGCCACTACTAAAAATTATTTCTGCATTTTCTGATTTTTCGGTGATTTCGTACAATTTATCAAACATCTCAAAGTCACCTTGAAATAATTTTTTTTTTTCAAAGATCAACCTTTTTCGTAAAAACAGACATTCTGTCACTGAGAGTCATATAATGTAACTGCTTTCCTTGCCGAGTGGAATTAAGTTTATTGAGCTTTTCAAAAATTTCAGCCAAGTAAGCCAGAACAGCAACCCATTAGTCATGGTTCAAACTATCAACAAGCTTTGAGTTATTTCTACATGAAAATCTCTTACGTCATCGCGTAATTAAAACAGTCAGATAACCAGCGAACTTCAGTATACATTAGTAATTGTTAACGTTCAAGATTCATATTCGAGCATAAGAAATCAAAGAGACGAGAATTTAATTGACGAGCTTGATAAAATTAAAAACCATTATGGCCAGATCAGAAATATATTTAAGTCTGCGTTAATTCTTTTACTTGCTAGCCTATCTCGATTAATCCTACAGTGCGTAAATTTCATGCTTCTCTCACGGACCACCTGGCAAATCTTCGCGGACCACTAGTGGTCCGTGGACCACAGGGTGAGAACCACTGCTTTAAGCCACTCCTTTTTCTTGTTTTGGTAATTTTGGTTGCTTTTAGTGTCGTCTCTGGTAGCTCTATTAAAAGAATCGTATTGGTCTCTTACTGCTCACTACCATCAACTCAAAATTTTTTAAATTAAAAAAAACAACACATCAGCAATTCTACATTAGGGTGTGTCATTTATTTATGAGTAGAATGGCGCCCCTTAACGCTCAATGGGGGCGCCTAAATCATGTTTAACAACTGTTTTGTAATAAAGATATGTTCGGAGCTCCAATATTCAATCTCGCAAACGTATTTGGGATACATTAGTTTACATTAAAATGAAATTAAATAATGAGTTTTAATACTCATTTTGGCGCTCCCCTAACGTGGTGCCCGGGGGTATTCGCCCCCCCTCGCTACGCCACTGGGCTAACCCTTACCTTGCTTACGTCTTTTCCATTGAATTTCTTACGCTACTGAAGGATTCAAAATAAATTCAATTAGATACGACTCGCGGCGTAGCATACACCGCAGACTTGCTCATAGAAAAAAAAAAGGGGGGGGGGGTGAAACTGACACAAACTACAGCACTAACAAATCAGAACGTGAGTGAACGTAAGGGGGTGGAGGAGGGGGCGGGAAACTACCGACGTATTGTTGAGCTAAAGACATGGCGCACCTGCACTGTTCTAGCTTGCCAACCATAGTTTGTGATTGAACGACCCTAGTGAGGGTCATTCGTCATGCTTATTTGCACTTTGCCTTGTGCTTGTTCTGGTGAATTATATACATAGATGGTATATGAACATGCGATTTTAAAATCATTTATATTATATTAACTCGTCCGTCTTAGCTTGTCTGTCTGTCGCAACAACTTTGGATCTATTAACTCACTTCTCGGTATCCTGTCGAGCTGAAATTTTTTGGTAGACTTGTGGCGACGATTAAAATGATCTATCAAAATTTCACATCAAACAAATGTACTACAATTAAATTAATGAATTTTTATATTATCTCTATATATCTGTATGTAGTATGTAAATACTTATAGTGTGTGTCGCGCGGTGCATATTATATTGAAAATACATTTAGTTATCTCTCATATATAGAGGATTTTTTCTTTAAAAAAACAAAAACAAAACAACATAACTCAGCTTTTAAGAAAAAATGTCGCAAGGGAAAACAGTTCACCCAAATTCAAGAGTAGGCCCCCTTGATAACCCGGGGATTTCCACGATACAGACCTTTCATAAGCTGGTGTGCTCAAAATGGTTTCAGACGCCCCTTCTTTATACCGGATATTGTTGCGTCCGTCGCGTATCCATGGTTTATGTTTATTATCTTGCATGTTTATTAGTTTATGTTATCAGACGAACTTTTCTTTTAAAAACGTGTAATGCAATTTTATCCCCCCCCCACCCCACCCACACCAAAACTCAAAATTTTCATTATATAATTATATAGGTTGCATGGCTCACGCAATTGCTCAGGAAAATCAACCAAACTACTCTTTAAAATTTAATTGCCAAACTCTTGAAAGTACTATCCACTGTTAGAAAAAAATGGCGTAAGAAGTGGTTCGACCACATAGGTAAATAAAAAAACCCAACAAAAACCTATGTACTTTTTGACACATGTCGTGCAGTTTTTACTATGGATTTTAATTTTCCTTAAAAAGTTAATTAATGTTAAACCGTGCTCAATGGGTTTAATACAGGAGTGTCGCACACTGTTTCCAAGGCGTGCCCTATTACATGAAGTAAAAATGTGTGCGGCCCGTTTAAGATACCGAGTTACAATGAACAAAATGAATGGGGGGGGGGGGTGAGACTGCAATCTGGCTTATAAAAAAGTAGTTGACAGTGTTTTGTCCAAAATTATATTGTAAAACTGTGTTTAAAATTTTAACTGATAAATTCTGATGAAGCTGCATCGATTTCCGATTCCAAAATATAAAAAGAAATTACCTCATCGTATTTTGCCATTGAACGTGATCTTATTTTGTACACACAATAGCAAATACCTTATTATCAGAGTTTTGTATTCAGTGTCTTCTTTGGAAAACAATAAAACGTCATCGATTCCTGGTTTTAATATAATTAATATACTGTTTTAACTTTAACTTAAAATATTGGAGTGTATTTTAAAAGAAGAAATTATGTATTTAATTGAATTCAAAAATAAATTTGAAACATAAACAATCATAAAACAACACAAACACAAATTAACCTACGTTTGTTTTCACATACAGTAAGTGGGGTAAGGTATTCTATTCAGCTGAGAGAATATTTTTCAAATCGAATAAGTCGAGTTCTTTAATGAGTAAGCTAGAACGGGGCCGTCCTTAAATGGCGTCACGTGCCTGGGGGGGGGGGGCATTTGTGACGGGGGGGAAGGGGGTGTTCAAGAAATGTGACGCCAAATATAAAAATGGGGAAACTTTAAATTTTGCCTTATTTTTGACCGAAAACATATGATCCAAATTAGTTTAGCTTTAAACAAAAACATTCAAAAGATTAAAACTTGCCCAGTAATTTCATGGATTTATTTCTTATAATATTTGAACACCTTTTTTTCCCTCTTGAATACAGTTGAAATTTCAGATGTTGCCAGAGCATTTTCCTCGTATGATGAAGTTTTTCTTGTTGGTGAATTTCGAACACCACGCAGAGTTGGAAGAAACATCATCATGGCACAGGGACATGGAAAGACAGCAAGTACGCTGTTTGAGTTGGCGGTCGATTTTCGGCAGCCACAAGGTGAGAATTTATATATTCAAAAGCCTCATAAAAATTTCAATTGAAAATAATCATTCAAAGATTAAAATTTAAAAAATCAAATTAATACAAGGATTATGAAACAATGTTAGTGCATGGATTATAAAATGTGGTGTCTGAGCCATTGCCGAAAAAACTTTTGATCGATCTTAACACATTTTCTCGTAAGCTAGCGAGCTGAAATTTTGCAGGCAGACTCGTGCCAATGATAAAAATGATGTATCAAAAAGGATATAGATCTATTGAATTTTAAAATTATTTTATTTATCTCTATATATCACGTTAACTTTTTTAGATGGAGTGTCGTGGTGCGTATTATGTTCAACAACCTTTCCTGTCGCGCAATAAGGTGCGCATAATATTGACAATGCTTTAAAAAAAATATATTCACGATCGGTGCGTATTATATTATACACGTTTTTCGAGACATAACTAGAAGTTTGTAATTTCGAATTATACCACTATGCGTATTAGTAACGAACATCCTTATTGCTGTGTCTCGTATATAAGGGATTTATAGTAAACAAGTTTTTTACGGTTTAAAAAAAAATTATAATCATATCAATGTAACTAGATTAATGTAACCAGAACTAGTTAACAGTTAACGTATAACTACGATTTTCTCACCATCTTTTAATATATTAATATTTATACCGAGTTCTTTTAATTAACTACCTTAATCCGTAAAGAAAATAAATCTCAGGAATTTCGTACAGACATGGGATTGTCTCGCCTTCCTAAGTGGCGTTGTTTATAAAGCAGAAAATAAATTCCTGGCCTCATGGTGTTAGTCATTCGCTGACACTTAGGCGTGTCATCCTTATCACAAACGGTCTGAGTTTTTTTTACTTTAAAGGCTATACAAAGTTTCCTGAAATCAGACCAAGGATTGCGTCATCAGAAACACCGAGTTAAAATAAACACTGTGGAATACAGCTCATGTGCACGAGTTTCTAAATGGGCACCACCGTTCCCTTGGGCAGTAAGACGTCTCAGCAGGGGCACCCTTAGAATTGATAGTATGTAAGGCTGTGCGGATTGGACGTCTTTGCTCAGAATAAGAACGATAAAAAAAGATTGTCTTTTTGTAACACTACACACAAAGGTGAATTGGGGGGGGGGGGAATAAAGTATGATATTTTACTCCCCCATGCTACCATGAATTTAAATGTTCCTATGAGTTATGGCAAGGCTCGGTAACACTTGATATATGGAAAGAGTCGGTAACCATTGAGTTATGGCAGGGGTCGGCAACCACCTATGAGTTATGGAAGGGGTCGGAAACGCATGAGTTATGGCAAGGGCCGGTAACACTTGATTTATGGCAAGAGTCGGTAACCATTGAGTTATGGCAGGGGTCGGCAACCACCTATGAGTTATGGAAGGGGTCGGAAACGCATGAGTTTTGGCAAGGGTTGGTAACCCATGAGCTATGGCAGGGGTCGGTATCCCTTGAGTTATGGCAGGGGTCGGTAACCCTTGAGTTATGGCAGGGGTCGGTAACCCTTGAGTTATGGCAGGGGCTAGCAACTCTTCAGTTTATGGCAAGGATCGGCAACACCCGAGTGAAGACAGGGGTCGGCAACGTCTGAGTTATGAATGGGATCCACAACCCCTGAGTTGTGGCAAGGTTCGGTAACCCTTGAGTTATGGCAGGGGTCAGCAACCCATGAGTTATGGCAGGGGTCATCAACCCTTGAGTTATGGCAGGGGTCATCAACCCATGAGTTATGGCAGGGGTCAGCAACCCATGAGTTATGGCAGGGGTCATCAACGCTTGAGTTATGGCAGGGGTCATCAACGCTTGAGTTTATGGCAAAAGTCGGCAACACTTGAGTTATGGTGTTGATATAGTTAATTTCGTATCAGTGGGTCCATTCTGTAACATGTAAACTTGTTCAGTGTAAAAAATTTCACATGAACGAAAGGTTCAGATGCATATCTTTCGAGTGGAGGATTCAATGAATTTTTACAAATTTAAAATCCCTCGAGCTCAGGTGAAGGTCATTGGGGTTTGCCAGGCAAGGTAAGACTCGTGAGTTTTTAGGTATGTTTTATAAAGTTACCAATTATTTAAATTATTTAAGAGATGTACAAACAGAATATAAACACAACATTATCTAATTACTGAGTGTTAATGATCAACTTAATATTTATTTTACATTTTCAGGTGAAAGTCGTTAAAAATATTCTACCAAAATTTACTGTTCTAACTTGTGTTTCATTTCGACAATTTAAAATAAAAAGAATCTCAACTTGTTTACACTTTAAATTAAAATCCATCAAAGTTGAATCTTTTGTATAAGAGACATTGGTAATAGACTGCTGATAAATAAGTAAACAAACTTAGGGGTAGGACTGCAATCAGGCTTATAAAAAATTAAACGGAAAAGATGTAAACAAGGTAAGGGGTAGCCTGACCGGACGTAACAAAATAGCGAAGTTTCGGCAAAGAGACTTTTTCAACGAACATACAATGCACAAATCAAACGAAAAAAAAATAATTAGATTAAGAAACTTAGCTGCGGTGAAATCCAAAGAATCAAAGAAAGTGGAATTTTCTTGGATTCTTTGGATTTCACCGCAGCTAAGTTTCTAGTATAAAAACCACAATATTTTCTTTGGATTTCACTGCAGCTAAGTTTCTAGTATAAAAACCACAATATTTTCTGTAGAAAGTTGACTTTTATTTTATTTTTGGAATTGTGTTAAAAGACCCAAGAAATGGGAGACTACTTTCAAATGTTAACCAAGGTTACATGTTTGTATATATAATATTTATAGTTAGACGTACTTGATGAGCTCATTTAAAGCTTGTGTTGTTTTCATTCCCTCCGGCAGTCCTTATATCATTGACGGACGTAGATGGACGTAACTACCTGATAGGGTTCCCCTCACAAGCGCTCCAGGCCGGGCAGACGTCACGTGTAGTGATACACTTCACTAAATTGTCCCAGGCAAACAACGCCATCAGCGCATTTGTTGACTGTCAGGACTTAGGGGTGGATCAAACTGAGGTGCAGCTTAGAAGAATCTTCGCTTCAAACATGACAGTGGTACGGTATTATAACTAGCTCCTTTATTTACGCTAAGTAATTTTTCAAGGCAAATTTTAAAAAGTATATTAACTATAGAAGAAGGGAAGTTCTCCGCGGTAAATGAATAAAATTCTAAGGCATATAGAGAAATCCCACAATTTAAACAATAAATAAATCATACAATCTAAGAATTTCTCTGTACATAAAATAACTCGTCAAAAAAGGCGGCTAGAACAAAATCCAGCAAAAAAAAAAAAGAATGGCTGCGGCGTAAACTTCCCTTCTTCCATAGTTCATCTACTGAAATATCTTATATTTTTATGATATAGATCTAACACTGAGGATTTTATTGCATCGCTTTTAAATGTACGTTAAAAATATTTTTAAAAAATCAGTTTGCGCACACTGAAAAAAGCGTTCGTTATTTTTAAGAATCTTATTCAGCATATACAATCCCACACAATAATCTTTGAAGGTCTTCCTCCTTTATTAAAACATCACAATTGTTTAAACGTTGAGGATGCACTGCTGCCTTGCTTATGCGTAATAAGTGGTTTATTAAAGGAATTTTGAGATATCGTGCACCCATTAAAGTAATCACTACAGTGAACCCTCGTTTATCACGGTTAATGGAGGACAAGAGACCCCCACGAAAGGTGAAAATTGGTGAAGTAGGGACACCAACTATTAAGCAATATGAAATTGTTAATTAAGTTTACAGTAACTTCCTAGCGAAGTGCACGTAATTATAAATCTGGTAATGACGGGGCTCGATATGCTGTGCAGTTAAAACAATGGCGCACAGCTGTAAAAGATGGCGCCATAGTAGCCGAGGGGCGAAGGGAGGAGGAGGATACAGACAGAAGAGCTAGGAGAAAGGCCAAAACATTGGGAAGCAAAGAACTCGTGTGCAAAATTTGTGGTAAAGACTGTCACTCAAAGATAGGACTGCACAGCCACACGAGGAAACGCAACCCGAACCAACAGCGATCCACCATCGTCTTGCGAGACGGAACGATGCCTATGATTAAAAATGAAGACTACGAATGAAGGAGTTTATGACTTTTACTGCGCAGCCGATGACTGTAAATCACATGTTTTCGGGCGCCGTTGCCATTCCCTGGGGCAACTCTTCTAATGTTAATAATATAATTAAAAACCCGCAGAGCAGTGAATCTGCGAAAAGTGAACCGCAAAGTAGCTAGGGATTACAGTATCTCACTCTATGAGATTATGGTCTTTTGATGTTTTGCCATTGATCCAAATTTGAGGTGCACTCATTTCACGCTATAGCAGCTTTTTAATTTCGAACTAGAAATGTTTGGGCCATGTCAATACTATATTCTTTTTACCCAATATATTCATATTTGTAATAATTTCCAGCTATTATCATTTTATTGCGAATTTATAAAATAATATTAAAAGCACAGAAGTGCAAAATTGACAATAGCCACTTCTATGTTTTTACGTCACTGCACACGCGTTAGAGCAAAGCTTAGCAAGCAACGCATTTCTTTTAGGAAAATCGTGTTTTAATTTAAAAAAAAAAATAAGAATGTCTTTTTTCTTTCTTTAAAAATAGAAAATGTCGTCAACTTTTCAATGGCACGCCGGGGAGTCGATTAAAGATCTGCTTAAAAAAATGGACTGCCCAGAGGATACCGTTACAGAATCCACCACCACACCCAGCCCGACGCTTAGAGTACCCGAATGGTCCAGACAGGGGTTAGCCACAGTCAGACGTCAACCAGTTGACTCAGAGGGAGAAACTTCAGAACGACGTGAGTCTCCACCAGATCCGAGAGAAGAAGCCCTTAAGGCACGTCAAGAAGAAGAACGTGAAAGACAGAGAGCGATCCAGAAAGCAGAGCTCGAGCGCCGAGCTCGGCAACAAGCTGAAGCAGAGCGACAACAAGCAGAGATTGAGCGTGAGAGGCTTCGCCAGCAACAAGAAATTGAGCGCCAACGAGCTATCCAGGAGGCAGAAAATGAGCGCCGACAGAGGCAGCAAGCAGCAGAGGAAGAAAGGAGACGCCAAATTGAAATGGCAGAAAAGACGCCCGATATTCGGCGTCATCGAGATCCGAGACCAAATCAGCAAGGCGAAACGTCAACACGAGTTATCGTAAATCCTGAGAGCACAGGCAAGTGAATCGGACTTAAATAATACCAATTTCAGCAAATATCCCAATGTATAAAAGAAGCTCACTTCCCTTTGTACAATGTTAGCCCATTAACCAATGACCAAATCAACTCAAAACCACCAAGAACAACATCCCTTCACAGCAAAAACGACCATATCTTGCTTATAATTTTTCATCCCACATGAAAAAGTATCATTAATTCAATCCCAATCGACAGATATCAGCTCTTGAACACAATTGACCATTGTTACTCCAAAGACCAAATTACCATTAACAACTCACAGTTCAAATTACCATAATGATCTCGTTCCAAAATGACTGATTTCAGCTTCATTACCAAATTCAACTGTTGGGTCACATTCTAAATTAATAATAATAAGAAGAAGAATAAATTGATCAACTGCCATCTCCCCCCCCCCGCCCCTTTTTGAACATCTATCACTTTTATAACTATTGTAAACAAAGACCTAACGAAATTGAAACCAATATTTACCGCAGTTGCTTGAAAACTTGGAAATACTTGTGGACATAAATGGGTGAAGAAAAAAAAGAAGAGCAATGGACTAGCTTTTGATAACGTTACATTTAATTATACAACAAAATCTTTGTAAGTGAAATTTTAACTTTTCCTATATCAATCAATGAGAAAACATTCCATTAACAACTGCTTTATAAACTTGTTAAAGGTATAGTAAAGATTTAATTTTGTTTTTGACAGATAGAGGTACAGGCAATTTAAACTTAGAGACAGCAATAAGAGATTTGACTAGAACTCTTCTTGAAATGAAAAATGAGTTGCGTCAGCAGGTATTTAGCTTTTACTATTTAATCTTTTATAATACTTTTAATGCAATTGTAAATAAAATAAGGTACCATAAAATATATAGATCTACTCTTTTTTTTTTTTTTTTTTTTTTTTTTTTGTAAAAGTTTCACGGGGCAATTATGCAAATTACACAAAAATTTTGTACAATGTAATAGTTTTTAAATTGGGAAACACTTTACTGATCTAGTTAAGTACTATAATTATAATGTATACCTATATCTTTAACAATATGAAAATTTTGATTTAACTTAAATACTGCAACTAAGAATTACTAAGATGAATTTTGTAGGTACCGCTTTGGCAATGACCTAATTAAATCATTCTCTTTATGATATAAAATCCGAAAATTAACATTTATTCATGTCCTTTTCTATAGCATATAGATAATAAATTTTGCATTTCAGATTCAAGAGACAAAAGGTTTAAAAGATGTGCTTTTATCATGTGGAATATGTAGACACAACAGTAAGTTAACTTTCTAGATTAAGAATGAGCCTAAAATAATAATAATAATAAGATTAAATAATACTAAAATAACCTCAAATTTCAGGATACTTTTACTAATTTATTCATATCAAAGTTTTGTCCACTAACATGTTCTTAGAAAATACAAAATGGCAGAAATTAAAATTCACTTACCAACAAAGGAATCATATTTTAAAAAGTTTATAGGGTTTTCATGCAATACATGTGTTTACTTTTTTAATAAGTAAAATACTTAAAAGGACCTGAAACCAAAGATAGTGTTAGAGACACTAGGCTAGCTAGTGTAAACTCTCACCTTTAAATTAAAAAGTTTTGCTCTGGCACATTGACACACGAAGAACACACTAAAATGTCCCCAAAAAGTATTAGTCTGTGGGAATTTGTTCACATCATTGAACACACCATACTTACATACTTATCTAGAGATATAATCAATGATAATTTTTTCTTCTTAAAATTTCAATCATATAACCCTTATATTTAAAAAGCAAATACAATAAAATAAAAATCATCAAAATTTAAAATGTGATGAATTTTAAAAGATAAAACCCATAGTAAAATAGTCTTTTGAAAACATCAATGTTTTATACTTTAGGAGATGAACCTAGAGTCACACCTCAACCTCCCGTGTCTGAGTGTGCTTCTAATCCTTGCTATCCCGGTGTTCGATGTGTGGATACTGAAAATGGCTTCAGATGTGGCTCTTGCCCCAGAGGATATTCTGGAGATGGGATTACCTGTAATCGTATGACAACATGCGCTGACAATCCATGCTACCCTGGTAAATATAAAAATTTATTAATTTTTCAGGTTCACATGTTCTCACCATTTAACAGAAAATCAATATCACTTCATACATAATTAAAGTGTAGTTCTCTGGCAATTTTTAAAACTTAAAATTTAACATAATTTCATATTTAATTGTTAATCATAGACATAAACTGAACTGAAATGTTCTGATTTGCTTTTTATTATTGTACTCCTAGCTGTGGCATGCAATGATTTAAAGGATATAAATCACATTAAGTTTAATATCTTTCAATTTCTGTGAATTTTTCACCACTTGCTACAATAGGAGTTCGTTGTGTTGACAATGAACGAGGCTATCGCTGTGGGCCATGTCCTCCGGGATATTCTGGGGATGGAACAAGAAATGGCTGTAGGCCTGATAAATCTGCCTGTGAATCTAGACCCTGCTTTCCATCAGTACAGTGTCAAGATGTACCTGGTGGATTTAGATGTGGTCCATGTCCAGTTGGTTACACTGGTAACGGTACCCATTGTGAAGATGTTAATGAGGTAATTTCAATCAATTAGTACATTTTCTGAAAATTTTTCATATAAATTTGTTTTCATTAATTAAAAAAAAATTTTTAGAGACAAAATCATTCATGTTTTTTTATATAGAAATTGAGTCCAATTGAGACAAAGCTTCCTGATAATCTCTGCTGAAATATGTCATACATCAAGTTTATACCTGTTAAAATTTCTATACTCAAAAAATGAGCATAATATGCAATGACAAAATAGACAAATGAAACAAAAGAAACCTAATGTCACACAGTAAAATACCTCGAGCATTGAATAAGTTCTAGCAACATATAGTTTATGAAGGGTGTCAAATCAGAAGATACTCCGGCTAAGGATGGATAGCC
Organism: Radix auricularia; assembly: GCA_002072015.1. Classification (NCBI taxonomy): domain Eukaryota; kingdom Metazoa; phylum Mollusca; class Gastropoda; family Lymnaeidae; genus Radix; species Radix auricularia. The sequence continues at coordinate 159,098 of MUZC01004681.1, read as the reverse complement.
CTCTCAACCTTGTCTATGAATACAAAAAAAGTTTGCATTGTGCAGCTTTTAATTAAATATGATGCAAAATATCAAGAATAATATTTAAAAAAAAATTAATACATATAATTTGTGTCTTAAATGTATTTATGTCATCTTAGTGTGAGCTTAGCAGGCCATGTGATAGGCTAGCCACTTGTGAGAATCTATCTCCAGGATTTAGATGTAGTCCATGTCCACCAGGGTATACAGGAGCTCCTGTACAGGGACTTGATCTGGATACTGCTAGAAGAGTCAAACAGGTAAGATTTCATTTTTACAGTATACAGCATTATAAACACTAAAATTATGAGATAAATAAATTATTTCATTGTAAAAGACAGTCAAATTTTAAAAAGTCATTGAGATTTTAAACTCAAAATAAGTGTGGTCTGATCTATTTCAATCATGATCGACCTAAAATTTTAGACCCAGTAATAAATTATTCAAGTGTTCCTAAACAATTGTATGAAAATCATTTTAATTCAAACAAATAATCATATATAGATACTTTTATGCATATTATAATGAGTTGTCAAAAGAAAATAGTTATTTAGAATTATAAATGTGGTTTAATAATAAAAAAGTTTTAGTCCCAAATGATGATTTTTGCAGCTCATTTGAAAACAGCCCTTAATAACAATAATTATTAATTTATTTTTAGGTCTGTGAGGACATCAACGAATGTGAAAATGGGCAAAATGGTGGCTGTGTGGAAAATTCTATTTGTATCAATACACCGGTAAGATCAAGATTTCACTTTGTTAGTTGTTTTTGTAAAAAAGTTAAATTAAAAATATAAAGAAATACTATTATGTTAAATTTTTATCCATGATCTTTTATGTGATATCCAAATGGAATAAATCCACCAACCAAAGAGCCCTGATTTATTTTCTCAGGGTTCAAGAGTTTGTGGAGACTGTTTGCCAGGATTTAAAGGAGATCAGGAGAGTGGCTGCACTAGTGATGCCAACTTGTGTCCAGATGGTACTAAGTGTGATATTAATGCCAAGTGTATGAAAAAGAGAGGTGTCAAAGGCTTTGTTTGCCAGGTAAGTAAAAAGATAATGAGTATTTAAGACGTTGATAGGTACATTAAAAAAAATAAAGGAATCAATGTAACATTGCATTAGCAAAACAATTAGTGTGATATACACAATCTTCTAGACATCTGACTTTAATTAAATGATATTAAATACTATTTTTGAAAAATTGTGAGGTGCTTCCAAAATTTATTAAAATTAAATGATCATTATAATAAAGTGGCCAAGAAATTTAAATTCGAACATAAAATAAAGCATGGAAATGATAAATTAAAATGAAAGATTTAAGAATATAAAACATATTGACTTAATCTGGTAAGCTTTTAAAATGTAAACATGGTCAACTTAATAAAGAAGTAATAACCATTTATTGTGATCTCATAACTTGATATAAAGTAATCATTTTTAGTCTATAATGTATACCATCAATGATGCAGATCAATACCATTAACATAAAACTTGTATCAATCATGAATTAAACTGTCAACACATTTACTCAACTAAACTGTCAACACATTTACTCAACTAAACTGTCAACACATTTACTCAAAGTGTACAATAGGATTTGCTGGGGATGGTGAAATATGTACAAGAGATACAGATCTGGATGGCCTTCCTGATATAGAGTTACCCTGTGCCGACAGAAGATGTAGAAAGGTAAACACTCCTAAAATACCTTTTAAAAAACAGAAATGTCTACATTTATCTCTAAAGTCTTAAAAATTGTATGATACATTGAGTGCCAAAGTCATAAACAATATCATCTCAAATGTATAAATTGTTATTTCTTGATGTTTTTACTAGGACAACTGTGTGCAGACACCCAACAGTGGTCAAGAGGATGCTGACAAAGATGGTATTGGCAATGCTTGTGATTTTGATATGGATAATGATGGTATCCTCAACAATCCAGTAAGTGAAACATTTGTTTAAAAACCAATTTTCACAAAATATATCTGATTCAACAAATTTCAATTATTAATTTTATAAAAAAAAACAGTCAATGAAATGTTGCTATAACCAAAAAATATTCCTATTTATAATTAGCCAATTTCTTGTAGGACAATTGCCCTCTTGTGCCCAACCCTGACCAGTTGGACACAGAAAGAGATCCTGACAAACGGGGAGATGCTTGTGATAACTGTCCTACTGTCCCCAACCCTGACCAGACAGACACAGATAATGATTCACTTGGGGATAACTGTGACCCAGATAAAGATAATGATGGTAAAATATATTTCAATGATACCTATAAACTCTAAAAGCACAATGTCCATCCTATATTTTAAATTATTTGAATGACTAGACTAAAACTCAGATAAGATTCCTCACTTGATTATCCTCCTATTCAGGAATTCTTAATGAAGATGACAACTGCCCTCTTGTGCCCAACTATGAACAATTAGATCAAGATTCTGATGGAGTTGGAGATGCCTGTGACAACTGTCCATCTATTGCTAATACAGATCAGGTAAAAAAGTTATGACTGGACTTTAGGAGTAATTTTATCTGACAAAAATATGGGTTATAAAACATAAATACAAATAATTTTTAAATACCTTTTTAAATCTAATGATGTCCTTAACATTCTTTATTGAGAGGAGAACTTGGGAAATAGCCCATGCCACTTAAGTTTCCAAGCCATTTAGTATATATTAGGGGTGGGGAAAGTGTGGCTCATTAACAAACATGCATTTCCGCAACAGAGCTTTTTGACACCCACCAAAACAATCAGAAAACCCGCCTTGAACTGAGATTTGCTTTATGTCTGCCACCAAATTTCATTTAGTGTTTTCCATTAGCGCAACTATGTCCTATCACTGTTGATAAGACTTAAAGAACTTCAGCTTCAACTAATTTTTCATATACTATCAGATCACACAGGGAAATAAAAATTTAAGAATATTGTGACATTAGTTGACTTTTACAAGTCTTTGTCCGCTAAAAAATTCCCATGTGTGAAAATATTTGCTGGGACAATGTTATCAATAATTGGATCTGCATATATTTGTAAGCAAAGATTTTCTCGCATGAAGATCAACAAGAGTAAATACCGATGCTCTTTGATGGACATAAACTAGCAGGCAGTGATGAGAATCTCAACAAGCATCTTTACTCTTGATTTCAACAAAATCATAAATGTGCTAGCAGCTAGAAATCTACTCAACATAACATAAGCCCAATAAATAAATTAAATAAAACACTTTTCTTTACGTTTTATTTATTTTTATGATGCCATTTATGCATTTAATAAAAATGAAAAGTTATGAAAACGAAAAAATATAGTCCTTTTAAAGTGGTCCCCAAGCCAAAAAAATTGCCCTCCCCCACTATATGCTATAACTGTCTATAAATTTAAGTAATTAATTAGTAAAAAATAAACCAGAAGATGATTTTAAAATTTTCAAATTATAAATTTTCATATACACATATGGATTTCAAGGTAACAAAAACCAAGAAACATTGGTTTTGAATAAACATGCAATGAGGAGTAATCATAAATGAAAAATTATAATACTGGCTGATAATATAAGTGTTTGATTACGAGTTAGACGAGTTAGCCAAAGGCCATAATGAATAATAAGTTACTCAGTGGGTATGATAAAGAGAACTTAAAAAATTGTCAGTCTTTGAGACACTTCAAATTCTTAAATAAATATATTCATTTGACATCTGAGCAAACTTAATGTAAAAAAACTAGACTCAGACCTGAGAATGAAAAGTGTTTTTGAGAAAAGCTAAATAACGAAATTGTTTGTTTTCAGCGTGATATTGATCATGATCTTATTGGAGATGCATGTGATACAAATGATGACAGGTTTGTAATTAATTGTCCATACAGCCATATATGTATGCTACAGAGGAGAATTTTATGAAATAAATTTTAAAAATATTTTAGATAAAGCTTATGAACACGTTTGAAAGAATTTAGAGAGCCACATTTATGGCAGAATGTCACAATAACGCATTAGTGAATAGGCTACAAATGTTAACTGCTTGAAGTTGAACTTCAGACAGAACAACTTATTATAACTTAATTTTTTTGACAGGATTAAAATTATGTAAAGTCGTTTTTGTGTTAATTACAAAAATACTAGTAGAAATTATAATAAAGTTTGATGGTGATGATTTAAATAGAGACAGTGATGGTGTGCAGGACAACATTGACAACTGTCCAGACATTGCTAATGCTGATCAGAAGGACACAGATAATGATAAAATAGGTAAATTTAAAATTAAAAACTTCTTAGTGCTCAATTTAAATTTACTGCTATATTTTATATAAAATATATTTTAACAATAAAAGTTAGCCACATTTGAACTACACATCAACATATAATATTTTCTCACCTACAATAAAGATAATATTGTTTGTTTGATGCAAAATGCTTATTGCCACCATGATTGTTTTTTTAATGTTGAGGTTTCCAATTTTACAACTTTTCCAATATTTTGTTTTTCTAACTCTTATACTATAATAAGAAACAAATAATCAAATAATTGTTTCAAGGAATCAAAAAAGGAAAAAGTAAAATAGTCAAAGATTTGTTTTCTGTATTGTAAATTATTATTTCAAACTCAAAAATTAAAAAGATTTAACAATAGTTTGACTGCACAGCTAAAGTATTTTTTTGCCCTTAGTGTCTTCCATTTGCTTGTTTCATTCAGGTATTGCTTTTAGTTTGGCCTGAAAATATAGTGGGATTTTAATATGCCTTGATCAAATTATTTCTCCAAAATGGACCTTGCTACTTGTTACAGGTGATGCCTGTGATGATGATGATGATAACGATGGAGTTCCCGATAAAGAGGACAATTGTGTCTTTATTCCTAACACTGACCAGACTGACACTGATGGTAAGGTGAACCCAAAATTGAATTTGTAGACAAAAATCACACACGAGATCTACATTTTTTAGTATTACAACACATTTTAAAACTAATGACTTTATCAACTTGTACTAGTAATTATTCTTGATTTATTTACTCTCATATTTCTTTTGTGAGTCATTCACTTTTTAGGGGACATGAAATGTAAGAGATAAACTTATTTTATTAGCAAACAATTAGACTTGTTAGATGATATTTATTTCTTACTCCTGGATAACGATAATAATTAATATGACACTTTAATGCAAAAGGTGATGGAAGAGGTGATATCTGTGAAAATGATTCTGATGGTGATGGAGTTGCGGATCCTATTGATGTCTGTCCAGACAATGGAAAAATCTATGCAACAGATTTTAGAGCCTACCAGACAGTTATTTTAGATCCAGTTGGAGACTCACAGATTGATCCTAACTGGATTGTTCTGAATGATGTAAGATTATTGTTATTTTGTCTTGTTAAGTGGAATGAATTTTTAAAATAAATTTGAAAATTGTTTTTTAACAAATTTATAAAGTGAATTTTAGAAACATTTTTAATGGTTTTAATAATGTTAAACAATATAGGGCCCTTTTAATAAACTGCTTTATTTTGAATAGTAAATCCATTTAATATAGTAGCTATAATTGGCTAATTTGATTTCCTTTTTTGAATCTCAACTATTTCGATAAAGTTCTAAATTATCAACTTAAATTTAAAGCCTTAAAAAATTTATTACTTATAAATTTATTATAAATAGTAAAAAATTCACATTTTAAAAATAATTATAGTTTGTAACGTTAACCTACATAAATACATAAGAAATAATACTTTCTGTTTTTATTTTAAGGGAGCTGAAATAGTTCAAACTATGAACAGTGACCCTGGCTTGGCTGTTAGTAAGTTTTGAATGTTGTTTTATATATTTACATTTTTAACATACATTTTCTAATCATATTCTTCTTGTTGAAAATATATAATGCAAAAAAGTTGATTAATTTAGGGCTTAAAAAATTAAATCTTCAGGCTACAACGCATTCTCTGGTGTGGACTTCAGTGGTACATTTTTTGTCAACACTGAAACGGATGATGACTATGCTGGATTTGTATTTTCTTATCAAGATAGCTCCAAGTTTTACACAGTTATGTGGAAAAAGCAAGCCCAAACCTACTGGCAGGCAACACCTTTCAGGTAGTACTTTTCACCAGTGTTAGAAATAATGATTATATCTGACAGCCATACACACATGCAATATTTAATTGTTTTTGAGAAATAAATGATGTAATAACCATTCTATTACATGATAATAAGGGATAAAGTGTTTTCTAACTCTACATTCTTTTGGTGGTAGAGCCGTTGCAGAGCCTGGTATTCAATTGAAGATGGTCAACTCTAATACTGGTCCTGGTCAAGTTATGAGGAATGCTCTCTGGCACACAGGTGATACAAATAACCAGGTGGGTCAGGATATTATTTTAGCATAAAATGATTAAATATGCATTTTGAAATATAGTTTCTGAAAAAAAAATATATTTGAGTGACCATGCATTTTCAAATGATGATGCAAAAGTAAAATAAACATACATGTAATAATTGAAACTCTTTAAATTTCTGCTCATGACATTTAAGAAATTAGCCTAAATTGTGAACTGTTAAATGCTTATTTTTAGTTTAACAAATAACTTTTATTTCTTTGCTTAAAGTTTTTTTTTTAAAATTTTGTTTGTTTGGAGGTGTGTTGGTGTCTTATTAAGTTTCAGTTAAATCTGGTAAACACTTTAACTATAGCAATAGTTAAAAAAAACAAATTTGAACACTATTTTGTAAAGAAATCCAGGAGTGTTTGCTTGATAGAAATTTTATATCTTAAAATATAAAAATTGTGTGCTATAAAGTATGTGCATACAAGTAGATCCTTGATGATTAACTGTGCTATTTTTACTGCTAAAATCTTAAAATCCAGCTAATCAATTAAAAAAATAACTTTCTAAAAAAAAAAAATGAATTCAGTAAATATCTCTGCACTTTGTGTTATCCAATCGCATTCAATTAATTAAAAATTAGAACTTTCTTTTTTTCAAAAGCTTTATCTTCTGCAAATAAGTATAAAAGGCAGTATAAATATTATCGATTCAGTGCATGAATAGACATAAACCCCTGACAAGCATATGATGCAATAATTTTCTTTTTGAGAAGGAGGGTCTATGTCTAAGATAAATCAAAATTTATTTTTTTATAATTCTGATTTCTTTTTTCTAATTTCAAAATCATGGTTTAAATTCCATTTTTATATTTGCTTTTTAAAAGAATTAACTGAGTTATCTAGAATATTGTGAAATTTATTCTTATGTTTCACTAAAGTAAAGAAATAAATGCATATTGAAACAACTTGTGGGACGTGGTGGTCAAGAGGTAGCGCTCTCGACTGTCATATTGATGGTCACGGGTTTGAATCCACACGAAGGTGAGGATTTTTTCTCGTGGCCTGAAAGTCCCCGAGTCACCCAGCTCCGAATGGGTACCTAACTAGACAATAGTTAGGCGGCTGGGGTAATGCGTGGAACCCCTATAGCCGTGGCCTGTGACCGCTGCATCACTTGCCAACAGATCATCTCTCATGGTCTGTGGACGCAATTATCTTCTGCATAGAAGGAGCGTCTGTATATCTAAGATAAGATAGCTCTGTAGTAAATATTTTATTTGTTCATATAATTTTATTGAATTCTATAAAGTTTAAATAAATGTTCTTAATAATTAATAGTGTAGTACATTTGCTTATTTGTTCTTTATCAATAGGTTAAATTACTCTGGAAAGACCCCAGAAATGTAGGTTGGAAAGAAAAAACAGCCTATCGATGGGAACTTATTCACCGACCTGCACGAGGTCTTATCAGGTAGGATTAGAAAGCAGAGTCAAAATTAGCCAGGTAGTTGGTGGCACTTAATTTTATTTTAGATATCATTTCATAATTTTTCTTTTTGAAGTATCTTTGTTTCATTATAAGCTAATCATATTTCAGATTGCTACCTTTACAGCTAGTATTAAAATTTTATATTAATTATGCTAAAAATATTTTTTAAAAATATGATCCTTAAGTAATTTTGATAAAATTGACTTCACAAGAAATAACATTTTGGTATTCTTCAATAAGAGACTTTACCTAAAGGATATTATTTTATAAAATTTATTACTGCTTGATTTATAGTAGTTTAGTTTCTGAAAGGAATCACTTAAGATTTTACAATTATGTTTGTATGTTTAAAATCAAAGTACTGCAAGATATAATCCAATGGTGTCATCAAATAATTGATTGCTTGGTTTATTTAACACAAGATTAGGTGTCTTTTTATTGAACTATTTAAGTGAAAGTAAAATTTTTTAAAAAAGACTTGGTAGTATTATTTTTAGAAGTTATAGTCTGACACCATGTAGATGTTATGGAGTCAGTACTTTGACACCATGTAGAAGTTTTGGAGTCAGTACTTTTAACCCATGTAAAAGTTATGGAGTCAGTAATTCTAACACCATGTAGAAGTAATAGTCTGATGCCATGTAGAAGTTATAGTCAGACACCATGTAATAGTAATGGCCTTGATCTTTGGTAAACTTCTCACACTCTCTATTAGCCTATCATGCAATAGTCTAACTGAAAGAAACAAGATTCAACACCTTGTGGTCTGTGTAACTACTGTCCCTTTAATCACCTGAAAATTTAATTTTTAGCCATTCTCTGTGATTTCAAGAATTTGCAAGATTTCCCTTCACAATACAAATCACGAGCTTCATACTCAGTCAACTTGCACACTCTTATCTTAGATATACAGACGCTCCTTCTATGCAGAAGATAATTGCGTCCACAGACCATGAGAGATGATCTGTTGGCAAGTGATGCAGCGGTCACAGGCCACGGCTATAGGGGTTCCACGCATTACCCCAGCCGCCTAACTATTGTCTAGTTAGGTACCCATTCGGAGCTGGGTGACTCGGGGACTCCTCAGGCCCCGAGAACAAATCCTCATTTTTGTGTGGATTCGAACTCGTGACCATCAGTGTGACAGTCAAGAGCGCTACCTCTCGACCACCACTCCTACTATGTCAACAAGACAAGGCGTCTCTTACAATAATTACATAACTTTATTTATGCAGCTATTATTTAAATTTATTTAAATTTGTAGAGTGTTACTCTTTGAGGAGACTGATCTGGTAGCAGACTCTGGCAATATCTATGACAGCACTCTTAAAGGGGGACGACTTGGTGTTTTCTGCTTCAGTCAGGAAATGATAATTTGGTCAGACTTGGTCTACAGATGTAACGGTGAATTCTAATAAATTATTAATTCATTTGTGTATCACATTAGCTAAACTTTGTGAACAAATAATTCATAATATGATTTGAAAAGTTGTGTAAAAATTTTTGCATTACTTTTATTTCCTAAATCTCATTTTAATTTAAAAAATATATTTTCTTTTCAGAATATATTCCTAAAGGACTGTTAGATAATGAGGCAGGTGAAGAAGAATTTGAAAATGAGTAAACATTGATCAAGTTTACTATAAACATTTTCACAACATCTTTGAAAAAGTAGTCTTTAAAAACATTGTATTTGTTACTTTTTGATCTTGTAAAAAAATTTTTAATGTCTTGTCAGCAATGATGAGTTTTTTTAAAAAGTTCTTAAAAATAAAATCACGTAAACAATGTAAAGATATCTTTTCTTTTTCTTAATATCATGGTCTCATTTACAAATGTATAGATTAATTATGGTTTCTGGAAAAAGTACTTAGTCTTTTTACTATGATGTTAAAATTAAAAATATATATTAGTTAATGAAACTAATATATTAATTCTACTATTAAACATTTAAGAGCAACCTATTTGCCAAATGATTGTTGAAATACTATTTACTGAAAAATATTTGCATTAGAAAAAATTTAATTATTATTTAACTCTTTACCCTGCTTTATTATAAGAGCTAAATGTGTATTTACATGTAAATGTTAAAAATTTTTAAAAAAAAATTCTCTAAGATATATCAAGAAAAATGCTTATTTTATTGTTATAACATTGTTGTAAGCTAAAAATAAATCAGATGACCTTTACTTTAAATATTTGTATTTTAAGTAATATAATATTTTTATGTTATAAACTAATGGGTTGAGAGACATAAGTTATTTAAATTGTTAATTGGAGTTCTTCAGGGAGAGATTCTTCATTTGCAAGATGTAAAAGTTATTTTTTCATTTAAGTCGGTACCTAGATAGGTCTACTTTATTGTTAAAAGAATAAATGGGAATAAGAAAAAGATGAAATAATTTGCCTACATATTTTTCATTTCAATTGTTTATAATAACTAATCTGCCATAATGCCAACAAATGGATCAAAATAATATACGTTTCTTTTATTGAAATAATAATTTATGTTTTTTCCATCAAAATCCACTGCTACATATTGTATTTAGGAATAAAATTAAATTTTTACAGAATTATAAAATTATGACTAATTAAACACAGAGCAACTTATATACAAATATATTAGATTTTCAAGACCTGTGTGAAGAAGTTAGTAAATTTTGAGACACAAAAATATTGTATCTTTCTATCCAATTTTTTCCAATGGAGATTGCCATAAAAATGTTTGTTTAATATAAGGATAAAAATTGAAATTAATTTAAATGCAGATTGTTCTTTAAATAAAAATATTTAATTGGGTGCATATGTTATCACTGTTATAGTTATTATTTCTGGTTTATTGACACTGTTATTGAGATAGCAGTTCCTTTTTTAAAAAAAAACAACAAACAACTATTTAAAAGCTTTAGACATTATTTATTTTCATGTATTACAGTACAGGCATACATGTTCATATTAATTAGAATAAAATAATGGCCCTATTAACTTTCTTTCTATTCTTATTCAAATAAAAATGAATACAACTGCAAAAATTAGAGCAACTGTTAAAATGAATTATTAGAATTAGAAAAAAAAAGAACTTTCAATACTTTTGCTGGACACACAAGTAAACATTGATTAGACAAGCCAATGAAATTTTACTCAAACATGAAGAAGAGGAAATATAACTTACATATTTAAATAATTGATATCCTAAAAGAACTGAATGCAATGCTTTTCTTTAGGGCTGCGGAAATTAATAATCAATTTTTTGATTAATCGGTAAAAATTTTTATCGATTAAAATTGATAAAATATCAATTAAAATTAAATAAATGTTTATACAATTTTTTCAATTTATTAATAAATAATTAATATTTAATAATAGTTTTTTGTTTTGTTTTACGTAAAAAAATCATTCTCATTTAAAAAAAAAAAAAAAGAATAAGCTTTAAAATAAGCTGTTTTATAAGGAAAATGATGTAAAAAAATTAACCATTCTTTTTACTTAATAACAATAACAAAATTTAAATTCATTGACATTATATTAAACTACTTATTTTTAAATATATCTCCTAACAGTATTATTTTTAAAAAAATAAATACTTAAGTTAGGGGCATTTTAAAAAATACCTTAAAAGGGCACAACATGTGGAGAAAACAACATAGTGAAAAAGTGATTATGAAAAAAATTCATAACTTTTGAACAACTTGGGATAAAAAGATGATATTTATGTTCTTGTTAATCATCAAGTAATTCCTATTACTTTTAAATTTTAAAAATTAATTTGAAATTTTCATCCTGGTGCCTAAACTTTAATGCCTTATTTAACATATCTTTATTGCTAACTTTGTATTAAAAATTTATTCTGATTTTTTAAAGATTTTTATAGTTAAATATTAAATTAAAATAAAACTTGTTATATGTTAATTACCAATCCTAATTCTTTTTAAAAATATTTAAAAAATATAATAATTGTAATATGTTTTGAAATATAATTGTTTCATAACTCATTGGACCCAGTGGCGGATTTAGCTATAGGGCAGGGGTGGCGGGTCGCCCCCCCCCGTGCTCCAGTTGGGTCTAAAATGGCGCCCCCCTGAGACGCCCTCATGAACACTAAAAAGGTGTAACCAGAGCAACAACAAAAATGCTAAACACGAAAAATTTAATCAACACTAAACTGCAATACGACAATGTTGGCTTGCTAAATATCGTATTTTAAAACTGTAATATCTGGTTTGGTCAGTCAGGAGCGTCGCTAAGTGGAAAAGAATAGAGAAATTTTGAAACGAATGATAAACGTGACGTTTTTCTTGATTTTTAGCAAAACAAGGTTTGCTATTCAGAGTAGCCAACACAGAGAAAATTCTTGCTTTAGACTTTAGTGATGTTAGTTGTAGAAATACTTGAAATATTTGTTAAATCACAAGTTTATTAGCCAACTATGATTCTACTTTGGACAGTCATCAACTGTTTAAAAGAAAAATGAAATTATTTTAGTCATGATGTGCAGATTGATTTAATTCAATCATTTGCATCTGAATTATCGTCAGTAATTGATAATGAACATGTATTTTCTGTAATTATTGATTAGACGGACCATTGATACATTTGAAATTGATTAGATGTCATTTTACGTTCAGTTTCAAAATCAGGACATGTTGTGGAACTACATATTACAAAAGTGAGACATTGATGTCACAATATGAGGAGGAAAGGCATATGTTGGCTCATCTGTGATGTCTTGAACTAAGAGTGGCCTTCAAACCTTCATACAATGCCATCTATGTTCATTGTTATACTCATGTTTTGAATTTGGTCACTATCAAAGCAATGTCTGTAAACAGTTATGTATACAGTTGTCTTTGGCACAGCTGAAAGGTATTCTTTACGTCTAGTTTACAACGTCTACATACTCTTTTAAAAAATCGAAAATCTTAATATGAATCAACAGTAGATACTCTGAAATGACTTTTTGATACAAGATGGACAGGCCGTAGGCCGTAAGCATGCAGTTGAGACAGTTATTGGATCATTCTCTGCTATTCTAGCCACTCTAGAAGATATAATTTCAAGGCCATCGACATAACATAAAGGAAGTGTCAGAACAGAAGCAATGGGACTATCTGCTTTAATAACAAAATATTATATTGTTTTTTTCTGATGTTATTTGAACAAAAGTTGGTTGATATTTTCATGTTATCAAACCACTTGCAGCTCAAGAGTATTGACATTTCCATTGCAAACCAATTGATCGATGTTGGAAGAAATAAGTCTGTTGAAATGAGAAGCGATCAAGCTTTTTAAAATTCTGAAAGTAGATGTCTAATAATTTATTAACAAAAATTGTTCCAAACTAGATGTTAAAAACAAAATTTAAAGATACGCGAATTGCAGAAAATAAAAGTAAGGCCGGTGAACTTAGTAGAGATGAAAGGGCTAATGATCCAACTAACAGTTTTAAATCTGAAACGTACTTCACGATTTAATGACTTTAGGGGCGCAGCTATTTATGTATATTGCATTGATCCATCACAATTCTTGGAAGAAAATACAGATCCTCTTCAAAGTTTATGCAAAATTTACAAACACATTAACCTAGAAGAAGCATTCTTGAATATTATACCTTTTAAAATTTGCATGCATCACAACGTTCATCACTATCTAGTGTGCTACAAGTTAAAGAGTTTCTACCATTCTTGATTGAAAAATAAATGGCATCAGGTCTCTCTTGTTGGTCAATATTCTATAAACATTTACTTGAATCTACCTGTTATCAATGATTGAAAATCATCAAAAATAATTTGCGCTCAACAATGACAATCGAACGTCTGCCTGGATTGGCATTAATTTCAAATGAACATGATCTGGGTGTGAACGTTGACTTTGAATCCAGTGGCGTAGCTAGGGTCATGTGCGCCCGGGGGCAAGACACAAATTCTGCGCCCCTTGACGGACCGAAAAATTCTGAGGGCTCAGAAGAGAGCCCCCAAGAAAAATTTGAAATTTTACGGTTTGTATGGTTCATTTTTTGAAGCAAATGATATTTTAATGAAATACAATACAGACTAATAATTCTCTATACGATTATAAACAATTTATTTGAAAAAAAAATCTACTAATTGTACATGACTCGAATAGACATAATCTAAAATAAATTGATCTTCCTTGATTTGAATGTCGTCAATCTCGCTGTTAAAATTGATATTCTCAAGTGTTCTCTTTCGATGCTAAGGAGTGCAAGATCATCCAGACGATCTTGATCCATTGAAGCACGTAATTAAGACAAAATAAGGTTTACTTTGCTGAAGGACCGCTCACAGCTTTTAGTTGAAACAGCAATTTTTAGAAGTATTTGAAGTGAAATGCGCAGATTCGGAAATACGTCATCTCCATATGAAACAATAAAATCGAGAAGATCCAAAGTAGTTTCCGGTAGAACTTCAGTCCGGGTACTGAGCATCATTTTTTAGTCTTTGATTTCTGTACACAATTCGTAGAAATTAGCAAAATCTAAGCAATTATAACGAAGCGTATCGACTTTTGTTTCAGCAAGAAGAGATTTGACGTCTAGTAANCTAGTAAAAATCCAAATTTGTTGTTTAGGTTGTTTAAGACGTAAAATCCGTATTGATATCTCCTGTTGGGGTTTATCAATTTCGCTGTTCATAGCAGGTGCAATTTCTTCTTATGGAGAAAGTTCTGCATTTCTTTTTAATTATCGAAGGCATCCTCCGATGTCGTCTAATCTTCTGTCAACCTCGATTCTCCAAGTTGTGCATCTTCTTTCCCATTGTCTACCTTGGCTCAAATTAACACGAATGTTGACAATTTCTTGCTCAAGCGATTCAAAATCAGATTAAGCTTCCTTGAAACTCACAGTAGGTTCTGGAACCGTTTCTGGACACTATCAATTTTATCAAGTATGATGTTCCAGAAATGTTTAAAATCTAGGAAGTTAAAGTTTTATATACCTACCAGCAAAGCTTCTGCATCACTTCTGGTGTCAGGCGTCATATTTGTATGTTCTGATAATTTTTCCAACAGCCCTGCCATGTCATCTAGTCCTTCATAAATTGCTATAACAGCTTCTGATCGTGCAATCCAACGTGTTTCAGACTCCCTCTTCATTGTGATTGGCACAACTCTTTTTAAAATTTTTTTCCCAACGAGTTGTTGAAAGGGAGAAAACATAAATCTATACTTTTAACTGTTACAAAAACGTGATAACAACTGGATCATGTTTAGTTAAGTGTACTCTTGCTAAATTTTCAGCTGTGGTTGCCACAGTTGATGAACAATGCTTTGTGATTTCTAGCACATTTTCGCTGTTGAAGGCCGGAAACATTCCCGGTCATTACAGAAGCATTGTCATAACATCGTGACCGACCGTCGGATAGTGGTATGCTATTAGATTCCAGTTTCTCTACGATAACTATTTCAAGGCTTTTTGCGTCTTTGGAATGTATCTTTGCAAAATCTGAAAATGATTCTTTGATAGTTACTTTTTAGTTTGTAAATCCACATCCACAAATCTGATGACTTGAGAAAGCTTTTCCTGTGTCCTAGATCGATTGGAGTAAAGTAAGATACCGTAGTACTTGTGTTTTCTGATTTCACTCAACAGCTGATTCCTGACAGTCGATTAAGTAGGAGGATACATTCATTTTGAATTTTCGTTATAAATAAGATACTAAACCTAGATTTTCTCGGGCATTTTGTTGGTGTTTTTTCTAACAGTTGATCCTACTGAGCAACAAGTTTTATCGACGATGGACAGGAAAGAAAGGCGGTGCCTGATGTTTCATATGAAAGGAATCCAACTTGCTTTGACACTCCGATACAAGCCTGTGAGAGGAGAGACCTTCCCTCCCATCTCCCACTTTACTCCCTCCACATGAGAATTGGGGAAGTACGATTAGCCAGTGGTTTTCAACCTTTTGAGATTCAGGACCACTTGAAAAATATGTGCCTTAACTACGGGCCACTACTAAAAATTATTTCTGCATTTTCTGGTTTTTCGGTGATTTCGTACAATTTATCAAACATCTCAAAGTTACCTTGAAATAATTTTTTTTTTCAAAGATCAAGCTTTTTCGTAAAAGCAGACATTCTGTCACTGAGAGTCATATAATGTATCTGCTTTCCTTGCCGAGTGGAATTAAGTTTATTGAGCTTTTCAAAAATTTCAGCCAAGTAAGCCAGAATAGCAACCCATTAGCCATGGTTCAAACTATCAACAAGCTTTGAGTTATTTCTACATGAAAATCTCTTACGTCATCGCGTAATTAAAACAGTCAGATAACCAGCGAACTTCAGTATACATTAGTAACTGTTAACGTTCAAGATTCATATTCGAGCATAAGAAATCAAAGAGACGAGAATTTAATTGACGAGCTTGATAAAATTAAAAACCATTATGGCCAGATCAGAAATATATTTAAGTCTGCGTTAATTCTTTTACTTGCTAGTCTTTCTCGATTAATCCTACAAAGCGTAAATTTCATGCTTCTCTCATGGACCACCTGGCAAATCTTCGCGGACCACTAGTGGTCCGAGGACCACAGGGTGAGAACCACTGCTTTAAGCCACTCCTTTTTCTTGTCTTGGTAATTTTGGTTGCTTTTAGTGTCGTCTCTAGTAGCTCTATTACAAGAATCGTATTGGTCTCTTACTGCTCACTACCATCAACTCACAGTTTTTTAAATTAAAAAAAAACACATCAGCAATCCTACATTAGGATGTGTCATTTATTTATGAGTAGAATGGCGCCCCTTAACGCTCAATGGGGGCGCCTAAATCATGTTTAACAACTGTTTTGTAATAAAGATATGTTCGGAGCTCCAATATTCAATCTTGCAAACATATTTGGGATACATTAGTTTACATTAAAATGAAATTAAATAATGAGTTTTAATACTCATTTTGGCGCCCCCCCTAACGTGGCGCCCGGGGGCATTCCCCACCCTGCTCCCCTCGCTACGCCACTGTTTGAATCAACGTTTCGCTCCACGTAGAAAGGAATTTAAATATGGCTCAGGGCTCTATATAAATTCGCATAAACTAAGTTTCTTTCTTAGATCAATAAATATACTACTGAAATAAATATACGTTACTTTTTTTGAAAACATATCTGTTTATATTGTTTCTTCTGTTTTACATGTGTGTTAATTTGGAAATTTTACTAAATTAGTAGGCTAATAATTAGTATTGAAAACGGCTGCGGATATTAACGATTAATTTCTCGATTAATCCTTTAAAAAATTTTAAGGATTAAATTATTTTTAACCATTAATCGATCCATCACTTAAAAATAATTTGAAGTCAAAAAGTCAATAAATTTTTATTTTTTAAAAAAATGTGGCTGATAAATATTTTCCTGAAGATTAAACGAACAATTTGGTAATGGCAGTAATGGAGTTTGACTCTGAAACAGAAATGACGACAGCTCGTCTGATGAATTACTGCGTTACAAAATAGAGATGGAAGTTCTTGAATCCATTAATCCTGTACAATGGTGGAAAATTAATGAACACTGATATCCGATAAGGTCATTCCTTGCCAAGACCGTTTTGAGCATACCAGTTTAAGTTTTCTCAGTTCCATGTGAGTGATTATTCAGCTCGGCTGGTTATATTGTCAATTAGATCCGCTCATCACTTGAACCAATTAATGTCAACACACTTGTCTGTTTGTGTAGTTGGTTGAAAGATGATATATAAAGGAAGCATGGCAGTGTTATTTCGATTTTCAACAAGAACGTGAAATGAGTGTTACTTATGACATCATAAATTAACATTTTTGGCTTTAATCGAAATTAAAGATTAATTAATCGTTAATTTTTCAAAAGTTAACAATTAAATATAAATTAATCGTTAACAGCCCTAGTATTTTCCCAATGCTCTGATATTAGTAAAACTTTGCGGCGCCCCCTAAAATTCTCCTGCCCCCCACTAGACCCCTCAGCCGCCGCCGCCGCGCTCCGAATACGCCGCAAAATTTCGTCCGCCGAAAATCCGCCAGAAAATATGCGGCGCGCCGCATTAGCCGCCGAATTTTGTCAGTCGTAAATCCGCCGAAATATGAACGAGCCGCCGAAAGGTAATGTTTTTGTTTTCTTAAGTTTCATTGCGTTCCGCTTTTTATTAAAATCTTAATTTATAAAATACTAATTAAAATAAATACAAATAAATTAATTAAAATTATCGTTAAGCTTTGTCGTAAGTAGGCGACTTATTTTTTACTCAATTATGGCTCAACGATCTTCTACCTTTATACTTTATTATTTATTAACTTTATTACTTTATTTGCAGAAAGGTAAGCCAACCTATATACTAAATAATTTAAGCTATATTAATTGTTTTAATTAACTAGATAAATACTAGTTTAGTCAATAACTGATGATTTTTAAGGGTGATCCTGAAGCCTGAAGCTTTAGGACGTAGAAAATGTTTTCGCTGAGAATTTTATTTTTTTCGTGAGAACTTTCATTTTTAATTTATTAAATGCATTTATATATGATATATGTCATATTTTAGTTATTATAGCGTTAATTTGTAAGGCTTTTCAATTTATAAGGCTTTTTTCGCCCTTGACGCTTCATTATCGGAGTAGGATGCATCATTTTTGTCTATCTAGCACCCTGCTAGCCAGATTTTATTTACCTGGAACAAGCAATGCTAAAATAAATTTAATGACTGAAGATGTTTTTTTAAAAAAGTTTGATTTATCCATTTTAAGATTCGTAGAAGATCAATAAATATTTTAATGAAAATTTCATTTTTAATTTTCTTACTAGATGTTTGTTTCTTTTTTGCTTGATTGTAAGTGAGAAAAATTTCATTTAACCTCTTGCTGTGACAAACCAGCAAGTAGGGTGCTAGATAAACAAAATGGATGTAACATACTCTACTCTGATTATGTAGCATCAAGGGCCGAAAACAGCCTTGTAAATTAAAAAGCCTCGCAAATTAGCGCTATAATAGCTAAAATATGACAAATATAAATGCATTTAATAAATTAAAATGAAAGTTCTCACGAGAAAATTAAAATTTGCAGTGAACTAATATACGTGCTAAGACTGCAGGATTACCTTTTTACGTTACACCATTTCTAATGTAACAATTCTTTATGACTATATGATGATATGATGATTTTAGGTGAACTCAAATGTCAGCAAAATTCATCTTAACCTGGAAGAGAGGCAGTTCATTAAAAACCTACAAGTAAACCCTAAACCGCCCAGTCTACATGGAAATTCTAAAGCACAATGCTGGAAATATTTTGGTGGCCTGTTCTCTGCTGATGGGAGAAATGTAGACGAAGATCGAGTTTATTGTCAGATGTGTCTCACTGCTCAGCAGTCATTGGGTGACAAGGGTCACATTTCAAAAGTAACCAATTTTGCGCAATTACATCAAGTGGCAATATGAATCTTCACTTAAGTGTCAAGCACAATGTGTCAGTACAAAGTCAAGAAAAGTCTAATAAAATTTTGGTATATTTCCGTAAGTATGGAGAAGACAACAGTCAATGTCAGGCAACATCAAGTCATGAACTGACAAGAGATATCGTTATCTGGTTCTGTAGAGACTTGCTCGCCTTTGAAAATGTGGCTAAAGATGGTTTTGTTGACTTCTTCAAAATTATTTGCCCTTCTCTCAACATGGCACCTTAAACACTTGCTGGAGCAGCCCCTGGATGATGTTTACCAAGCCGTCAGGTCAGCAGTCAAAACTAAAGTGGCTGATAATAAACAGCAAACGATCAAGCCTAGCAGCTGATAAACTACATCGCGTTTGTTTTATCCATGACAATTATAAACTGATTTTCTAAGTGCCTAACGGGCTAGAGTGACAGAAACGGATTGAGTGGACTGCATTTCATGATTCATGCACAACTTTAGTAGTATAGCAAATCAAACTGTTTGTTTTTTTATTGTTAAAAGTAATAAAACTTCTGAAGTATTGTAAAAGTGTTTTATTGCTGAAGATTTATTTCTTCATTATTGGCCAGGCTTCAGCCAAATTTCAACTGAATATTTCGTAATCAGACGAAAATCAGCTGCAAATGTCAATTTACGGAGAATTCCGGCTAATCCGGATATCAGCCGAAAAATTGTCAGCCAGCCGAAATTTAAAAAAAAATCGGCTGGCAGGTCTACCCCCCACGCAGACAAAGCTAAATCCGCCACTGATTGGACCTTTATGTAACATGCCTTGAAAAAACACTATAGGAATGAGACTTAGCAATATTTTCCATTCTTAATATGCAGTTTTTTCCATTCTATGGATAATTTTGATTTCATTTTTTATGTTGCTTTTAAAAACTCAATTTAGTTGAAAATATTGTCATTTAAAAAAAAAAGGCGTTGAGACAGGGGAAATAACTCAATAAACAAAAAAAAAGCCAATGGCCTGTTTTTTGTTACTTCACTTGAAATTTTCGGCCCAAATAGCTTGACATCATTTATGGACGGCATCCTTCAGTGGCTGTCTATAAAGTATGTCACTTTTGAGCATTTTGGACCCCCCCCTTTTCCCAAACTGATACAAATCTTGGGATCCCCCCCTCTCCCAAAGTACGTCATGTTTTCGAATTTTTTTTATTAACACAAAATATGAAATTTAATACTTAAAATACACTTCACTATTAGATCTAAACTGTATTGAATATAAAATTTTCCGCTTAATTGTAGTGATGTACCGGATTCAAAATTTAGTAATCCGACCGGAGCCTGAGTCAGATTTTTTAAACGGCTGGATTTCGGATTTGCTGGAGCCATTATGAATATATATAATAAGGGCTCTAACGCCAGCCAGATTTATGAAATGAAATCATGCCGGTGTAACAGGCCAGATTAAACCCCAGACCAGAATATACCCCCGGGGTTAAACTGGCCTAGGCCAGAATATACCCACTCAGGCCAGAATATACCCCATTGACAGCATGGGGATATATAGTAAAAAACGGATGAATGACTTTTTAAAATTTTTATTGATGTTTTAGTTCCATAAAAAAAAATATTTATAAACTACTTTAATATAAATGAAAGGAGCTTGACCTTTTTTTTATATATAAAAAAATAAAATAAAATACTTTCGTTGTATTATTTAACAATTGAGGTTTTATTTTTTGTTCCACGATTCTAGATAAAGTGTTACAGTCCAAACTATATATACGGAAACAGCATAATTTTAGTTTTTCCATGTGACATTAACTTAATCCAGCACTACATCACTAATTTAAAAATAAATAATAATTTAAGCATGGTTACATTTTGTTGTTTTTCAAACAGGTGCGAACACTTTGGGTTCCTTAACCTTATCTTATCATTTTTAGACGCTCTTTCTATACAGAAGTTTGGAATGTTTCCAATTAATGAAATAGTTTACATGTATTTCTTTAAAAAAATTGACGATTCAAATAATAATGCAATTGATTAATTTTTTCAATTTTTAAAAAAAATTTTTATAATAAAGAATAAAGGTTTCAATTAAGAAATGTTAAACAATCTATTCAATAAAAGGACATAACTTTAAAATTCAAATAGAAATTAAGGCATATTATTTTTTAAAGTAAATGATAACCAAGTCCTAAAGTACACAATATTTAGAAAATTTATTACTTACAGTAAAATTTATACACTAATGAAAACATTAAAATGACCGTTCTGGTTTTGAAGTTAAAGTCCATGTTATGTCGTTGACTGAAGATCAAAGCTTGCTGCATATGTCAACCAATCCAACGAATCACAGACTTTGGTGTAGACAACAATATCCCAACGTTAAAGGTTCGCTGTTGCCATGATTTCTGCATCAGTTGCCCAGACTCCATCACGAGAAATACCAGAAATGTTTATATACCCCTCCACATTCTGATTCAAGTAGTCATTTAGTTGTTTTGTAATGACAGTGTTTATGTGCTCAATTACTTTATCTCTGAGAATGATGTAGTTGTCCTCTGTTCCTGTCAGAACGTAACTTATGGCCGTAAAGTAACAGTTTCCATCTCCTTTTGTTTTATATGTACGCCTCGGTTGTTCAAGATCTCGAGTGCGGCCATAAAATACAACGTTGTCAAAACTAAGTCCAAGAGTTGTTACTAAGACCTTTCTTTTTGAGATTGTTAGTGGGTTAAAAGTCCTAACCTGCAATGGTTTTGAGACATGTATCGCAATAATGTCCGTTTCTTCAATTGTGCTTAATTGTTCATTTTGTTGAAGGCCCCCATTGACAGTACCTTTAACAGAATCATCGAGGCCCTGATTTGGTGAAGAATCCTGTTCATTACTGTAAACTTTTAGGTTACTGACATGGTAGTTGTTTCTTAGTAATTTCTCTGTTGATATATTCGTCAGCTTAACTCTTCCCTTGTTCAATGATTCTACCACGATGTAGGGACCAATCCATCGAGGTTCCATCTTTGAACCCATGCGATCAATGCAGCGATGATTCTTGATATAAACTATGGAATCATCAGTTATTTCTTGGTTGCTTGTATTTCTGCGATCAAAGTTACACTTTTGATGCGCCTGGGCAGAGTGGATATTGGTACTCACGGTTTGATGCAGATTAAAAAAAAATTGCTGTGTGTTCAGGGCATCAGGGTTGGCATTGTCCAAATACGTTGTTGGTAAAACTGTTCCATCTTCAACAGGCCTGAGATCTGTAGGTAGCTTGGCTTACCGCCCATACATAATTTCAAAAGGACTGCACCTGGTTGAAGCATGTACAGATGTGTGGTATGCTAAAAGAACACCTGGGACAAATTGGTCCCAGTCGTTACCTTGGTAATTGACAAGTTTGCTAAGAGTCTCTTTAAGAGTTCTGTTGTCACGTACTCTTTGATCATTTGTTTGTGTGTGATAGGCTGATGAAATGCGGTGATCAGTTTGAAACTGCTTCATAAGGTTGTCAATAACTATATTCACAAACTCACGTCCCTGGTCACTAATTAGAATATCCATGCAACCAAGGCGACAAACAACGGAATAAAGAAATTTTGCGGTTGATTTTGCACTTTTATCGGGAACAGCAGTTGCTTCAGTCCAATTGGAAAAATGATCGGTTGCAGCCATTATATATCTATTTCCATTAGTTGTTTCCTGAAGTGGTCCGATCATATCAATACCGACTAAGCTCCACACTTTCACAGGCACTGGTATATTTTTCAGTGGTTGTGCCTCCTTGATGGTTTTTGGTTTTATGACAAAACATTTCTGACAAGCTTTGACATATTGGTGAACGCCATTCTTCATTTTCTTCCAATAATAACGTTAAGCGATTTTGGCTAATGTCTTATCCCTGCCAAAACGGCCACCAAAATTTGGGTTGTCATGAAACGCCTGCAGGATATTTGGCATGTGACGTTTATTGAGAACTTCCTTTTCACCATGGTAAAGATCCTTTCTTTTGCTTGAAAAGATCTTGCTGTTAGTCATAATTTTGGCTTAGAGTTTGACCGTTTCTCTGAAGGTAAGTTATAGATCCACTGGGGATACTTAAGTTTCGTTGTAGAGTAGAATCTTAAAATCTGATCATACAGTTGGTCTTCCATCATTGACAAAGTCTGGTCGTTTTGGAGTTTATTTTATAGTGACCAAAAATTTGTCCTTAAAGCAGCGAAATCTGATTCGACGACTCTATAAGATTGACCTAATCAAACAAGGTTGCCACCATTCGCAACTTGGCGCTACTCATGTAAATTAACGCATCTCAAGGGAAAGACGGCTTGTTTAAAATAAAATAATGGGTGCGACGAGGTGAGATGGTCTTTTGAATGTAGATTAAACGCAGCGTGACTGTACACTACCCGTATTTCTTCACAATAGATGATAGCATGATAAGCGGACAATCCAAAATTGACGAAATCTGACAAGATTGACCGTACTGTTTTAAGAGTAACATAGGTACAAATGAATAGCGCTGCTTTAAAAATAACATTGATTTGCGCTACAGGATGGGATGTTTCTTCTGAATGTCTTAGGGGCCGTCCATAAAGGACGTCACGCGCATAAAAAGGGTGGGGTGCGCAATAGGAAAAAAAGGGAAATAGAAGTAGATCAGCTCGCCAACATGGACGACCAATCAAAAGCGTGTACGACGAAAGAGCGCCGACGATAAAGTACCGAGATAAGAACGCCGACACAAGAGCGCAAATATTGATTTTAAGCGGTATGTTTCATTGATGTTTTTTGGACGTGGTGTCGCCAAAACGGGTAACAAACTTTTCCATCTTGTGTATGGAAAGACGCACCATCCCAAGAGAAATAAACCACAGTTTTAAAAATCTATATAAATGATTTACCCAACAACTTCTCTATAGGAACAAAAGTTTCGTTATTTGATGATGACTGTAAAATCTATAGGACAAATCAGAGCAACAGTGCAAAATTTTTAAAAAAGACTTAGATGTATTGATAAAGTGGTAAACTAACTGGAGTATGTCTTTCCACCCACAAAAGTGTCAACTGCTAAGAGTAACAAAGAAAAAGAAACAAATAAATTCAAAATTTCATTCATGGAAAAGAACTAACCGAAACCATAGAAGCAAAATACCTGGGAGTCATAATAAATTAGGATACCACAAAAGTTGTTGAAATTTTAATTAAAAAGCAGACTGCGTTGGGCAGGACACCTAGAAAGAATGTCAAATGAAAGAGGAGTAAAGAGGGTACACCACCAAAACTCAAGAGGAAAACGGCTGAAGGGAAGACGTAGCTTAGATGGATGTAGGACGTAGTGAAAGACCTACAACAACTGGGCATCCAATATTCGAGAAGAAAGGCGTTAATAAGGACTGAGTGGAAGTAGGTAGTGAGGCAGGCCCAAGCCCTATATGCACTGTAACGCCACCTGAATGTATGGATGATAGATAAGCGAAGGACGCAATAATCTTCTGTATTGAAGGAGCGCCTGTAACACAAAAAGATAGATAATGATAAAGGTACTGAAATACGACAAGCAAAGTTTGGGAAGTAAAACGATGTTTAGTCTTGCCCTGTTCTTAAGGCATCAGACTCAAAATAAGGAAACATATTGATTCGATTAATTAGCGAGGTCAAGGAATAATAAATAATCGGAAGCGCTGATAAACAAAAACTAGATTCTATAGTCCCTTATAGTGCTTAAATTATTTTGTAAAAATAATCAATCCATTTAGTGCTTGAATGGGTCAATTATTTAAAAACAACAACAACAACAACAACAAAACAACAACGCATATATTCCTTCTTACTTGTAAAGACTGTAACTTTAGATAAAAAGTAACCGCTCTATCAGACATCGTAATAAAATATTATCATTTTTTAAAAATTGTAAATAAAACATCTTTCCTACTTAAGAAATGATTTAAACGTCTCCGAAAAAGATAAAACACCAATAGAATTTCTATTAGTCATTCATTATTTTTTTTACTATATATCGTCATGTTGTCAAAGGGGTATATTCTGGCCTGGGGGTATATTCTGGCCTAGGCCAGTTTAACCCCCGGGGTATATTCTGGCCTAGGCCAGATTATATCCGGGTATATTCTGGTGAATAACGGACACTTCGACCCCGGACGATTCGACCCTGCACGGTTCGACCCTGCCAGTTAAGATAAGATAACTGTTAGATTATTAAAATGATTATATTAGTAGAAACTTATCTTATTTGTTACAGACGCTCCTTCTATACAGAAGATTATTGCGTTCTACGCTTATCCGTGGTTTGTGTTTAGTCCTACATTCCTATTAGAATTTTTAAACAATGACAAAACTATCGCTTTCCCGGTTTCGTCAGGCAACCCATTTCACGCCCGAATTCCAGACGGGAAATAAGATAACTTGTACGTGTTTGTTCTTGCATACGGAATAAGAAAATTGTTTTTATTCTTATGTCTCTGAGGGTTGTATTAAGTTATCTTTTTGTGTTGTATTTCAAAATTAGAATTAATTGCTTTATGTTTAATTTATGGCTGCGGAAACAAACTATTAATTTCTCGATAAATTGTTAATTTTTAGCGCATTTTCGAGATGTCGAAATCGCTATTGCACCCGCTTTGTCCGTCCGTCCGTCTGTCATCACCCTAGACCTCAGCATCCATAAGTCCTAGACCCATGATGTATATATGTTTTTTGTATGCCCTGACCTGCCATTTGTGCATCAACACTCAGTTACTCGATCCGTTTAAAAACCCCGTTAAAACTACCAAAAAATATTTCGAATCGAGAGGTAACACTAGCGCAGGGAACGGCCGCCATTGCCGGAAGTCGCATGCATAATTCTTCAAGCATTGAAGAGAGGTGCGAATGGGTGCAAAAGAATTAGTTTTTTTTTTAGTTGACGTCATTAGAATATGTGTAAAAGTTTAGAGAGCTTTACGTTATCATTTGTGGTGACTTGTAGTTGGATTAAAGAGAAAATAATATTTTTTTTAAAAAATGTAAAGAAATGACTTTTAAATAAAAAAATATCAGGTTTTATTCATTACGCAAGAAAATTCATAAAAATATGCCTAAAATCTAAACACAATTACTGATAACTACATAATTCTGATATCTAACATAAGTACTGATACATAATACGAAAATGCGCTAACACGTCCTGAATTCCAATAGGTACCAGGCTTAACATGATTTTTTTTATTGACTATGTGTCGATCAAAATAATTTTAATTGATACAAATTCTAATAAAATTTAAGAAAAATATTTATAACATTTTCTTTTCAATTTATTTTAAAAAATATTTAATAAACAATATAATAATCCAGATCACAGGGTCTGTTATTCAAGACCAGGCAGCACAGCTAAAACAGTGGGTTGATCATTATCTGGAAATGTATTCAACAGTTACCACATACTCCAGCACCGCTCTAGATGACATCCCAGATATGCCACTCATGGAAGAACTTGATGTCGTGCCCACACAGGAAGAGCTGAGCAAAGCAATAGACAGTCTAGCTTGTGGAAAAGCGCCTGGGAATGATGGAATACCACCAGAGGCTCTAAAGAGTGGCAAGACAGCTTTACTCCAACCATTGCACGAGATTCTGTCCCTCTGCTGGGAACAGGGCAACATCCCCCAAGACCTAAAGGATGCAAATATAGTGACACTATATAAAAACAAAGGTGATAGGAGTGATTGCAGTAATTATCGCGGCATTTCACTCCTTAGTATTGCAGGAAAGACCTTTGCCCGTGTTATACTAACACGTTTACAGAGCCTAGCATCCCATGTCTATCCAGAATCTCAGTGCGGTTTCCGGTCCGGTCGGTCTACCATAGACATGGTGTTCTTCATACGACAGCTCCAGGAAAAATACAGAGAGCAGCAGATGCCACTATACATTGCATTTGTGGACCTTACAAAAGCCTTCGACTTAGTCAGTCGCAACGGGCTATTCCAAATACTGGCAAAAATTGGCTGTCCCCCTCACCTGACTTGCCATCATCAGACAGTTCCATGAAAATATGCTTGGCACAGCGCAGTTTGATGGAGCTAAGTCAGAGGCCTTCCCTGTCAGCAGCGGAGTTAAACAAGGTTGTGTACTCGCACCAACACTCTTCGCAATATTCTTCTCTGTACTTCTTCGATACGCATTCAAGGATAGCAGTGAGGGAATCTGGTTACATACCAGAGCTGATGGAGGACTTTTCAACACTGCCCGCCTTCGAGCCAAGACCAAAACGACGGATGTCCTAATTCGTGAGCTACTATTTGCGGATGATGCGGCACTAAGAGCACATACAGAATCTTGTTTGCAAGAACTCGTGTCAAGCGTCTCCAATGCTTGCAAAGAATTTGGTCTGCAAATCAGCTTGAAAAAGACAAACATAATGGCCCAAGACACTCGACCTCGTCCTACCATAAGTATAGATAATGAAAACTTGGAGGTTGTGGACAGCTTCACCTACTTGGGATCCAAGGTCTCCAATACACTATCCATTGAAGAAGAAATAAACAGCAGAATGGGCAAGGCAGCCGCAACAACGGCTACACTAAATAAGCGGGTCTGGCAAAACACCATGCTAACGGAGAAAACCAAACTGTGTGTCTATCGAGCCTGTGTCATCGGTACACAACTATATGGGAGCGAGACATGGACCACTTATACATCACAAGAGCGTAAGCTTAACAACTTCCATTTGAGATGCTTGCGCCGCATCCTTGGTATTAAATGGCAAGACAAAGTGCCTAATAGTGAGGTTCTAACGCGTGCCAATACCCAAAGCATGTTCTTAATTCTTAGTGAAAGACGCCTGAGGTGGCTAGGACATGTCAAAAGAATGAGCCCCGGCCGCATACCGAAGGACCTCCTATATGGTGAACTTGCTTCAGGAAAGAGGAAAACAGGTCGCCCACGCTTGCGATTTAAAGATGTCTGTCAAAGGGACATGAAAGCAGCCAAAATACATACATGTGACTGGGAGTGTAAGGCAGAAGACCGATCTACGTGGCGCACAGCTGTCAAAGAGGGCATTATAGTAGCCGAGGAGCGAAGAATGGAGGAGGCTGCAGACAGAAGAGCTAGGAGCAAGGTCAAAACATTTAGAAGCACAGAACTCGTGTGTAAAAACTGTGGCAAAGACTGTCACTCAAGGATAGAACTGCACAGCCACTCGAGAAAATGCAACCCAACCCAACGGTGATGCACCATCGTCTCGCGAGACGGGAGGATGCCGGATGTCTGTATCGCCAAAGAACATAGTACAACAGTCTAAAGCAGTTAAAGGGTTAAATAATGATATTTTTTTATGTATTTGAGACAGGGGAAATAATTCAATAAAACAAAAAATGTCAATTACCTGTTTTTGTTACATCCCTTGAGACATTTGGCTTTAATCGAAATTAACGATTAATTAACGAAATTAATTGTTAATTTTTCAAAACTTATAGGTTAAATTTAAATTAATCGTACCAGCCCTAGTATAATTACTACTTTACTCTTGGTTCTTCTATCCTCTTGTGTTTCAAGGTTTAATGATTTAACACATGGTGTTATTCATAATACACTTATAAATTGACATACACAAATCAAGCAAAGAAAAATTTGCATTATCATAACTTTTTAAAACCTGTACAACCTTAATTCAAAAGAATTCACATCGGCAGAACCGTCATCGACCTATTGTAACACAATCCTGCCGGTGGCGTAGCTAGGGGGGCGGTGGGATGGTCCACCCCGGCGGCACTCACCTAAAGGGCGGTATTTGTGAGCATTTATTTGAAAAAATGGAGCTATTTCCGACAACCGCCCTTCTTCTTTTGAAGGTGAGAAACCAAGGTGAAGCAAAAATACTCTTAATTTCGAATCTTAATTAACGGATTCACGCAACATCAGTTTGATTACATAGTGGTTGTTATAACTAACGCAAGCTCGTTCAAAAATTAAGAAAATCGCTCAACAAAAAGGAATCGATTCGTTTGGAAAGTTAAGTGGTATGCGTCACAAATGGCGCTATTATAAGGAAACTGCACAGGAAGTAACACATCACCACTGGGCCCAATAATATTTACTATTAATATCACCACGACAGTTTTTGCGTAGAATTTTGTCATGTGCAGACTAATGCACTAACAAGTACCTACATGACATGGTGCTTCAAATATCGTGTTTAACTTGCAAGTAGTAATTTACAATAATGTTTTAGTTTTAGAAAATTATTTTAAGGTAACGAACTAAAAATTAAATGTATTTTGTTTTTATTTGCTTTAAAGTAGCACACATAATTTGTGTTTTTCATTAAAATATTGTTATTCATTAAAAATGCAACGTCTATCCAATTAAAGCAATGCGTAAATAATTTTAATTTTTCTTTTTTATTGAAAATTATTAAGATTTAGCGCAAGAACATGAAAATATTAAATTGTATACGTTAATAAACATCGTTATAACATAAATAATTTTTAAAAAGACTAAAAAGACATATTTAAATTTGTCAAACGTCTTGGAAAAAATTGACATCTGAAGAAGTAACTAGTACAACGAGATCAGATGCTGAAACTTTACTTATTTTATTGCAATAGTTTTCTTTTCTACATCATCTCAATTTATGGGCACCTGTTTTCTTTAAAATAAATGATTCCAACCCATTTCATGGAACAAAGGTATGTGTAATACAGAGCGCTGTTATATATATTCTAGAAAGTTGGGGGTATCAACTGAACGCCGTGTTAGATGGAGAATAAGTATGAGTGGAAAAAATTAAGGAGACGGGGTTATATCCTTACAGCAAGACGTAAAACGAGAATTTTTTTTATCCATAGATGTAATTATAAAAGAAAGAAATAGAATCCCCTGCTAAGTTGCATGTATTTGCAAGAAAATATTCTTTTATAATTAATAATACCATGGAATTTATTAATTGAAATTTTTTACCACCTTATAGATTTCTTTATTACCATTAACAAAGAACAGTTCAAATCGAACGAAAAAGCTTCTGGGTTTTTATGGATGTACACAGGGCCAGTCTTTGCAATTGCAGGGCCTAGTATGCAAAAATGATTCCGCGGGGCCCAGTTTTGTTAGAGATAAGGTATTAATAAAGCTAATATCGTTAACAAATATTTTGCACCATCATTTTCTGCCTCAGGCAACAAGGAAATTTCAATAAATTTAAATAAATTGGAAGAAATAGGTAACAAAACTGTTGATGAGATAGGTATACATTCACTCCTAAAAAACTTTAAAATAAACAAAGCTACTGGCCCAAATGAATTACCTGCCAGGTTATTAAAAGAATTAAGCAATGAGCTGTCCCCAATCCTTGTAGTTCTTTTTCAAGCCTCTCTAAACCAGGGTAAAGTGCCCTTTGATTGGAAATTAGCCTATGTAACGCCACTCTTTAAGAAAGGAGATAAGTCCGACTCTGGTAATTACAGACCTGTATCACTTACTAGTATCACATGTAAATTACTGGAACACATAATATATAGCAGAATAGTTAACCACCTTGACAAATATAATGCCCTATGCCCACAGCAACATGGCTTTAGAAAGAACAGATCATGTGAAACACAATTGATAGGCCTAATAGATGATCTATCAAAAGGCTTAGATAATAATTATCAAATAGATACAATATTACTAGACTTCTCAAAAGCATTCGACAAAGTGCACCACCTTAGTTTACTCAAAAAACTTAAATACTTTAGAATCTCAGGTCCCTTACATCACTGGATCCAAGATTTCCTATTGGGTAGGGAGCAAACTGTATTAATTAATGGTTCTAAATCTACACAAATAATGGTTAACTCAGGAGTTCCACAAGGAACTGTCCTAGGTCCCTTACTATTTTTAATTTATATAAATGACTTACCCAACAATATCTCAACAGGAACTAAAGTTAGGTTATTTGCTTATGATTGTATAATCTATAGAACAATCAAATCAGAACAAGATAGCAAAATTTTACAAAAAGACTTAGATGAATTAATAAAATGGAAAACTAACTGGAGTATGTCCTTCCACACAGAAAAATGTCAACAGCTAAGAGTAACAAAGAAAAAGAAACAAATAAATTCAACATATTTCATTCATGGAAAAGAACTAACCCAAACTAAAAATGCGAAATACTTAGGGGTCATAATAAATGAGAAACTATCTTGGAATCCCCATGTCAATGAAGTTATTAAAACATCAAACAAAACCTTAGGCTTTATAAAAAGAAACTTTTACAAATGTAACAAAGATATAAAACTAAAATGCTACCTCACCCTGGTGAGACCTATACTAGAATATACATCTTCTGTATTGGACCCATCCACCAAAGAAAATATTGATAAGTTAGAACAAATCCAAAAAAGAGCTGCCAGATTCATTACTGGAGAATATTCAAAGCTGACAAAAATAACACCGTTATTTAAATCAATAAACCTTGAAACACTAGAGGATAGAAGAACCAAGAGTAAATTAGTAATTATACATAAGGCAATTAATTCTAATTTAGAAATACAACACAAAGATAACCTAATACAACCCTCAAATAGACATAAAGACAAAAACACCTTTCTTATTCCATATACAAGAACAAACACATACAAGTTTTCTTTCTTTCCTTCCGGTATTCGGGCGTGGAATGGGTTGCCTGAAGAAACCAGGAAAGCCACCACTTTATCATCTTTTAAAACTCTAGTATGAATGTTCATTCTCTGTTGGGTTGAGCCGTTAGGCTCTTAAAACCCGGTTCAATTTTTCGCAGGCGAGCCTCAACATTCGGGCATCGCCGTAGAGGTAGTCCTCAGCAGGTGTTGCAACTTCACCAAATAAAGCCCCGTCCAACCCGGGGCAGCCCTCCAGCACATGGGTCACCGTCTCCACCGGGTAGCCACACAACCTACAGGCCAGTTCCCTTCTAGTGTCAAACTTGTAAAGGTAGCTTCGTATGGGACACTGGTCAGTTCTCATCCTAGTTACGAGAGACTGACTACTACGATCAAGTTTCCACCAGGCATCGCTTTTGCTCGGTCGCGGTAGTTTCTGGTATACCTTTCTGGCCGTATTCCCATTCTTCCAGCCCTCAAGCCATTTCTCTCGGAAATGGTCTTTTAGCCACGACTTGACCCCCAGTTGGGTCAAGGGCTTATCGGGTTGGGGCTGGGCTGCGCCTGCCCTGGCCAGTGCGTCGACCCTGTCTGATTGGGCCGTGCCGCAGTGTCCGGATATGTACTGCAGGACTACTCTGCCGCCACGTGCTAGGATGTCACCTACTGTATCCAGAATGGCACTTACTATCTTGGCCTCCAGAGAGCTTCAACTCAAGGTTTCGAGTGAAAACCGAGAATCGGTTAAGACCACGACAGTCGGGAAATCCTTTCTCTTAGCTAGACGACGGCGTACTTCCTTCAAACCCCTGTGGATCGCGTCCAGTTCGGCTTCGTGACTACTGTTCGTAGATCCACACGGTCCCGACAGCTCTACGCTGTTCGGACCTGGTTGGGGGTATTGAATTAGCACACCGTATCCACTTTTGCCATCTCTTAAACGTGAGCCGTCCGTGAAGACTTTTACCACGCTGTCTCCATAGGCCTCGATTGTGCGCAGAGTCTCGTCTCGCAGAAGCTCGACGGGACTGGCCCGTGTCACCGCGGCATTAGCCAGTGTCAGACGTATATCAGGCGGGTCGAGGCTTTCATGTGGTCCTCGAGCAGGGACCAGTTTCATGCGTTCCCTGAGCTTGGGTAGGGGGACTGATTCTTCAAGTTCGTGGAACGCGTCCATAAAGGAGGGTCTCTTCAGTATTGTCCTCTTTACC
The DNA here is from genome assembly GCA_002072015.1 of Radix auricularia. NCBI lineage: Eukaryota > Metazoa > Mollusca > Gastropoda > Lymnaeidae > Radix > Radix auricularia. The sequence goes on along the minus strand of MUZC01004681.1, from coordinate 126,037 downwards.
CATCGGTCTTGCAGTTGGTAGCAGGGTTCGTCATGCTCCAACCTACGGTATCGCTCCACCGTAATCATGATTGCCTTTTCTCGCCTTATCGCCAGGGGTTCTACGTTTGACATTATTTCTACCGCGGCGGTGGGTGTGGTACGCAACGCCCCGCATACGAACCGTAGAGCTTGGTTCTGTATTCGATCCAAACCCTCTAGAGCCGTACGGCTCGCAAAGGCCTGGACCGGGAGGCTGTAGTCAATAGCACTTCTGACGCTACCAAGATAGAGAGCTCTTAGTAGTCTTGCGTCCGCTCCCCAATTCGTGCTAGCCAGTTTCTTCACCAGGGACAATTTAGCTGTGGTTTTGGCGCATAATTCACGTACATGGTTATGCATCTGGAGTTTCTGGCCCAGCTTTATACCCAAGTACGTTGGTGTCCGGTCCCAATTTAGCCTCTTACCGCAGATCTGAAGCACCACCTCATGCTTCAGAGCATTCCGTCCATTAGTGAAAATGGAATGGACCGTTTTTTCCGTATTTACCTCTAGGCGCCATTGGTTGGCGTAATTTTCGATACGGTTCAGATCATGCTGCAGCCGGTTCTGCAGTGTTGCGACGTCCTTTCCCGAACTCCATATCACCAGATCGTCAGCAAACATGGCATTCTGGGACTCGAGTATGCCTTGTAGATCGTGGACGTAGGCTAAGAACAATGTACAGCTAAGCGCTGAGCCCTGTGGGAGCCCGTCTTCCAGTCGTGCCTCACTGGATAGCGCTTCTCCAAGCCGTGTCTTGATCGTTCTGTCCGTGATGAACGATTTTATCCAGCCGTACATTTTAGCAGTGACACCTAACTGCTGTAATTTGTATAGGAGTCCTCCACGCCACACCTTATCGTATGCTTGCTTTAGATCGAAGAACACCGCAACTGTGTGGTTCTTCAATTGGAGTTCGTTTGTCATGGTCTGAATTAAGCGTAGTGCTTGGTCCATCGGGTTGCGTCCCTTGCGGAACCCACCCTGAGCCTTTGGAATGCTTTTGGTTTTCTCGAGGTACCAATAAAGCCGTGCGTTCACTAACCTATCTGCTACCTTTCCCACACACGACGTGAGGGAAATGGGCCGGTAGCTGGACGGGTGTTCGCCGGGCTTTCCTTCCTTACGTATTGGGGTAATTATGGCCTTTTTCCACAGCTTCGGCAGTGTGCCTGTAGTCCAGGTTCGATTGATAAAACTCAATAGTTTCATCGGCCTGTCGTGCCCAGATGCTTGAGCATTTCATTGTGAACCTTGTCTGGCCCTGGTGCTTTACCAGTTTCGCATTTGTTGAGTGCGGTTTGCAACTCTGTCATCGTGAAAGGTGCTTCGAAAACCTCGAGTTGGGGGCCCCTGCTTTGCCTCCTGGTGCCCTCCTTTCGCATTTGGTCGATAGTTTGGCTGAAGTCCGATCTGGCGCCTTTTTTATTCACCTGAGCAAAGTGCTTGTTCAGCGCCCGTGCGCGCTTTGTTTCACTTGCTCGTTGGCCCTTTGTCGTCGTCAAAGGGTTGGGGTTTTTAGCTTTGCCTGCACCAGACAGTGCATCGATTAGCCGCCAAACTTTTCTACCATCTGCTAGGTCGAGTTTTTCGCACGTATTGACCCATTTGGCCTTCTTCGCCTTTTCGACAGCAGCGCGGACTTCGGCCGTCAGTCTGTTGTACGCCCTACGAGCCTCGGGCGTCTTCAGCTTGGCAGCCTTTTTCCGTGCTTTCGCTCTTTGTTTTACCAAATCGTTCAGGCTCCTGTCCCAGTAGGGCCTGAATTTCTGTTTCCCGTTTGTCCTCGGGATCGTCCGTCTCGCAATCCCGAGGATTGTGTCAATAAACTTCTCATAGGTTTCATCCACGTTGTCTCCTGCAACGTCCAGCAGAGCGAGCTTGGTCTCGCTCTCGGTCTCGTATCTCCGCCAATTGGCCTTGCGGAATTGCCAGTGCCTTCTATCAAATCGAGGTTTATCCGCACCAAGCACAAACTCAATCAGTATTGGGAGGTGGTCGCTTCCAACCTCTTTCAGTACTTCCAGTCTATGCCTGGACTCTAGGTCCGCTGAGATTAGCGTTAGATCTGGGCGGGACTCTGTGCTGTGTCCCGTGTGCAGCAGCGTCGGTTCGCTGTGCTCGTTTTGCAATCTGATCAGGTTCGTACCAATACAGATATCCTCAATGTATCGGCCTGACGCATTCCGCTCGGTGTAGCCCCAGTCAGGAGACTGTGCATTGAAGTCTCCTGCTATTATAGTACGACTTAGCGTGACGTCTTCCCCAATTGGAAGCGTCATTGGGTTCCTGGGAGTATTATAGACATTAGTTACCGTAAAGCCAACGTCGCCTTTGAATACCCTTACAGTTAAGGTATCTGTGTTGCTGTAGCACTTGGCTTCCAGCAGCTCCATCGCCACATCATTCCGGACCGCTGTGGCAAGGCCCCGGCATCGCCGGTCGCACTTGCAATGGTATAGCGAGTAACCAGTTATGTGAAACGGCTTTCCCTTTAGAAGCGTTTCTTGGAATAAAGCTACATCCACATTCCTTTCGTGGAGTAGTTTAGTTACCTCGTGCGCCTTTTGCCTAATACCACAGACATTCAGTTGCAAAACTACCAGGGCTTGTTCTGGACGGCCCTTCGCGCCCTTACCAATACGGTCAGTCGCCGGTTGACCGATGGGACATGGCCTGTCGTGCGTCACCACGCCCAGAGGGGTGGTATCTTCCCCAGCCAGCATACCACCATTAGCCGGAACTTGGGGGTTTATAAGGTCCATTCCAAGAACTGCTTTTTTCGAAAATAGATCCATTATTTAAGAGAGGGAGTAGGCAGAAATCTTCAACTCATTGAGGGCGATTCGTTTGCGTTTCGCCCCTTGCCCAGAGAGTCTTTCGGTCTTCGGCGTTCCTAGCCGGGCAATGTTGGGTATAGGCCTGCTCCTGTACCCCGCACCGGATCTCACGGTGAGGTCTAGCCCGTCCTAACGTTATTACGATAGGATCCGGTGCTTGTGTTTGGCGATGGTGCCGTGGTTATTAGTTTCAGGTCGCAGCCACTTCCACTTCCTTACTCATCCCCCAGGCCACGAAGAGGCTAACCACTTCTGAGGGTAAAACTCTAGTAAGAATACAGGACTAAACACAAACCATAGAAATACGTAGGACGCAATAATCTTCTGTACAGAAGGAGCGTTTGTTACATATAAGATAAGATAAGATAATAAGTGAAAATTAAGATAGGTGGTGCCTTTGAAAGCGTGAACCCACTGCGGCCGCATAGGTGGCAGTGACTTAAGACCAGCCCTGGCTTTACCTACACTACAAGAAGAGGCCTGCGACCTCAATAACTTTCTTGTGACTTTAATTAAGGCATCTTGTATTTAAAAAAATACTTATAGGCTTATAGGTATATAATCTTATTCGGCCTCTTTACTTAATGCTGACATAAATATGGCATGGAATGGTAAAAATGTTCCCCACCTTTTACAGTGTACTTCCTTTCAATGACAGTAATTTATTCATTTTTATTAATTTATAAAAACAATCATACGATTGACTTAAGTGGCCGTCCTCAAATGACGTCATGCAATTTGGCTGATAATTCACACCCTGTTACCCCCCCCCCCGGTCATACGTCGTCACAAATTGAAACCTTAGACCCCTTCTTCAATGTGACATCACAAAGCCCCCCCCCCCC
>MUZC01004681.1:95647-112485 GCA_002072015.1 Radix auricularia | reverse complement strand
TATATATATATATATATATATATATGAGGCTAGTACCCGGCTTCGCACGGGTTCTAAATAAGGTTTTCTTTAGAAGCGTACTATACTGAAGTAAGAGGGTACATTTATCTTAAAGCAGGTCGAATACAAGCCTATAAGAAAAGCATTGTGTCTGCAATTCTATACCAGCAATCCCAAGACTCTGGCACACCAGTTAAGACTGCACCATTGTGGCACTGTAATTAACAACTTTCCGAATTCCTATTATTCCAAATAGTAGAATTAAAGATTTTCAATTTTTATATAGCTTATATGAGCAAAAAAAACAAAACAACAACAACACTGTATTTGGGCACTAGGCTTCCAATAAGTGTTATAAATATTTTTTTTAGCTTGTTACCATCGCAGACGTGTACTCAACAACTTAAAAAAAAATCATGCTTCTATTTACTCGGACGTAGGAGAATTAGTGGTTTTTAAATTTTATAAAGCCCATGTAAGGAAAAAAGGTATTTGGGCCGCCAGCCCCACGTGAGCAGGAGTTTTAACAATTTTCTTTGTTAATTTTCATCATGAGTGCCTCCTCAACAAATTTCCAAACTTGTATGCTTTTACCGCCACCGAAAATGAGAGAATACGTGATGAGTCAGTTTTTATATCAGAACAAATACATTTGGTCCCCGGCCCCCAAGAAGTGATTTCTCTTTACTCCTCTTACCAATGCGAATATGTATTGCTCATTTTACCAAAGTATCATGCTTCTACCTAAACGGGAAATAGGAGAATTAGTAATATGCACTTTTTATAACGCTCATATAAAGAAGAAAACTACAATGGGCCACGGCCCCCCTTAGTGAGATAATTTAAATATGTTTTCACGTGTTACTATTGGAGATGTAAAATACAACTCATTTAAAGGACAAAATACTTTTGGGCACACCACCCCCACCCTAAGTGAGAATTTTAAAAGACTTTTTATCCATTTTTGTTGGGAGAGTGTGCTTAATAACTTCCAAAAATTTCATTTCTTTACGTATACGGTAAATTTGAGAATTAGAGATAAGACGGTTTTTAATATAAGAAAAATCTTTATTTGGGTCCCTAGTCCCCAAGCGTGGGAATTTTAAAATTCTTTTTTGCAAATTAGTGTCGGTAGAGTGTACTTAACAACTTGACAAACTTTCATGCTCCTACCTACACGGGAAATAGGAGAATTAGTGATTTTCAATTTTTACATAGCTCATATAGGAAAAAAAACATTTGGGCCTCTGGACCCCAGAAAGTGATAATTTAAATATATTTGCGCCTGTTATAATTTGGGAAAAGTACTAAACAATATCCTAAAATTTCATGCTTCTGCCTACTCGGGAAATAGGAGAATCAGTTATTTTCAATTTAATATACCTCAAATAACGGGGGAAAAACGTTTTTGGGCCCCCGGCCCCCATGTGTGGGAATTCATTCAACGATTGCCATTATTGCAAGGAGAGTCTTTTCAATAATTTCCTAAAGTTTCATGTTTTTACGACACGGTATGTTGGAGAATTTGTGATGAGTATGTTTCTAATATAAGAAAAAAACAACATTTGTGCCCCCGGCCCTAAATGAGTGGGAAGGTAAAAATTATTTTTGCAAATTAGCGATAGGAGAGTCTACTTAAAAACTTCCCAAAGTTTCATTCTTCTACCTACAAGGGAAATAGTCGAATGGGGGATTTTCAGTATTTATATAGCGTATATTAGTTTTTTTTTAAATTAAAAAAACTACATTTGGGCCCCCGGCTCCCAGTAAGTGATAATTTAAATATTCCCCCCCCCCCTGTTACCATTGCAGAAGTGTACTCAACAATTTCCTAAAATTTCATGCTTCTGCCTCCTCGAATAAATAGAAAAAATCTTGATTTTCATTTTTTATATAGATCAAATAAGGAAAAAAAAGTTTTTTGGCCCCCGGCGCCCATAAGTGTGAATTTATTGAACGAAACCTGTTTAAGAACCTTCCCCATATGATTTTGTGTACGTTTACCGTTTACCAAATTTCACTTTACTGGCTTGTGTGGATCTTGAGTTATTAACGAACAGACAGACAGACAACAAATGAGTCTTATATATATATATATATATATATACGAGCAAAATACCCGTGCTACGCTACGGGGTAGACACAATAAGAATAACTTTATTTTGCTTGGGGTCTCAAATTCTCCTTAAAAATGAATGTATACGCCTCTGGAAATTAGGGTAGTGATAAATCAAACCCCTTCTTAATAAAAACAACGATATGTGTGTCGAGTAAAATCAAAATATTATTAATTTAAATATTACCCATCAATTTTGGTATTTGTGCTTTAATATAGCCTCATCATTATCATCTGTGGCCCTACAGTCCATGTAGGGCCCTGGCTTACTCCACCACATCCTTCAGCTACAGCCCATGTAGGACCCTGGCCTGCTCAACCACATCCTTCCATTCAGATCGATTGATTTTTTTTCTTTTTTTTGCTCGAGCCCCTTTAATAACGCATGCTATATACACAACCAGAATAACACATTTCGTTAACAGTTACAAAAATCTAACGGCAAGGCTCACTTTCTTTTCACATAAAAACAATATCTTTCCACATGATTTCCATGGTTCTTAGAAATAGCTCGCTAAACACCCATTTCATTTGTAGTCTAAGCATGAAATTAGCTCAAGACGCATAGGATATTTTAGCCAGATAATATTTGTGAATATTGTGGCTTGAGTAGAGTGGAAAATATGTTTTTTTTCAAGGTATATGTTCATTTAACGTGAATAAAAACATAAGAACAATGCTGCTTTTTAAGAAAATGGTGATCAATTGATCTCCTTATAATTTTATGTCAATCATTATATATTCCCGCACATTTTTTTCTAATATTAACAATTCACTGTATATCAATCTTTATTCCCGTTGTATACTATTCATCTAATAAACTCAAAACAGCTTGGCACAAAATGAGTTGTTGTCAAGTGTGTTATTTCGACATAACACGCACTTTCTTATGCTAGATCCTATTTATAAGTCGTAATACCCGTGATATTTCTTTACACTTGATATATTTACACCTTAAAGAACAGTTTTTACCCAAAGTGTATGTCCTGCAGCCGCATTGTTCGAGAAATGAAGCCCAATTTTTTAAAATGGATGTTACATCATTCGTTAGGACTTAGAGTAAAATAGATGTTTTATGATTACTTTTTTCATGGAAAAAGCTCTCCAAGCCATTATTTTTATTTCTAGGCTAAGCATGGCCTTAGTCAAATGAATAGGATTTTTTTAATGCGCCAGATATTAATTATGTGAATATTGATGCTAAATTAAGGTATGTATGAGTTAATTTGTTTTAAAGAAACACCTTAAATCGCAAGGTCTGAGATGAAAATGTACCCTGCTGGTATTTTCTATTCGGTGGTTGGACAATTCGACCCCGGACGATTCGACCCCGGACGGTTCGACCCATGCAGTTCGACCACAGGACGTTTCGTCCCCAGGTCGTTTCGACTCCGGTCGTTTCGACCCCGGACGGTTCGACCCCGGTTGATTCGACCCCGGGCGATTCAATCCCGGACAGTTCCACCTCTGGACTTTTCGACCCAAGGACGTTTCGATCCCGGACGTTTCAACCCTTTCGTTTCTAAACTGAGATTTTTTAAAATTTATAATGTGTTATTTTATTACTATTATTATTTTTAATTAATTTTTGGTATATTATGAATTAGAAATTAAAACAGAATTTCAACTCCTATCCCAAACATACATAAAAAGGACCTCAGTTAAATTGGGTTTTAAAGATGTATATACTTAATTTGCTCAAAGATTTTCACTGTGATAACTAAAATAAAAGATTTTTTAAAATACAAATGTCGATAAGCTGAACAATGATGAATTATTTTTATACCAAAAACTAAATTTTAAAAAGTATATATATATATGGATTTAATGTTGTTATTTGCCTGCATAAAGTTCACTGATTTATCAAAAAATCATAGAGTAAATTACCACTACGCAAACGCTATGTCGTACGAAACACCATTTCATTAAGCGTTCTGTGTATGTTTATTTGCTTGTCTGACACAAAAACGAACATGCCTTTATCGAAACAGTTCATTATTCAATATCATTTCATCGTTTCGTTTTCCGGGAAATACTGTTTTGTGAGTAAATTTGTGTCAACATCTTGAATTTTGCACCTTGTATGCTGTCAACATCCCTAGGAAGAACGATGTTGATTTCCAGGTTAAGACTACTTTTCCTGTTTGATTTGGAAAACTCTCTTTTTGGTATTGCAGAATCACATAATAGTAGGTCAGTAGCCACTCTGTTAAACTTTGAAATGCTTTTTAATAGTAATTTTCTTTTCAAAGTGGTGTTTACGACGAAGTAAGTTTAACGTTGGATTTTACTTCTGCAGAAAAAAAAATTAAATATGGGACTAACTCTAGAGTTATTTGAAAATAGTAATGCTTGTTTTGAGGGCTCTCTATTAGAAAAGCTTCTAAAGACTTTGGCATTCCACTTGCTACTCTTTACCACAAATTGACAGGCAAGTGGCCTGTCATAGCCTATGCAAAGACCCTACTCACGCCTGAAGAGGATGTCAAATGAGCTAACTGGCTAATAGAGCTAGCTAAGCGCGGCTTTAGAAAAACTGGAGATGAGGTGAGACAAATCGCCAACCATATCTTAGATACAAGGATTTGTTCTTCAAAGAGCGAAACCGAAATGGGTACCTAACTAGATAATAGTTAGGCGGCTGGGGTAATGCGTGGAACCCCTATAGCCGTGGCCTGTGGCCGCTGCATCACTTACCAACAGATCATCTCTCATGGTCTGTGGACGCAATTATCTTCTGCATAGAAGGAACGTCTGTATATCTGAGATAAGATAAATATTGTTTTGTTCTTTCTGATGCTATTTGTACAAAAGTTGGTTGATATTTTCGTGTTATCAAATCACTTGTAGCGCAAGAAATTGACATTGCGATTGCAAAAGGATTGATCGATGTTGAAAGAAATAAGTCTGTTGAAAAGAGAAGCGATCAAGCTTTTTAAAATTCTGAAAGCAGATGTCTAATAATCTATTAACGAAAATTGTTCCAAACTAGATGTTAAAAACAAAATTTATAGAAACTCAAATTTTCAAAAAAAAAAAAAAAAAGTATGGCAGGTAAACTTAGTAGAGTTGAAAGGGTTGATGATCCAACTACTAGTTTTAAATCTGAAACGTACTTCACTATTTTGGATACACTAATAAAATAAATAGATGATCGATTTAATGACTTTAGGGGCACAGCTATTTATTTTCTATTGTATTGATCCATCAAGAATGTTGGAAGAAAATAAAGATTCTCTTGGAAGATGATGCAAAATTTACATACACATTAACCTTGAAGAAGCAATCGTTGAATATTATACCTTCAAAGATGTGTATGCAACACAACGTACATGACAACATCCATCACTATCTACAACTAGTGAGCTACAACTTAAAGACTTTCAACCATTCTTATTTGAAAAATAAATGGGATTAGGTCTCCCTAATTTGTCAAAACTCTATACAAATTTACTTGAATCTTTCTAATATCAATGATTGAAAATCATCAAAATTATTTGGGGGGTGGGGTGGCCGAGTGGCTGGCGCTCCGATGGTCACGGGTTCAAATCCATGGGAAGCCAGGGATTTGTTCCCGGGGCCAAGGGCGCCCCCGAGTTCCACCCAGCTCCAAATGGGTGAAAAGCGGCGGGGTAAAGCGTGGCATGTGAACGCTACATCACTTGCCAAAAATACAACTACTGCCTTGCAAATGGTCTTGGCTGACCAAAGGCTATGGAAGCAAATCCAGAAAATACAGCAGGCTGAAGTCGGAGACCACGGGCCAATTGGCGCATTACTCGTGGCACGCAAAAACTCAATATTCAATATTGAGAACGAAGAAGAAGAAGAATTTGCGCTCAAAAATGAAAAACGAGCGTCTGTCTAGATTGGCAATAATTTCAAATGAACATAAGAACTTTGACTTTGAATCAACGATAAATCGTTTCGCTTCAAGTAGAAAGGAATTCAAATAAGGCCGAGGGCTCTATACAAATTCGCATAAACTAAGTTTCTTTCTTAAATCAAATATATATATATATATATATAATATTGAAATGAATATACGAAAACATATTTGTTTATATTTACTAAATTAGTAGGCTACTAATTATTATTTCTAGGGCTGCAGAAATGTATGATTAGTTTCTCGAGGAATCATTAAAAATGTTTAAAGATTAATTTTTTTAACAAATAATTCGAAGTAAAAAAAAAGTGAATTTTATATATTTTTTTAAATAATGCCTGTTAAATAATGATTTTCCTGAAGATTACACCTACATTTTGATTTTAAACTATTGATTTACGGGAAAGTTCAAAATTTTTATAGAGTTTGTCTACTTATCAAACCAAATTAAAAGCGTATTAAGCTAATGGTAGTAATGGAGTTTGACTCAGAGACAGAAATGACGACAGCTCTTCTGATGAATTACTGCGTTACAAAGTTGAGATGAACGTTTTTGAATCCATTAATCATGTAAAATGGTGGAATGTTAATGAACAACAATATATGATAATGCCATTCCTTGCTATGACCGTTTTGAGCATACCAGTTACATCAGTTCCATGTCAATGATTGTTCAGTTCTGCTGGTTATATTGTCAATTAGACCCGCTCATCACTTGAACCAATTAATGTCAACACACTTTTGCGTAGTTGGTGAAAAGTTGTTATATAAAGAAGACATTCCAGTTTTATTTAGATTTTCATCAAGAACGGTAAATATGTGTTACTTATGACATCATAATTAAATTTTGTGGCTTTAATCGAAACATACGATCAATTAATCGTTAATTGTTCAAAAGTTAACAATTAAATTTAAATCAATCGTTAACAGCCTTAGTATTTACCCAATGATCTGTTATTAGTAAAATTTTCGGCGCCCCCTGAAATGCTCCTGCCCCCCCCCCCTCACGCAGACAAAGCTAAATCCGCCACTGGTCCTATAGTTTCTACTCTAACACTGCCTTTATATTCTGATGAGTCCTTTGAATTTATGTGTTCTAGAGTGGCTATAATAGAAGAGAATGATTCAACAACAGGACCTCACTATTTGGCAATTTATCCTGCAATTTCATGCCAAGGATATGACGTAGGGACCTCAAGTGGAATCTATTAAGTTGCGCTCATGGGATGTATAAGTGGTTCATGTCTCGCTTCGGTATAGCAGCGTACTGATGACGCGGGCCAGATAGACGCACAGTTTAGTTTTCTCCGTTAGCTTGGTGTTTTGCCAGACCCATTTATTTATAGTTTAGCCATTGTGGCAGTTGCCTTGCCAATTATACTGTTTATTTCGTCCTCAATGGATAGCGTTGGATACTTTGGATCCCAAAAAGGTGAAGCTGTCCTTAACTCCAAGTTTTCATTATCAATATTGATGGTAGGAGAACTTGTGTCTTGGGCTATGATGTTTGTCTTTTTCAAGCTGATTTGCAGGCGTTGGAGAAGCTTGATACGAGTTGTTGAAAACCAGTTTCTGAGTATGCTATCAGTGCCGCATCATCCGAAAAGAGTAGCTCACGAATTAGGACATCTGTCGTTTTGGTTTTGGCTCAGAGGCGGGCAGTGTTGAAAAGTCCTCCATCAGCTCTGGTGTGTAACCAGATTCCATCACAGCTATCCTTGAATGCGTATCGAAGTAGTACAGAGAAGAATATTGCGAACAGTGTTGGTGCGAGTAAAATACTTAACCTTGTTTTAACTCCGCTGCTGACTGGAAAGGCTTCTGACGTAGCTCCATCGTATATTTTCATGCAGTGGACTGCTTGATGATGGCAAGTAGGTGTGTGAGATAGCCGATTTTTGTGTGTGCAAAATTTGGAATAGCCGTTGCGACTGACTAAATCAAAGGCTTTCGTAATATCCCCAAATGCATATTGACATCTGCTGCTCTCTGCATTTTTACTGGAGCTGCCGTGTGGAGAACACCATGTTTTCGGTTTACTGAGATTCTGGATAAATTCGGGAGGCTAAACTCTGTAATCGCTTTAGTATGACACGGGCAAAGGCTTTTCCTACAATACTAAGGAGTGAGATGCAGTCACTTCTATCGCCCTTGTTCATATATAATGTCACTATATTTGCATCCTTTAGGTCCTTGGGGATGTAGCCCTGTTCCCAGCAGAGGGTAAGAAACTCGTGCAAAGGTTGTAGTAAAGCTGTCTTGCCAAAGTTTCTGGTGGTATGCCATCATTCCCATGGGTTTTTCCACAAGCTACGTAATAAATTGCTTTGCTCAGCTCCTCCTGTGTGGGCACGACTTCAAGTTCTTCCATGGGCGGCATGGCGGGGATGTCATCTAGAGCGGTGCTGGAGACTGTGGTAACTGTTCCACACAGTTCCAGACAATACTCAACCCACCTTTCTAGCTGCGCTGCCTTGTCTTGGATAATTTCTCCACTCTTGGACTTTAGGGGAAAGGGGCAACTTTGGACGTCAATGGGCTAGGTGCTTTTTTGATATTTTCGTACAATGCTTTAGCATTCCCCATGTCTGCAGCTGACTGTCTGCTGGAGCAGAGAATAAACCAGTAGGTATTGGTGCATCGACGTGCGACTTTTTGGGCATATGACTTGGCTGCTTTTAAGGCATGCGGCCTCTTGGGTGTCTGCTTTTCCTTTTAGGCCGTAAGAGCTTTCCTTACGCTTCAGTGACAGGTTTAATCTCTTCCCAATGTGCATCAAACCAGTCGGTGTTTTTGTGAGATTTTGTACGAAGGGACCCACACGTACCCACTATTCAGGGGCTCCAAAATTTCTAGCGGTGGCCCTGGAGGAAATCAAAGTCTTTTTGTAAAATGTTACTATCTTGTTCTGACTTAATTGTTCCATAGATTATACAAACATCAGCAAATAACCTAACTTTAGTTCCTGTTGAGATATTGTTGGGCACGTCACTTATATAATTAAAAATAGTAAGGGACCTAGGACAGTTCCTTGTGGAACTCCTGAGTTAACCTTATTGGTGCAGATTTAGATCCATTAATACAGTTTGCTTCCTAACCAATAGGAAATCTTGGATCCTGGATCCAGTGATGTAATGAACCTGAGATTCCAAAATATTTAAGTTTTTTTTAAAAAGTAAACTAAGGTGATGAACTTTGTCAAATGCTTTTGGGAATCTAGTAATATTGTATATAGTTGATCATTATTATCTAAGCCTTTTTATAGTTCATCTATTAGACCTATCAATTGTGTTTCACATGATCTGTTTTTTCTAAAGCCATGTTGATATGGGCATAGAGAATTATATTTGTCAAGGTGGTTAAGTATTCTACTACATATTATGTGTTCTAGTAGTTTGCAAGTGATACAGGTCTTTAATTACAAGGGTCTGATTTCTTGAAGAGTGGCCTATTTTAGAAATATTTAAACACTATTGTCTTATTTCGGTTAAATCCTACATCTTTACAATTTTTGTCTTCCATCAGCCATCAAGATAAGTTTTATTGTGTTGTACAACATAATTTATGAACCACTTTAACCCTGAGTGACTTATCTTGTCCCTTTTGATCCTTCTATCCAATTAAACTGCAAAATCTTTTAAAAAAATTTTCCCCACTAAATAAGGCATTTTATCAATATTGATTTTCTTTTGAAGATCTAACAAAGTAATATTTTTTACAAATATTAGAAAAAAAGGATAAAGCTAAAAATTAAAAATAAATTGTAATGAAAAGTGTATACAAACGTGAATCGTATTTTAATTCAGTGAATTATTCATATACACAAAACATGCAACTTTAAATTTTCATTCAATTCCGTGGCATCTGTAGTATAAATTATGTACTTAGATGATAAAATTGAAATAAAATACATGTTACTGTTTAAATTTTAAATTAATAGTTTCTCTTGTTTGGTTACAATAATAAAATTACAAAATTAAGAGAATTAAAAATACATCTCTTTTATTATCCGGCTCTCTTACTTTAATTGTTCATATTTAATGTTAATAAGTAACTAAAATTGAAGTCAAAATGAAAGAAATTGACAATAAACTTTCAAAACAACACTTATTACATGAAAATTACACTAAAATAGCAGCTTGTGTGTAATATAGTCTGTCAATTCATTAAAGCAGGGGTAGGGAAACCATGGCTCATGAGCAGATGTGGCTCTATTGATGGCTGGATCTGTTTCTCAGACAGATGTATGATTATTTTAAAAAAAGTTCATTTACAATCCTTTGATCTAGAAAATTGCTTATAAAACAGCATAACAATCTTATTAAAAAGAATTTTGAGAAATTATTGTACTTTTAATGTTGAAATTACACAAAATGCATAATTTACTTGGTTTTATAGTTTTCAATATAATGTATGGCTGTCACAGAATTAATTTTAAAAAGATATGGTGTTTATGGCTAACTCAGAAAAAAGTTTCCCCAAACCCTGCGTTGAAGCATAATAGCAGCCACCTCATCATATTAACACTAAATATATAGTTTTATAATTTTGTAACAATCGTTTAAATTTTATGACAAATCATTAGTTTACTTAAAAAACAATTAAAAGGTGAAAATATGTAAACGACTCATTTTAATTTGCAGAGCTCTAAATTAAACAATCAAAACGATTTATTTCCATTGATTAGATACATTTAAATGGCATGATCATGCACACAATGTTAGGCTCTAAATCCCGACAAATATTTAACTTTTTCCTCGGTATTATTTTTGTCTTCAAATCCTCAACAACAATACCAACTGAGATTACAACATCAATTTTACAGTATGTTATTAATTTTTAAAAAAAAAAATCCAAAAAACATTCTTTAAGATTTCAGACTGCATTTTAAAAAAAGGATAATTAAAATTAAAGCAAAAAATGAGCCATTTGGTTTTTAAAATATTGAAAATGAAATTCTGCGATTTTTTTTAATGAATAAAAACTTAAGTTATGAGCCAGCTCATTGACATTTTGCTGCTTGCAATTTTCAAAAGTAAATTGGGTTTACTTTTGAAGTTCAAGTGATGCATTTGGTAAGTTTGGGTTTGAATCTGATATCACCTCCTCACTGGATGCACTTGCCTGAGCGGAAAGCTGCAAAAGTAAATATAAATTTATTTGCATTATTTCTTGGTTGTGAAGATTTAGAAAAAAGAATTAACAGTATTTTTCGCACCATAAGATGCACCCGACCATAAGATGCACCTGGTTTTTAGTAATTTTAGAGGAGAAAAATAGGAAAAATATATTCTGAATAAAATGAGTGTAATAAAATATTTAATAAAGAAGCCGATGACTGGAGTGAGGGGCATGCACACTGCTGTGCACTGTGTCACCGCTGTATGCTATCCCCCAATAGCATACGGTGGTGACAGTACAGCAGCATCGCGCCTCCCTGCACGCAGCTTCCATAAAGAAGGTGAGGGAGGACCCGCTGCCAGTATCTCAGTGGACTACTGAGAAGCCTGGGGACGGGGCAGGGGAGGGATGATGTAGTCACCAGGGACACGAAAGGCACTTTCCCCCCACTATTTGATGAAGAAAAAGTGCGTCTATGGTCCGAAAAATACGGTAATGGATTTTCCATATACACAAATTCTAGAAACGAATGCTTCAAGCCATGAAAGATAAAAGATACGAAAGGCCACTGGAAGAAATTTGTGTTCCATGATATGAAAAAACGGCACAGCCGACAAAACTGTAAATAATGTAACGTTATTGAACGGGTCACAAACAGTTATGCTTTCCTACTGGTCAATTCCAGCGCTATTGATGTGTGTTAGTGTGTGTCATGCATGGATTACTTACTATGTAGTAGTTGGTGTTTTAAATTTGTGAATATTTCCTTGAAATCTTTGGGAAAACATTGTTTCGGCCAAGGCTTCAAAGACATTTATTGCATCTCTTGAAAGGTAGAATTTCAAATTTGTATACATATTTTAAATATTTGACTCTGTTTTCATTATTTAATAAAATATGTTTTTGTCTTATAATATAATGTGTTCTTTTAAGGATATAACAATCCTACTTTTTATTTTAGTGTTTATCATATTTTCAATTTTTAGTGTTTGTGTGGTTTTGAATGGCTTATATATTTTCCATCTCAATCTTTCTTTGAGATAAGAAAGATCAAAGATACAAAATCCCCTCCAGAACTGATTAATTTCGTATCTCAAGGAACCACTGTATAACCATATGGACAGTTATAGGCCTACTAGCTATACATCTAGTACTGGATAAAATATATTTGGGGCTGCTCGGTGAAAGATGTACATTAGTTACTTCTTACACCAAGTCTCCTGGTGTTTCTCATCCGTATATAGAAATTTACATAAATATATTGCTGTAACTGTAAAAACATTAAAAGTTATTTCATCCGATTGCTTTTCTATTAAACAAGTTTTGGGTCAACTGCAGTTTTAACATCTTTTTACGTATTTAGTTACATAATGGTGCCTTGGTCGTTAGATATACTAGTTATTTGAGTGTGTGTGTTGAAAATTATATTTTGAAGAAGCGGAACTGATGACAATGGAGTGAAAATGTGCAAGACCAGGCTTATAACTAACTTAATGAAACAAAATTATGGCTGTCCTTAAGAGCGATGTGATATTCTTTTCTAGATTGGAGTATTCCACCCTATCCCAGTCCAACTTAAAAATTTACATTATAGAACCCTCGTTGCTACTATACTTTACGCATGTTAATTAATATTGGCTCTATATAAGGTAAGACGAGAAATTTAAAATTGTCGCGCACCTGTAAAAAATTTGTCTTAATAAACTGATTCCATTTTGTCATTAGGGTGAATTAGGTGGAGCGTCGTTAAAATCTATAGCTATGTCCAAAATAAAAGTTATGAAACATGAGACAGTAAGAAAAATTGACTTCTTGAATACAAAATAATGGAAGGCTTGTAAATTAATCTAAGCAATGAAACAAAGTCATAGTTGAAAGTAACCCCAATCCCCAACTAAATATAAATCTGACTTGATCTTTGTCTTGTTTTACAATAAGCCTAAATCATAGGAAGGACGCAATAATCTTTAGGATCTGTGACAGATAAGATATTAGTAAAAAGCTTAGTTAACTTCAGCTAAACTTAAAACTGTCCATTACTTACCTGTGCTTGATTTTGTTGCTTGATGCCAACTCTGTTGGGATACATGAGGCCTAAGGCCTTAGTTGTCATTTTTTCATCCTGAAGAAAATAAAGCTCAATTTTAAAAGAGGGAAATAAAGTAGGGCCGTTATCGATTAAATTATATTTAATCGTTAACTTTTGAAAAATTACCGATTAATTAATCGATAATTTTGTTAAGCTAAAAATAAAGATATATGACGTCATTAAACTGAAAATTTCAAAGGAAGTTATAAAAACGGGAAATTCTAATTGACATTAAGTTATTTTTAAAACAATTAGCAATGAAAACACGTTAAATAACGAATTAAAGTTGAGGCACTTGTATGAAAATTTCAAATTAATTTTATAAATATAAAAGTAATACAGCTGTATAGAAATTGTTTGATGATTAGTAAAAACATAAAGATCATCTTTTTATCCCAAGTGGTTCGAAAGCTGTGATTTTTTTCTAAGACTTCATAATCTCTTTTTTACTACTTCGTTTTCCTTCACATTTTGTGCCCTTTATTGCTTTTTTTTAAAATGCCCATAACCTAAGTATTTAATTTAATTAAATTTAAAGGCTGTGGCTATTGAGACGCTAGCGTCTTAATAGCCCACAGGCTATTGAGACGCAAACAAAATAATAAGCCAATGAAAATTAAGTAGTCGTCCTTGACTGACATCACGCACCAAGTGGGGTCATGAATTTGTGACGGTGTGTGAGAGAGTGTTAAATATGATGTCACATGTAAATTAGCAACTTAAAATAAAACTTCTACAAAAATGTTCGATAGCTTGATATTTCTTTTAAAAAAACAACAAAAAATTACACAATCTATTTGGGTAGGAAGACATAAATTTAAGCTTTATTAATGAACTAATACTAATAAAAGTAGACGTTTCGGCTAATGGCTAATGCCTTCATCAGTACAATAACATAAATAATTACTTACATAAATCTTAAAACATATTATATGATAAAAAATGAAAAGAAAGGAAAAACAAAAACAAAGAAGGACACAGAATATAGGAAAAAGGAGGAAGTTAAATTATCTAAAGCAGTTCCGCCGAGAGGGGTGGGGCAGGGGGGGCAAATGCCCAGGGGCCCGGCGAGTTTTAGGGGCCCGGACTAGGCTCGCAAATCAACTTCTTTCTTATTTTGCTAGCAGAAGCCAAAATAACGGCAGCAGCTATGTCGTCTGAAAAGGAATCCTTGTTTTGTTTTCCATGCAGATTATTTAGTGAAGTTGCCGTATCTTGCAGATCAATTTTGTCAAGTGATCAAGGATGGTCTAAACAGCATACGTGGCGTAAGTTGTACGATACAATACGAGCTCACGAGAAAAGAAACTGTCATAAAAAATGTTATATAAAGTGGCGAGATTCAGAAAGAAGATTTCTCTTAGGAAAGAATATAGAGTCTCTGATTGATAAAGAAATTGCTACAAACGTGAAATACTGGAGAGAATTGCTCAAACGAATTTTAGCAGTGGTTTTATTCTTGGGAGAAAGAGGACTTGCTTTCAGGGGTTCATCCAACAAAATTGATGACCATGATAATGGAAATTTCTTGGAATTATAGAACTGTTAGCTCAGTTTGATACTTTTTTACAAGAGCATGTTTCTCAAGTTCAAAAATCTTAAAAACTTGGACAACGCCTTCAGGTCCATTATCTATCAGCAGATTCTCAAAATGATTTTATCGAAGCATGCAGCTCAAAAAGTGTTCAAGAAATTTTGGCTGAGAGAGAAAGATCAAAGTATTTTTCAATGATGGTAGATGCTACGCCAGATTGTTCTCATACAGAACAAAGTACTTTTGTTCTGAGATATGTACTAAACTGCAATTCAACATTTTTTGTCAAAGAACGTTTTCTTGCATTTGTTGATTATAACAAAAAAACTGGCCAGGATATTGCAGATATGATCAAATATGAACTGGAGAAAAACAAAATTTCTTTAGATGATTGTCGAGGTCAGGGATATAACAACGGATCAAATATGGCAGGAAAGTTTAAAGGAGCACAGGCAATCATTGCACATTCATATCCTCTAGCAAAATTTTCAAATTGTGGCGCGCATAGTTTCAATTTATGTGGTATGTATGCTTCAGAATGTTGTAATGACGTTATAACTTTTTTTGGAATAGTTCAAAAATTGTATAATTTCTTTGCGTACAGTCCTCAACAGTGGGAAATTCTACAAAGATTAACTGAATGCTCACTGCATAATCTTTCTCAAACTAGATGGTCGGCACGTGTGGAAAGTGTGAAACCTATTGCAAAGCACCTGCCAATTATCAAACACGCAATTATTAAATGTAAAGAACTAAATTTGTCATCAGAAAGTAAGACTGAATTGCAAGGAATTGAGCATTATATGAAATCATTCAAGTGTGTTTTAATGGCTACAGTATGGCTCAAAATCTTAGTTTCTATAAACAATCGAAACAAAGTTATTCAAGCCAGAGAAGCCACACTTGATGTAGAAGTAGAAAACATTGACAGTCTGCTTGGAGAGCTGAAGGATCTACGTGATAAATGGGATGTTTTGCTAGCAGAAGCCAAAATAACNGTTTTCTATAAACTTATTGATAGTGTTATATCTGGTTTAACAGAGCGTTTTCAATTGGCAAGGGATATTAACAATTCTTTCAATTTTCTGTGGTTGTTTCCAGAAATCGGAGAAACTGATCTGGAAAAGAAATGTTCTAATTTCTGCAAAGAATATGACAAAGATGTAAGCAGTGACTTAATTGAAGAAGTAAAACATCTAAAGTCAATTTATTCAGATAGCATACAAAGGGAAAACCTTCATCCCATAAAACTTCTGAATAAAATTTACTAGTTGAAGTTGGAATCTATATTCCCAAATATTGCTATTGCATTACGAATCTTCTGTGCAATTCCTGTAACAGTTGCAGAAGCTGAAAGAACATTCAGCAAGCTAAAGCAAATAAAAAGTGCGCAGCGATCAACTATGAAGCAAGACCGATTGAACTCTTGTGATTGAGTATGATTTGGCGAAGTTATATAATTTTGATGATGTTATTAACAATTTTGCTTTAGCCAAATCAAGGAGAGTTTGTTTTTAAAAACAATAAATACAAATTTGTACAATTAAACGGTTTTATAGTTTAATTTAAACAATAAACTTAAAATACATTTTTTTTCAAATAACAACTGAATAATTATAGAATAATACCTTGTATGATGCATCAGTATCTGTCTAACTTATCTAAAGTATAAGTACAAAGTATATGATCTGTGAATTTTTAAAAATTCTCATGACCTAAAGATACTTTAGAGGTTTATGCCCGGGGGCCCGTGACAGCCCTGCCTAGGGGCCCGAAATTTCTGTCGGCGGGCCTGATCTAAAGTAACAGTGAAAGCCACAACGGGAAAACGATTTTGCGTATGGTTGCGTACGGAGAAAGGGGGAGGGGTGTCTGCACTGAATGGGTACTTACGCACAACAAATATAATATGCATAATACCAAGCCTAGTAACGTAAACCGCGCAGACTCTAACGGCATTTGTAACTGACTGATAGAGTCAATAATGTTTTATAAATTATATTTAAATGCAAACGAAATTCTGAACTTTTAAATTCAGACCAAACGGAAACGTTCACACATTGCTAAAATATATGCGTCTGATTTATATTTC
>MUZC01004681.1:73975-95604 GCA_002072015.1 Radix auricularia | reverse complement strand
AGATGTTTCTCTTTCGCCCAGTGTTTCAGCCGTTAAGTTATATAAACATAACGGGATGGCGATTTCATTGCTGATATCTTTATAAGTTTTTTCGCCGTCCATGAATGACGCCATGCGATTTTTACCCCCCCCCCTTTCCCCATTGTCACAAAACGTAGACCCCCCCTCTCCACAATATGACGGCACAAAGCTCTGATCCTCCCCCCCCCCCCAAATTACCACGTTTTAATTAACATTTTTGTTATAGAAATATTTCATATGTATTTAGTTCAAGTCTTCACTCTAAGTCAAATATCGTTAACACGCGTGAAGCCATTGAAAATGTAAATAAATAAATTGTGAGCAATCAAGTGGAACTTTTATCTAAAGTAGCACATCTTGATTTCTTAAACGTCGCCACACCCCTTTGTCTTACATCCTCACTCATGCGTTACCCTTCTCCGCCCCCCACCCACAGGCGCGTGACGTCATGCATAGACGGTCCCTTCATGCATTGTTGAAGACAAATAAAATTAGAACTTTCTATTACTTCAATTGTATTTTTTCAATAAACTCCACATGAAAAACACACTGTTAAATTTAAATATGTATTTACTGTAAGGCAATATAATATTTTTGTAGAAATTATATTTAAAGTTGCGTATTTAAATGTGACATCATATCTGACACACTTTCACACATCGTCACAAAGGCATGACCCACTCCCTTACCCCACTTGACGCGTGTTATCAGTCAAGGACGACCCATAAATAGACCAACCTTAAATACTTAATTTTCATTGGCTTATTATTTTGTTTGCGTCTCAATAGCCTGTGGGCTATCAAGACGCTAGCGTCTCAATAGCCACTGCCAAATTTAAAACACGTACTATTGTTAGGGGATATATTTAAAAATAAGTAGAACCTTGTTCAATATAATGTCAATAAATTTAAATTTTGTTATTGTTAAATAGTTAAAAATAATGTTTTTTTAATATCATTGTCCTTATAAAACAGGACATTTTAAAGTATACTCTATCTGCATCCCCTTAACGGAGAAGTTTGTATATAAAAAATAAGAGAAAGTAAAAACTATAAATAATTATTTATTTTTATAAAAAAATTAAATTTTTAATCACTATTTTATCGATTAAAATAATTTTAATCGATAAAATAATTTACCTATTAATCGAGAAATTAATCGGTAATTTCCGCAGCCCTAAAATAAAGTATTATATTTTTAAATATATATTTATGTGGCCAGTTATTTTTTAATTTATGCTAGCGGCATGCAATAAATTTTTAAATACATGTTTTAATCCATAAAGAGTGGCATCGATTTGTATTTATGCTTAAATTTTGCTATAATGATTTTTATTTTTAACACTAACTTTCTAGATAATAAATGGTAAAAGGACTAACATTACCTCAAGCCAGGGGTGCTGCAGCACTTGATCAAATGTATAGCGCTTTTTGGGATCTTTCTCCAACATGTTTTGAATGAGATCAATAGCTTAGGACAGACATAACCAGAAATGTATAATTTATTTTCATTATTTAAATTTTAAATGATAGCAGTAAGGAATTTATGGGACTCACAAAGTCTTGGATTTTATTTATTATTAAGTTTACCATTTATTTGATTACCTTAAGTAATATAGACGACTATACATTTTAAACTCGTATTACTTTACTAGTTATAATCTCAGTGATTATGCTGCTGTGCTTTAAATATGTGCCCCATCTTGATATTCTATTTATATTTTAATATTTGTTTCCAGCTGTAAATTCAAAGGCTACACATTTTAAAAAAAAAAGTTAAATAAAAAAATCAAAGCAAACAAATGCAATTAGCAAGTTGTTTGTTCAACCTATTTTACTATTGTTTTGTTTGAAAAAAACAACAACTCAGTATGGGGCCTCCAAAAATGACACACAATTTAGGCCAATTTTTCTCCTGACCACCACCCCTGGTCACACTTTGTCCCACAAACTTAGATTCCCTTCAATATGACGTCACAAATCTAAGACCACCCCCTAATTAAAGCCGTATTTTCTTATTGGCAATAAGAGTGTTTCAAATTACCTTTTAGTCAATTACATATGTATTGTAGCGTAAGTCTGCACTATAATATCGCACTCGCATGAAGCCATATAAAATGTCATTAAATAAATTGCAAACAATCAAATACTGTAAGTGGAAATTTTATTTTTAAGTTGCCCGTTTTGATGTGAAGTCGCATTTTAACCACCTCCCACATGTCTTGACCCCCTCCCCCTAGGCAAATAATGTTATTTATGGACAGCTTCTAAGTTCATACATTTGTAAAAAAAAAAAAGGGCTAACCGGATTTAGATACACCAAGAAAAATCTCTTCTGGAAAGCTGATAGTGCCCTCTGAAACCTGATTTCCAGTCAACCTTTTAGAACAAATTTAAGTATTAATTTTTCTTTTTCAATTTTAAAAAGAAAATTTGATTTAATTTCATCCATTTCATATATTCATAAACAAAATAGAATATATAAGGGAAGATGCAAGTGCGTTTGTTCAACTTTTATTTCTTCATCCGTTGACAATTCTTGACCTTTCGTGGCACTCATTTCCATTATGATCTAGAATCAAATAGTGTTGTTTTGAACTTTATGAAAACCCTTAGAATCATGCTGATTACCATATGACAAAATTGTAAAATGATCGTCATTGAAATAGAATTTTATTGCTGGTCAATTTACATGCACTTTTGCAAAATACATGACAAATTAAAGAACTAAAAATTTTTGTTTTTAGAAAATAAAGCTTTGGTGGACTTACATTAAAATTAAGATCACTCCAACACTCCAAGAGTCGATTTCTTTTGTATAGGGCGTTTTCCCATCTGATTGTAAAATCTCTGGTGCTAAGTAACAGTTTGTGCCACAAAATGTCTTCATTAATTCACCTCTGTCTTTCGTTAGACCAAAATCAGTCACCTAACAAATAATAAAATAGTTGTCACAAACACTGTAAAAGTAATTTAAAAATAAGTACTAACAATATTGAATCATTCTGATATGTTATTTACAGTGTGCGAGATCAGCAGTTCCCAACCTGTGGGCCATAACAGGT
Organism: Radix auricularia; assembly: GCA_002072015.1. Taxonomy (NCBI): domain Eukaryota; kingdom Metazoa; phylum Mollusca; class Gastropoda; family Lymnaeidae; genus Radix; species Radix auricularia. The sequence continues at coordinate 92,519 of MUZC01004681.1, read as the reverse complement.
TTTCTGGTGGTCGCCAACTGTCGACTAAAACATTCACTATGATAGAAGTTGCCTCTATTGTCAAAGCTTGATTGAAAATGACTTATTTGAATTTCATGGGCGTTGTAGGTAGGTCCCATGGGTTACATAAAAAGGGGGTCGCCGCCTAAGAAAAGGTTGAGAACCATTGTTAAATCTTTACAAATTACCATCCATTTTCAGAAATTAAGCAATCTTAATGTTATTCTTATGGTAATAGATGTAAAGAAAACAATTGCATGGTTGTTAAAATTTAATGTAGTATTAGTAGTATATAATATTTTTGATAGAAGCTCTTACCTTGATCAAAGTCTCTAAACAGTCATCATCTAGTAAGATGTTTTCTGGCTGTTAAAAGAAAACGGGGTTGAAGAGTAACGGGAGTTTCTTGCAATGATGTTTTTTTTTTAAAGTTTAAAAAAAACAAAAAAAAACAACAAATATTAACAGTTCAAAGATTTTCGCCATAAAATATCTGTTCAATTTCAAATACCTTCAGGTCTCTATGAGTGTATCCCTTGTCATGTATGTACTGAAACAGCAAGGTAAATTACCATTTGTTCATTGAATACAGCAACCAAAACTTTAAAAACGTTAAATCGAACTATTGCATGATTAACGGATAATTTTTTAGATTTGTTTATATTGTATTGTTAGTTTAGCCATCATTAACACTTAAATAACTCACTTTCATAGCTGTTGCAATCTGGAAAAAAAGGAGCTTTCCTTTATCTTCTTCGTACTTCAAGATTTTTGAAATCTTAGTTGCAATGTCCCCTCCTCCTGCTCTGGTAATTAAGATAATATAAGAATTAAAACTACTTTTAAATAATGATAAAAACTAAAAACCCTTTTCTCAAAGTGTTTACTTTCTATTGCCATGTAATGAATTCTAAACAATATGAAAGTAGCCTCCCCCTTTTTTGAACTTTTTTAGTGCAACATTAAATTTTAGAGAAATATAAAGCTGGTGGCTATGGGGCAGTCCACAAGTATGTCACAATAAATTTTTTTAACCCCCCCCCCTCCCGTCACAAATCTTGTAGAATTCCCATCCCCCCACCCCGATGTACAAAAAAGACTTGAATTTTTTTAATGAACACCTAATTAAAATATTTAATGCATAAAAACACTTCAATATTAAACTATTAAAATACAAAATTTCCACTGAAAATTAGGGATGTACCAGATTCAAAATTTTAAAATCCGACCGGAGCGAGATTTGGCCCGATTTATGAAGTAAAATCCGGCCGGATCCGGATTTCTTAAAATGGCCGGAGCCATTAAGAACACATAAATTAGGGCTCTACCGGCCAGCCAAATTTGTGACGTGAAAGCCTGCTGGAGCATAAGCATGAGCTGGATTTGTAAAAATAGCCAAATTCCAGATTTGCCGAAACAGGAGCCAAAATCCGGTACCCCTACTTAAAAGAACTATCAGATTATTAAAAATGACTTTAATAGTGGAATAGTTGATTATCAACAGTTATTCAGTGAAACAGTAACTCAATCTAGATCGAACTTGGAGACAAAAATTGCAAGAAAATAGCCTGCACATCATTTATCTGCTACTTTTTCATTTACAATGGGGGGAGGTCAAGTTTAAGATAATCTGATTATGCAATCTGTTCACACAGGACAAGAAGTAGATTAGCAGAATTTGAGCTCACTCAGTGATTAAATAAAAGGAGACTAAACAATTTGACTTAAAAAAAGGGCTAGATTGACAAATTACATGACCACAAACTTGTGCTATACTGAATCTGTTTATTATGGTTTGAAAATTATATTTAATTCAAAATATTCACTGGACACCATCTTACCATGGTGAATTGAAGAATTCAGCCATAGTTATGACTGGCTTCAATCTTTCACCATCATTGTTTCCATGAAGGATAATTGCAGACAGATCAGCGCGTCTTCATATAGCCACTTAACAACCTCTATATGTGCATTTTCTCTCCTGGCAATAACTGCAATGGATGCTCTTTGCTTTCTATAGGCGATTGTCAAAGGACGGATCCGTTTTAACCGAGTTTATTCTTGAAAAATTTGGGTAGGCACATCCTGAGCCTGAGCTCTGTGCTATACTCAGTGGCGTAGCTAGGGGGGGGCGGTGGGGGCGGTCCGCCCCGGGCGGCACTCATCTAAAGGGCGGCGTTTAGGGGCATTTATTTGAAAAATGGAGCTATTACAGACAACCGCCCTTTTCCTTTTGAAGGGGGAAACCAAGGTTAAAAAAAAAAGCTCTTAATTTCGAATCTTAATTAACGGATTAACGCAACATCTGTTTGATTACACCGTGGTTGTTATAACTAACGCAAACCCGTTCAAAAATTAAAAATGGCTTTAAAAAAAGGAATTGATTTGTTTGGAAAATTAAGCGGTATGCGTCACAAATGGCGTTATTATAAGAAAACTGCACAAAAAAAAAAACAATACATCACCAATGGGCCGAATAATATGTACTATTAATATCACCACGGCAGTTTTTGCGTGCAATTTCGACATGCGCAGAATGATGCTTTAACAAGTACGTGCATGACATTGTGCTTCAAATATCGTGTTTAACTTGCAAGTAGTAATTTACATTACTTTTTCTCTTTTAAAATATAATTTTAATGTAATTTACTAAAAATTAAATGTATTGTGTTTTTCTTGCATTAAAGTATCACACATAGTTTGTGTTTTTCATTAAATATTTTTTTTTTAATTAAAAAATGCTACGTCTATCCAATTAAAGCAATGCGAAAAACAATTTAATTTTTTTTATTGTATGGAAAATTATTAAGATTTAGCGCAAGAACTTGAAAATATTCAAATTTATCCGTTAATAAACATCGCTATAACATAAATAATTTCGAAAAAGACATATTTTATTGACATCTGAATCAGTAACTAGTAAAACGAGGACTGATTCTGGAACTTTACTCAGTTCATTGCAATAATTTTCTTTTCTTATAGTATGTCAGTATATGGGAACCCGTTTTCTTTAAAATTAATAGACCCAACCCATTTCATGAAACAAAGTTATGTGCTAATACAGAGCGCTGTTATAGATTCTAGAAATTTGGGGATATCAACCGAACGCCGTGCTGAAGGAGAATAAGAATGAGTGGAGAAAATTCAGGAGACCGGGTTCTATCTTTAGAGCAAGTCGTACAACGAGAAATGGTTTTATCCATAGATGTAACTCTAAAAGAAAGTAATGGAACCCACTGATTAGTTGCATGTCTTTGCAGGAAAATTTTCGTGTAATCTACTAATTGAAATTTTTTACCATCAAATAGATTTCTTTATTACCATTGACAAAGAACAGTTCAAATTGAACAAAAAAGGTTCCAGGTTTTTATGGCTGCACACAGGGCCAGTCTCTGCAAATGCGGGCTTTATGCAGCTTAGTATGCGAAAATGGATGCGTGGAGCCCAGTTTGGGTAGGGATAAGGTATTAATAATGGTAATAAGTGAAAATTAAGATAGGTGGAGCCTATGAAAGCGTGAACCCACTGCTGCCACATAGGTGGCAGTGGCCTAAGACAAGTCCTAGTTTTACCTATACACTACAAGAAGAGGTATTAGGTTAGAAAAACACGGGGGGGGGATGCCCCCTTGATCTATTAAAATATATTAAATAGCATCGATTGGAACATTCTTTACTCAACAATATAATTTTGCTAAGAATTTTTTCAACAATTGCTATCAGTGTATCTAGTTGTTAAAGGAGCTTCTCCAAACTGCAGTTGATAAGTTATTTAAGACCACAAAAACTTGCAATAGATTGTATCTAAAGATTGAACAAGACATTACAAATAATTTAAATTTGATAACATAACACACGATTTTCTATTATGAAATTTACGTAAGTAAATGTATAAAAATGTTTAAATAATAATGTATGCAATTTCTTTGTTTATAAAAGAAATGATATATTTATAAATATAAAAGAAAAGCATATTAATTGTTAATAATTGTGGGTGTAAATTTCGAATATATTTTTTTGTCTCATTTGGAGGGTGGGGGGGGGCTGCGAAGTCAAAAACTTTCTTGTGGCCTTTAACAAAAGCCTCTTATTCGTCCTCTTTTATTAATGCTCACATAAATATGGCAAGGAATGGTTAACATATTTTACACCTTTTAATTTTACAATGTACTTCCTTTCAATTACAATTATTTATTCATGTTTATTAATTTATAAAACCATAATACGATTGACTAAAGTGGCCGTCATCAAATGACGTCACGCAATTTTGGCTGATAATTCTCCCCCTGCCCCCTGGTCACGCGTCGTCACAAAAACTTAGACCCTTCTTCAATGTGACATCACAAAGATTCCCCATCCCCCATAAAAATATATTTCCTATTTAAAAATGAGCATATTTCCAATCAATTTTTTGTCATTTAAATATGTTTTTAGAGTAAGGCTGCACTCTAATATCGTAACACGTGTGAAGTTTCGGTAATCATATATTTGAGTGGAACTTTTATTTAGCTTTGCGCTTTTTGGTGTGACTTCCAATGTGTGACCTCTCTCCCCCTACATGTGTGACGTCATTTGTGGACTCCCTTAAAAGGGCGGCAAATTGGAGACCGCCCCGGGCGGCAAAAGCTCTAGCTACGCCACTGGCTATACTGCATATTTCTACAACATTGTGAGGCAAACTATAAGTGACATAATTTGCAAATTCGATCAAGTATCTGGTCTACAAATATGGATAATACAGATCATATGGTTGCACTTTAAAACTCCTGTTGATCTCAGCATAATGTCATCAAATTGAAATTGAGAGTTTGTGCCACAAACAAGGGAGGAAATTGATGAGAAACTGCATCTAAACTTTCTGAAGCTTTGAGACCATCAGTTATTCAGTTGATTTGGGATTGGAGGAGGAAATAATATTAAAGACCAAACTTTGAAATATGCGCTTTGTACTTTGTCGCAACATTTTATGTCCTGATATTTCACAATTTTAGTGAAATATTGGCTGGTGCTAACATGATTGTCAAACCATTCATTATCCTATATTGGTCCTGCTGCCAATTCGCATTTATTAACAAAACATTAAGGCGATACAAATTTCATGTCGTTTTGACATAAAACTAATTCAAATGTTTCACAAAATTTTTGAAAATTATTTTTAAAGCTATTTAAATTTTACTTTAAACAAAAATAATTAAAAATAAATGTGTGACATCACACATAGCTGGAACCCCTTCCCCAGTGTCACAAACTGTCCCACTTTCTTACATCGTCTCCCCCCTAGGAGCGTGACATACTTTATCAACGGCCCACCCTATTGGTTAAATTAGTAAAATTACAAAAATGTGTTTAGATGTATAATTAAATTTCAAAGCATTTTGATGATGGCCTTTCTCTTATAAAAAATAAACACACACAATACATGTATGCTACATATTTATAAAAATATTAACAAGAAACAAATAGAAATTAGCAATAAAACAAGATTGCACAATTTTAAAATGTTAATTTATCCAATACTTACAACTCCAAAATAAGGAAAAAGGTCTCTGGGGAATCTACAAGATCATGGAACTTTATGATGCATGGCTGTTACAGGGAAAAAACAAACTATTGCTTAAAATGAAAAATTTTAATATCATCACAATGTAATATGTTATAAACATTTACAAAAAGTGTCAAGTTTGTGGATATATAATTAAGATTAAAATATCATACAGAATAGGACTGCATAAAGCTTTTTATTAAAAAAAACAACAAATTACACAGACTATTTGTGTAAGGAAACAATAAATTAAAGCTTTATTAACAACTAATACAATCAATGGTAGACGTTTCGGCTCATGCCTTCATCAGTACAAAAACAATAACATGTACTTACATATATATATTATAATTAAAACATATTAAAGTATATTTGATAAAATGAAAAGAAATGAAAGACAAAAATAAAAATAAACACGGACATAGAATATAAGAAAAAGGAGGAAGTTGAAGTATCTAAAGTAACAGTGAAAACCACAACGGGAAAACGATTTTGCAGTCAGGTAAAATTGTGGATTTGGTTAATTCCATATGGAGCCAACGTACCAAATCGTTTTATTAGTCTATTTTCCATGTGGACTCTATCATGGGTATTGGTTGCATATAGAATACCAGTAACTACAATATCCAAAATGCCATCGTGGTCAACACTGTTAAAGTGTTTAGACACAGGACACTGAGCCTGTTTATTTATATTGTACAGGTGTTCTCTGAACCGATCTCCAAGACGACGACCTGTCTCACCCACATAAATTTTTTTACATCTCTTGCAAATAATTGCATAAATCACGTTGCGACTGGTGCAAGTGAATCCATCTTTTATTAAGAATTGTTCAAGAGGGAAAGAAATTTTGTTAATTTCAACCACATATGGACAAGTATTGCAACGGTTACGGTTACAGGTAAACTTTATAAATTAAAATGTTAAACTATATAGTAAGGAATATGAAAAGACAGAATACGTAGGCTTCTTACAGAGTCGGCGTTTTTTAAAGTATATTTTATTCATCAGTGTAAATGAGTGTCCACCTTTTTTAAAAGGCAAGAACATGTAGCAATTAAACTTTTGTAAAATTTTGCCGCAATGTTATCAATTTTTTTACAAGGTTTATTTCATGGTATGGCATTTGTCCATCTACAAAAGATGATAGATTTATCTTTATTATTTGAAGCTCTTGGTGTGGAAGATGAGACTAATTCTTGAGTGGCGGTCTCTTCTTGATGTCACACACACGAATGTAGTGGGGTTGTGTTGTCTGGCCTTCCTCCTCGCTCTTTTTTTTCAAATGCTTCTGCCCTAGTTTCTGCTCTGCTCTTAGTGATCCTTCTATCATTATAGCCTGCTAGGTTTTCCCAGTTTTGTATGTCACCGTTTGCTGCTTTCATGGCTCTCCTGCATATGTCCATGTATCTGAGACATGGCTGACCAACCGACATATTCCCAGTTGCCAGCTCACTGTATAGCACATCCTTGGATATGCGACCAGTTTACATTCTCTTGAGTCAAAGCCAACGGAGGCGTCTTTGGCTTAAGATGGCTGGAACGCTACTCATGCTTGCCAGGACCTTCGTGTTGATGTCTTGCATGCGATGCAGGCATCTGAGGTGGAAGCTATTGAGCCTTCTTTTATGCTTAGTATAGGTGGTACAAGACTCGCATCCATAGAGGAGTGTGTTCAGTACACAAGCCTGATATATAATTGCAGCTTAGTCCTCGCTTGAGTTTGGCATTAGGCCAGACTTTCTTAGTCTAGCCATAACAGTTGCTACCTTCCTTATCCTACCACTTATCTTTCAGTGAGAGGGTACTTGAGAGTTTCGATTCCAGATATGTAAAACTCAACAACATACAAGTTGCAGTCGTCAGTGGTGACAGTGGGGAGGGAGAAAGCATCCAGTGCCATGATGTTAGTTTTCTTTATGGTAATGGTTAGGCCAAACTATTTGCATGCGGCGGAGAAGCTGGATACGAGGTTCTGCAGTCCGTCTGATGTGTGAGATATTAAGGCTGCATTGTCTGCAAATAAGAGCTCGTGCAAAAAAATCTTTATTTTGGTCATGGCTCTAAGCATAATGGAGTAAGATGGAGAAGAATATTGAGAATAGGTCCAACACGCAGCCTAGCTTTACTCCAATACTTACTGAGAAAGCTGCAGAGGTGGCACAGATATAGCACACTGTGCACTGCATATAATTGTGGAATTGTTTGATGTTGGGCAGATGTGTAGGACAGAATATTTTTACTAGGATCTGGAAAAGGCCACTTCTGCTGACAATATCAAAAGCTTAAGTTAGGTCGACAAACGCCATGTCTAGAGGCATGTTGCTCCCCGCATTTCTCCTGCAGCTGGTGCTTTCCCGCAGGCCAGGCAATCGATGGCACTACTTAGCTCATCTATGGTGGGTAGGGTATCAAGCACTTCCATGGCCAACAGGTCTGGGATATCATCCAGGGCAGCAGTTGAGACATTGTTTATTGTTGCGTACAATCCAAAGTAGTGCTCAATCCACTATTTGAGTAGTTTGTCTCGATCAGTGATAAGTTCCACTAATTTAGACCTTAGGAGTGCTGTCTAGGTCAGATGCCTATTGTCCGTTTTATATTATCATAAATAGCTTTTGTATCGCCTCTATCAGCAGCTGACTGTCAGATTGAAACAATATATGTTAGCGTAGTGACGAGCTGCTTGCTGGGCATTTTTCTTGGCACTTTTTAAGGTTACGTAGAGTTCTGGGCAAGGCAAAAGTTACATGCTTCATTTCCTCCCAGTGAGCCACAAACCAATCTGCACTTTTGCATTCCCTATTGCCGAATGCAGCAATAGCTGAGTCATATATTGTGTACCGCAGATGTGACCATCTCGACTCAGTGTCTACTGGTGGCATTTGTACAAGAGCTTCTTGCAGTCTCTGGCTGTTTTCTGCTGTTCTCTATGGATTCTTGGTAGAGCAGATGCTTATGTGTGGTTTGCTCTTTTTGTTGCGGTACAATTTCTTTGGCAGTAATCTTGCCTTGCTAACCACTAAGGAATATCTGTATTGCAGTCTGCACTGTGGTAACTGCGTGTGAGGAGGAAGCTTGCCAGTTGTGTGTGTCTTGTGATGAGATCTAATTAAATATTAGACAGATCTGCCTGAATGCAATTTGTTTCAATTGCAGACCGCCTTAGGAACTCCACTTCCTGATTTTGTCGGAGTTTACTCCCCCTAACTTTTCCCATGTGGGTGTAGCTGCAAGATAGCGGATGTTAGTTTCCCTCTCCTAGATAAACTGCCGACCATGTTTAACGAGTCTCATCTACCCAAAGCTACTGGTTTTGAGGCCCCAGTTGACTGCCTTCATCTCTTCTCCTGTTAGTAGAAACAATGGTCTTTGGTTGACAGATGCATTAAGAGACGCAACCCTTTTAGTTTTAGGCAATAACTAGAGGAGTGGATGCTTATCTTCCACCACCACCCTGTCAATGACAACCTTGGACCACAAGGTTTATTACTATTGTAATATTTTGATAGCAGCCAGAATTTATGCTTAAGTCATTAAAGCAATCCACTTTTGGGGTTTTGGTATAACTAAATTTAATTTTTTATATAATATATACTTCTAGAATTCTACAATTTTATAGCTGTTATTTAATGTATGCAAATAAACAAGAAGCAAGAGTTCAAATTCTTGGGAAACAAGAAAAAAAAAAACCTTGCGCCTAGACTGACAAATTAAAACAATTGACTGCTCTCCTCGATTAAAAAAACAAAAATATAATTTTAGAAACTCAACAAGATCCCTGGTCAAAATTAATAATATAGAGAGTATTTCCATGAGCTTAATCAGACGAAAACCCATCAAAGCGATGATGGTAGCAAAGCTTAATAAAGCATTTCAAGGGCATTAAAGCATCCAAATTTTCGTATTAAAAAAAAATTGCTGCTGTATCTAGTTTAGTTTAATTGTTTTAATATATAAATCTGAACTTCAAAAATTAATGTAAGTTTCAATATAACTTGTAATTTTGCCAGATCTTGAGCTGTTTATAGAAAAAGCATACATTGTGCCAATAGTTTTAAATAAAAGGGCATTATGTTAGTTCAGATTCAGGTTTTTAATTACATTAACTAATAAAATTAAATATCTAAATTTAAAAAAAGAATCAGTTACCGAGTATAATTTAATTGATGCTAACATGTTTGCCTTCAAAAGGTTATGAAAATAATTCAACAAATAATAGCATTCTTTGGGTTGCTAAACATTTAATGCCCCAAAGCGTGGTAACGCGCGCCTTGTATGTAATGCCAAAGCGCGGTTATGCGCGTCTTGATAGATAACTTTAGAAACGAAATCACAGAAAGTAACAACTCCAGCGCATGAAAGATGTCGTAATCGAATTCTGGCAATGGCGGCCGTTTCCTTTGCTCGTGTTATCGCCAAGTTGTTTTTAACAGGTTTTTTTTCTTTGAAGATGCGATTTTGTTATACTTTATTATAAAAATAATAGTTCTGAACTACAGGTACAAATAATTTTAAACCCAAGACGGTCTTTTGGTTATGTAAGATAACCATTCTTATTGTAAAAAATGAAGTCAGTTTGACAATAAAATAAATACATTTTACGCAATTTTTTAAACTTCATTACCAGTTGATTGCAATCCGGGAAATCCTTACGGGATTGAGGCCGAAATTTGTTGAAAACCTTCTGGGGCATTAAAAATTAAATATTTGACAAGGAAAATATGATTCCTCTTTTTACTCTATTAACAATGCCAATAATGTTGATTATTAGTAATTAAAAATAACTTACTTTTCCAAAAGCACCTTTTAGCAATTTTTTTTTACGAATAATTTTGCATGCTAATTGTTCACACGAACCCTTTACAACTGCAACCCTCACTTCACCAAAAGATCCTCTGTAGATTATTTTGAAATTTAAACAAGAGACTTAGTAAAATTAAATATTAAAAAAATACCTATAATAAATAAGTTGAAGTTTTATTCGGAATTTCTGCATAAAATGTTAAAAATTATATTAAATAATATGATTCGAGCTTAAATATTTTTATATTATTGTTTTAAAAGTAGGGCTGTCATCGTTTAATTTAAATTTAATCGTTAACCTTTGAAAATTTTGGTTAACTAATCGATAATTTTGATTAAAGCTAAAACTATAAAGTCCATCTTTTTATCCCTAAGGGTTCATAAATGTGTTTTTCTTCTAAGACCTCATAATCACTTTTTTCATTATGTAATTTTCCCTTCACATTTTGAGCCCTTTCAAAGCATTTTTTAAAATTCCCATAACTTTAGTATTTAATGAAAAATTATAATATTGTTAGGAGATATATTTAAATATAAGTAGTTCAATATAATGTCCATGAAATTAAATTTTGTTTTTGTTAATTAATTAAAAACAGTGTTTCATTTTTAAAATATAATTTTCCTTATAACAAAAGCTTATTTTAAAGTTGACATTTGATAAATCTTTTTTCAAATAGAGAAGTTTGTAAGTAAAAAAACAATACTAATTGTTTTTTAATAAATCGAAAATTTTGTTGAAAACATTATCTTTAATTTTAACCGCTATTTTATCGATTAAAATAATTTTAATCGATATCATTTTTTACAGATTAATCGAGAAATCAATCATTTATTTCCGCAGCCCTATTTAAAAATAATCATGTTTTCAAAATTTATCATAGAATTTTAAAAATTAAAACTAATTTTATTATAATGTTGCTAACCCAATCTGCAAAAGTTTTTTTTTTAATTTGACATAAACAGCTACCAACCTTCCTATATGACGAGTCAAAGTATATTTCTCAGTAAGCTCTGAGGGAAAACTCTCATCACTTTCAAGGTCCATGAAGAGATATGCTACAAAATATAGGCTATATTCCTTCAATCAGTGAATTTTAATACAACTTATAAACTGTAAATAAAAGATTTAAAAATTATTCTCTCCTTTAATGAAGAACTGACAACAGTTGAAAGACTAAAAAAACTAGGTAATTAACTCCATATCAATGTTGATTTTTAAAGCAAATATTTCAAGAAGTGTTTAAAGGATTTTTTTTTTACAGAAATGTTTAAAGTTCATGTACCCTGATTCTCCACCGAAGCCAGAGCTATCACATCATTGTTTTGTAATATGCCTTTCTTGCCAAGCCCTGAAGAAATTTAAATAAATATTTTCTAAAATATTCAAAATATCTCTCTAAGATAAACTTATTTTTTTTGGTATCTATTACTATTATACATTAATACATTCTGAAGTTAAAGACTACAGGCTGATGGTTAAGCTTTTTTTTTTTTTTAAATCTAAAAAACACTAGGACATTCTTACCAACAAGAATTCCGTTTAAAAATGTACCACTTGAACTGAGATCTTCAAGAAAAACATAAGACCCTCTTTTGCTCTCTTCCTATTAAAAGAAAAGCTAAATTATTATTTTTAAAGTATATTTTCCATTTAGGATCAATTTGTTTAGTCTAAAAATGTTCCTTTCAGTTTCAGCAGTTGGGAAGTCCTTAATTATACTCTATACTGTAGACTGTCGAGTAGGAAATTGGTTAATTTTTCTTTTATAATATTCTACTTACTCTTCTTAATTGAAAGTGTACATCACTGTAATCCTGCAAATACTTATCACTTGAGGTTGTGTTGCAAAATATTACATCTGATGTTTCTCCTTTCCCGAAAGTTATAAAGTCCTCAGTCAGTTCTGGAGAATTGCCAAGGTCAAAGAAAGTATATTATTTGAATGATAAACGGAATAAACGTATTTATAATTATTTTATTTTATGTACATGTATTTCAATTCAATATTACTGGTCTAACATTCAACTTTTTTATTATGTAAATTCGTACTTGAATTAAGGAAACATTCCCACATAATCACATTACTCACATAGACATAAAAATGTTTGGTAACGGTAAGCCAAATGTTTTTATTTGAAGACTTAGCCAAGCACAACTTTTTATTTTAATCTTAAAAAATAAAAAAACCCCTACGAAATATGAAATAGATATAAAATTATAATGAGGTAAAAATAATGTAAATTTTGTTTTGGTTTTGAAAAGAAACCACCGTATATTGGGAGATATCTCCATATAACGCCTCCCTATAAAATGAATAATATATATTTGATCGATAAAATTTTTACCGATTAATCGAGAAATTTATCGTTTATTTCCACAGCCCTAATTTAATTACAAGCAGAAATGTTATTTAAACTTATTTTTTACCAACTAAAACAAAGCTTGATTGAAAAGGTAAAAGCCGACCCCAAGAAAAGGATGGTTGAGGTTCTGTAGATTCAGAAAATTCAGAAGACTCCAACAGTAAAGTTGACATTCTTTTTTTTTATGCACGAAATATAAGGCCGATGTAAAGTTTCCACAGAAATAAACGGACTTTAAATGGACGACTAACTGCGAGAATTCACGTGTCTCGAATATTTTACAAGCGGAAATGTTTTTAAGGACATGGTTTTAAATATGTGATCATTTAATTTGTCCGATTGAAGGAGAAAAAAATCCTCAAAAGCAGCGTATCTCTAACTAAGTTTGCTAGTCCTTTTCATTTTTATATACTTTCTTTAAACCAAATAGAATATAGTCATCATTTTAAATTGATTCTAGATATGAGAACCCTTGCATCCGTGGTACAAATTAATGGGGTCGTGAGTTGTGTTTAGCAGCCTATAATCTGATTGGATGACCTTGTGCGTCAATAAAGTTGTGAATGTGTTTGCACGTAAAAGTTGCAAATCAGCCAAATGGAGTGGAGAGTGTTGAAAATGGGAATGTCAAAAAGGGCTGATGTGTGTTATAATTCTGTCTCTCTCTCCTATACTTTATACCTCTTCTGAATTAGGCATTCTGTAGTTCAAAAATAAACTAGACAAGTGAGAAAGAAAGTTGTTTTCTCCAAACAAATATATAAAGGGCCATCCATAAATGACTTCAAAAGAATTTGGGTGATCCACCCCCACCCGTCATGCGACGTCACAAAGACTTAGACCCCGCCCCCTACAACATGACGATTGAAAGCTTTGCGCCCCCACCCCATAAAAGATGTATTTTCTATTTGAAAAAGAGCGTGTTTCAAATAACTTTTTTGTCATTCAAGTATTTATTTAGTGTAAGATTGCATTCAAATATTATAACACGCGTGAAGCCCTGTAAAACGTCATAAGAATAATTTGTATGAGATCAAACATTAAGGGCAATATTATTTAAAGTCTCGAGATTTGATGTGACGTCACAAATCTCAAACGCCCATCTCCTCCTTCTCGTCAAACACTGTCACAAATGTGTGGACTACCCTGCCCCCTATGTGCTTGATGTAAAAAAAAAAAGATTTAACACCATCAATTTCAGTAGAAAGAATAATTTTATTGTTTATTTGCATGGTGGGAAGGTGTCGCTGAAGGATTGTGTGAATGACCTTTTTTTAAAATACGGTTGTCTGAACTTGTCACCTGATCAAAATGTGTTGTAGTCATCGAGTTTTTTTTAATTGTGAGCTACGAGCACGCTTTTTAAATGCTTTATATTATCTTTACCATCGTCTCCTCGTTCGTCCATCAAGCGGAAAAAAATCAAAGTAAAAAATGATCATTTTCCCGTGATGCTATCAAGCTAAAAGTTAGCACATAGACTCGTGTCAACTAACAATGCATTGTATCAAAATTTCATATCGATCGAATGTACTGTAATAAAATAATTGCACTTTTAGTTTATCTCTATATAAATGTATAATGGCCGTCTGGTGTTGTTTACATCCACGAGTTTGCTGAGTTCACTCAGACGATCGGTGACCACCCCACCATCCCCACCCGTACCCATTTTAGAGCATTTGGGAGTTAAGTCACTTACAGTTTGTAAATATTTGTTTTGAATGTAATCAATACTTTTAGTTCTTGCGGCGGTGCTAACTGTTGAGACTCGTAAGCTTTGCCGGGGTGGCGCCGAAGTGATAGCGAGTCGAAGTAGGGAAAATTCCACCCCTCCCTCGGGAGGTCAACTTAGTAGGAGGCACAGGGGCGGTTTAAGACTACATGGGGCCACGGGCTGCAATCAAACGGGGGTCCTATCCAGCCAGCGTCCCTTAAAATAAAATGATTGCTACCAGCTAATATTAGACTGTAAATAAATATTAATAATGAAAAACAACAACAACAACAAAGAATTAACTGTTTGAAGTGTTAGCCGGTATGTTACAATTATGTGTGAAAAGAAAAATTTAAATAAAAAAAATTCCTCCGCTTGCATCACGAGCCTATAGTTTTTCGATTATTAAGACTATAAGGTCAGAATAGCCATCGGTTTAACAGATACGATTTATAAATTTATTTAATCTATATATATATACTTCTCTACATGGTCCGACCATGCCGGACAAGACGTAGCAAGCCGTCTGACCTCTGACCCCCTGACCCCAACGACCAATCTGAGCCAATTAGATAGAAAGAAAAGGTAGTAAACATTCAAAATTTCGTTGAATTGAAGTCAATAACTGTGTTCTTTCTTAACAAATTGTGACGTGTATTTCTAAGTGTAATGGTTATAACATTCGCCTAAAAAGTGGAGGTCGCAGGTTCAATCCCCAGCTACTTTTTTTAAATTTTAAAAATGCTTGTGTTTGTGTTTGTGCCAGTTCATTTCTGACATTCTTCTTGAACATGCGGCCATTTATAAATTGCGTACGCAAAAATGTCGTATTTTTCGTAATCCCTTCCCCCTGTTGCACTCCGTACATTTTCGGGACCCCCAACCCCAATGTGTACGTACAATTTCGCTACCCCCACCCCCAAACCGGTTGAAAAATCACGTATAAGCCAGAGTCAAAATATGACTTCATGCGACTAAGGGGGTGGGTCAAGCATTTGTCACCATTTGTGACGATGTGTGAAAAAAGTGAGGTGTGTTTAAGAAATATGAATTCACATGCGCATCTTTAAATAAAATGTCCTTAAAATATTGATTGCTTCAATTTATTTAATGACGTCTTCGATGGCTTCACAAGTGTTAACGATATTAGAGTGCAGCATTTCTAAAAACATATTTAAATGATATAAAGTAATTTGCAACATACTAATTTTCAATAATAAAATAAGGGTTTATGGTAGGGTGGGGGGGGGGTCAAAACTTTTTGAATTCATATTGGAGAGCGGGATCTAAGTTTTGTGACAAGGGGGGAGGGGTAGGGGTAAAATTGTCAAAATAGCGTGACGTCATTCATCGACGGCCCAAAAAGTTATAAAATATAGCAATATATAAGCAGTGAGACCGCCATCCCGTTATGTTTATATAATGGCTGAGACAACGATAGGCGAAAGAAAAACTTCTACTAATTTAAAGAAAAGGAAATATAAATCAGACGGATATATTTTAGCAATGTTTCAACTTTTGGTCTGAATAAAATGTTAATTACTTTTAAATAATTAAAAGTTCTGAATTTCCTTTGCATTAAATTATAAAACATAATGGCATATCAGTCTTGACTCAGTCAGTCAAGGATGCCATTTGCAGTCTGAGTGGTTTACGTTAGTAGGCTTAGTATTATACAAATTAAATTTTGTGTGCTTACGTACGCATTCAGTGGATACCCCCTCCCCCCGTACGCATCCATACGCAAAATGCCATATTAGGAAGACCCCCCTTCCCTCCTGCCGCGTATTATGGGATATATGGAAGGCCCCCATGACTTCGCAACACGGCTGTTCATACGCTTTCTGATGTCTTCGTGATGTAGTTTTTGTCTGTTCTCCCCTTCCCTTATTTTCTTTGCAGTTATATTTAAATTACATTTTCAAGGGTTCGTGCAAACATTGGTACACTTTTATTATAAAATAAAAAAAGTTTGGGAGCCCCCAAACCGTCGGGGACCCCTGGCTATGCTATAGCCCGTTCAGGCACCCCCTTAATCCGCCATAGAGGAGGCGTTTTCGACCTAGTGTCCTGGACGCCCAGGTGGCCGCTTCTAGAAGCGACCGCCCCGGGGGGGGGCTTCTCAGCTTTTACGTCCCATAGAAAGCCCGAGAGCTGAGGGGGTTTTCCGGGAAGCCCCACGAAGAGCGCAGGCTCGGAACTGCTGACTTTCTTCCACATGTAAGATTTTTAGTTCTGTCTTTAAATATAAAGGATCTATAGTCAAAAACGTTCTTTTACGGGTTGTTTAATTAAAATCTCTTATGCTTCACCTTCTTACCGTTCTGTCTGTCTGTCGTGGGTTCGCGGTCGGAAAATCAAAACGAAAAAAATTACTCACTTCCCGTGATGCTGTCGAGCTGAAATTTTGCAAATTGATTTGTGTCACCTAACAGTGACGGATTTAGCTTTGTCTGCGTGGGGGGCAGGAGAATTTCAGGGGGCGCTGCCAAATTTAGTAAATTTTCTAAATCATCGAACAAGTCAAACAGAAACAATACTATAAACAGGTAGATCTATGTGTTCAAAATAGTAAGGTTAATTTATTCCAATCGTAAATTTTTTGATCAAAGAAAGACACTTAATTTTATGCGAATTTATATAGATCTCTGAGCCGTATCTAAGCGATTTCACTGCAGCAAAACGATTTATCTTTGATTCAAAGTCAACGATCTCAGCTAGATCATATTCATTTGAAATAAATGTCAATACAGACAGACGTCCATTTTTAGTTGTTGAGCGCAAATATTTTAAAAAAAATTATTTTCAATGTCAATCACTGCTTACTGGAAGATTCAAGTAAATTTTATAGAGTACTAGCAGACCCGGTCGTGCGTTGCAACGATCTCAGTAAAAATGACAATTTAAGAATCCAATGAGTGATGTTTTAAAAACAATTATGCCAGAAACCTACACGGAGGTGTGGAAAAAGTCAAAGTTTCATAGCAAATGGACAAATAAAATAGTAATTTAAAGGCTTAAAAAAAGAAAAAAAACGACATTAAAGGGCCAGGCTCTAAAATAAGTGATAATTTGTATTCAAGCTATGTTTCTCAATAATGTTTAAAATTGATTTGGGAATTAAATTATTAACGTGCATTACAAAAAATTTGGGGACGCCTACCCGAAGAAAGAACATAAAGAGTTCAGTTCCCTATAGTAATTATTTATAGACTCTTAAGATTCAAACGATCTCAGTAAAAATGACTATTTAAGAATACAATGAGTGATGTTTTTAAAAACTAATATTTACTATGCCAAAAACCTGCACAAATAATTGATAATAAATCGCCATTGTACTCAAGATGTGTTTCTCAATATTGTGTAAAGTTGATTGGGGAATTGAATTGTTAACGCGCATTACAAAAACATTTTGGTACGCCTGCCCCGAGGGAATGGACATTAAGAGTTCAGTTCCTTATAGAAATTATTTATAGACTCTTGAATTTTTATGTACTAAGATTGGCAAGATCCGTTATTTTCTTAGTAACTTAAGCTAACACTAATTTTTGTAAAGGTAATATAAAGGAAAAAACGACATTTAGGGGCCCCTGTGCCCATTCTGCGCAAGATGTCAATTTCAAAAAGCTGTTCGTTTTAATTCAGTTTTATCATTGAAATATTCCTATAGACTGTTAAAAATTTAATGGGGAAAATATCTTATGCATATACCAAAAACAGACATTCGTGGCCCCCGGCCCAAAAGTAAATTACATTAGAAGTTTAGTCCCCTATAGCATTTTAATAAGGGCTACCAAGATTTTGTTAAATTTTGGTTAAGATCAATTCTTTTACACAAATCCTAACGTATAAACTTAATTAAAGAAAAAAAGACACGATGGGGCTCTTTCAGTGCCAGATGTAAAGTCTAAAATACCTGTTCATTTCAATTTGCATGATAATGGATATATTTGTAATTATTTGTCAAGATCTTTAATTAAAATTTGAATGGACAAAATGTCTTAAGACTAACCACCCCCGCCCTAAAAAAAGACAATTGGCACCCCCAGCCCCGAAGAATTAATCATTAAAAATTCAGGACCTTATAGTATTTTAATAGAGGCTATTAAGTTTTTTTAA
>MUZC01004681.1:52939-72786 GCA_002072015.1 Radix auricularia | reverse complement strand
AAAATATCTTAATCATTTACAAAAAAGACGTATGGGCCCCTGGCTCCCAAAAAATGACATTAGAAGTTCATTGCATTTAAGTAATTTTATATGGGCTACCACATTTTTGTATACAGAGTTTGGTTAAGATCCACTCATTTACTCAGTAGGTAATGTATTCACTAATTTTTATATTGCTCATAAAAGAAAAAAAACGTTATTAAGGGTCCCTGGGCCCATTTAAGGTAAGATGTCGATTTTAAATCTTCCGTTCATTTGAATATGGATACAAAGGAATAAGTTTATCATTATTTGTCAAGACCTTTAATAATTAAATTTGGGAATAAAATGTCAAACGTTTATAAAAACAGGCCCGAATGAGCTACCATAAGAAGTTAAGGGCCATATGGTATTTTAATATTGGCTATCAAGAATATAGTTGCACAATTTTATTAAGATCCATTAATTTATCATCTAGATAGCGCTTAAACTAACTTTTATATAGCTCATATAAGCAAAAAATGACGTTGTGGGCCCCCGGCGCCCCTTTAGTGTTAAATGGAGAAAAAATTAGCCAGTTACCATTCTGGAAAGGGTACTCAAAGGTCTGAAAAATTTTCATAACGATTGAGTACATGGTTTAGTCAGCTATAAATGACATACACTCTCTCACACACATTTATATAGTAATTGATATAGAAGGGAAAACATATTTAGGGGCCCCCGGCCACATTCAGTGCAAGATGTCGAGTTAAAAAATCTGTTCCTTTTAATTCCGTTTCATTATGGATATTTATTGAGATCGTTAAAAAATGAATGGGAAAAATATCTTTTAAATTTTTGAAAAAGACATGTGGGACCCCCGGCCCCGATGAAATGGACATTAGAAGTTCATTGGCCTTAATTATGTTAATATGAGCTACAGAGTTTTGTATACAAAGTTTGGTTAAGATCCATTAATTTACTCAGTAATAAACGCATAAACTAATTTTTCATAGCTCATAAAAGCACACAAAAAAAACGACATTAAGGGCCCCAGGGGCCCATTCAGGGCAAGATATCAAGTTCAAAACCTCTTTTCATTTCAATATGGATAATAATAGGTACATTTATCATTATTTGTCAAGAACTTCGATAATTAAATTGAGGTATACAATCTTACACGTTTACAAAAACAGGTATTTTGGGCCCCCAACCCTGAAGGAGTTGCCATTAGGAGTTTAGTGCCATATACTATTTTAATATTCACTATCAAGTAGTTACAAACCAAGTTTTGTTAAGATCCATCAATTTAGCTAGTAGCTATCGCTTAAACTTATTTTTATATAGCTCATATAAGCAAAAATAGACATTAAGGGCCCCAAGGCCAATTCAGGGCAAGATATAAAGCGCAAAACAACTTTTTATTTTAAGATGGATAATAATGGATACATTTATCATTATTTGTCAAGACCTTTAATAATTTAATAGTGAAAAAAATCGTAAACATTTACGAAAACGGATATTTTGGGCCCCCAGCCCCAAAAGAGCGGCCCTTTGGAGATGACTTATCTATAGTATTTTAATATTAGCTATCACAAATATAATTAAGAAATTTGGTTAAGATCCATCCATTTATCAAGTAGATAGCGCTTAAACTAATTTTTATATAGCTCATGTAGGCAAAAATTAACATTTAGGGCCCCCGGCGCCCCTTTAGTGTTAGATTGAGAAAAAAAAGTAGCCAGTTACCATTCCGGAAGGGTACTCAACAATCTAAAAAATGTTCATGACGATCGGATGAATGGTTTAGTCAGTTACAACGGACAAGCACACATACACACACACACACATACAGACATACTCTGATTTTTATATATATAGATTGACAAATTAGGGATACCTGATGCCATTTATTTTTCATTCAAGTATGACAGAATCTCTTTAAGTTGAACTTCACTAGATATTGATGGCCCTTTTGATGCATGCAAATCTTTTTAAGGTATAATATTCAATGATTGCTTCTTCAAGGTTAATGTCGTGTTTATATATTTTGCTTAAACTTCGAAAAGAATCTTTATTTTTCCGAAATTTGTGATGGATTAATACAATAGAAATAAATATCTGTGCCCCGAAATTCATTCAATCAATAATCTATTTGTGTTACAAGTGTATCTAAGATAGTGATGTACGTTTCAGATTTAAAGCTTGTAGTTGTATCATCAGCTCTTTCATCTCTGCTAGGTTCGCATGACATACTTTTCTTTTTTGCAATTCGCTTTTCTTTTAATTTCGTTGTTAAAATTTAGTTTGGAACGATTTTCGTTAATAAATGATTTGACATATACATATTCTTTCAGTTTCAGAATTTCAAAAGCATTATCGCTCCTCATTTCAACAAACTAATTTCTTCTAACATCGATCAATTGTTTTACAAATGCAATGTCAATGTTCTTGTGCTGCCAGTGGTTTGATAACAGGAAGATATTATCCAACTACTTTTGTACGAATATCATCAGAAAAAACACATAAAGAATATTTCGCTATTAAAGCAGATGGTCCAATAGTTTCTGCTCTAACACTTCCTTTTTATTCTGTTGATTTCATTGAATTTATATCTTCTAAAGTGGCGAATGATCCGACAACTGCATCAATTGCATGCTTACGGGTTATATCAGAAAGTCATTTCAGAGTAGCTACTGTTGATTCATATTGAGATTTATGATGCTCTTTAAGAGTATGCAGACGTGGTAAACTAGACGTTAAGAATGCATACAATCTTTCAGCTGTGCCGAAAAACAACTGCACATCACTGTTTATAGACGTTGCTTTGATAGTGACAAAATTCAAAACAGGGACACAACAATGAACATAAATGGCATTGGGTGAAAGTTTCTTTATTTGAGTTTGAAGGCCACTTATCGTATGCCTGTCCTCGACAGAGTGTGATATCAATGTTTCGTTTTCTAAAATTTGTAGTTCTTTAAAAATTTTCTCAGTAAATGCGGCAACATAGCTTTTTCCAAACTATAAAAGCATGGCCAGATTAAGCCATTGTTGCCCTAGGCACAAACCCACATGGGCGCCCCCTTCTGCCTCTGGCCCCGATCTTCCACTGAATGTTGGTATGTTCAATACACACACAGTAACACATAGAACAAGCAACAACAAAAAACCTAACAAATAAAAACAGTTGCAAACACATAAGTTTGTACTTATATCACTCAAATGAAACCTTCAATTTCTGAATTTAAATTATAGTTAACTATTTTTCATAAATAATAGGTGGAAAAAAATATAACTTTTAAAATAGATTTTAAAGTTCTTTTTTTTTTTCTAGATTTACATTAGGCAAAGTTTTTGAGTACATGATCAGCTTTCTTTGTGCACAAGTCTGACTCACTCATCAGCAGAGATAATGAACCATTGTATGTTTCCTCTACTTGGATTTAGTATACCTTTCAGCCGAGAAATAGAGCCCTTAGTAGAACAGGTGTAACCATTCATTTAATTAGCACAAGACGATTTTTACATTTGGAAAAGCACACTTGATGTTGTATCTATCACTTTGTATAATTCAGTAGTGTTGCATTTAGAATTTGATGCAAGAAAGTTGTTAAGAACATATTAGTGGAACTTTCCTAGTTCAGTATTTAAGTTATTGTTCAGATCTTCAAGATCAGCATTTATTTGTTTTTCAGAACGCTGATATGTTTATGGTACATCGACCAAATAAGAAAATTGAACCGCTATATCATTATATACCCGTCAATGTCTACTCATCTCTGTCTCAAGTTTGTAAACAATGGCGTAGAAAATAGGTTTATGAAATGTTTCTCTAACATTCAGAGATATATCAGTGGCATTGCCATTAATTAACACTTTCCTTAAAGTTTAGAGTTCAAAATTAACCTGGTGTGCTTTCTTTTGCAACTTTCTTCAAACCTTTCGAATTCATTCCCTGATTCAGGCAAGTGATCTGCTAGTAAAGAATACAAATCAGCACAGTTGTGCAAGCTCATGTGCTCATTTTGTAGAGCTTGACTGCAATGACCCTGTGAAAATGTTGTAACGCTTCTTCCCAAAACTTGACCGTAGTGGTCAGACGCTCATAACAAGAATGAGATCTGACCATTGTCCAATACGAAGCTACCTTTACAAGTTTGACAACAGAAGGGAACTG
The DNA here is from genome assembly GCA_002072015.1 of Radix auricularia. Taxonomy (NCBI): domain Eukaryota; kingdom Metazoa; phylum Mollusca; class Gastropoda; family Lymnaeidae; genus Radix; species Radix auricularia. The sequence goes on along the minus strand of MUZC01004681.1, from coordinate 68,645 downwards.
GCCTGTCGGCTGTGTGGCTGCCCCGAGGAGACGGTGGTCCACGTACTAGATTGTTGCCCCGAGTTTGATGGGGTTTTGGGAGGTGAAGTTGCGGTACCTGCTGAGGATTACCTCTATGGCGATGCCCGAATGATGAGGCTCGCCAGCGAAAAATTGAACCGGGTCCTAAGAGCCTAACGGCGCGACCCAAAAGAGAATGTACATTCATTAGTAATGTTTCTCACTGTCGAGAAGGGGTGACCTCTACGTGGTTCGACAGACGACTAGGGCCGTGGAGAAGACCACGACCTGAAACCGACATAGCCATGTCTTGGACAGCCGAAGACCGTCGTTAGGTGTTAGGTGCTAGTCATATATGATTACAGTCGCTGTACGGATATTAGGCAGAGCATTTAGATGCAATGCCGATGATAAAAACCAAAGTACCCGTTGAGGACTGGGTTACTCCAAAGCGACCGTTTCGTCCCCCTCAATTAACTAGCAACGCTGTTGAGCTGTGCCGGTTTAGGGCCAGGAGCGCCAGTACGGAATAGCAAAAGGTACCGCTAGGAAACGCTTTTGGACGCCAGCTCTGAGGAAACCTTCCGGTGGGGAGGTCAGTGATGATCCCACGCTTTGCGGCGATCCTAACCATAGAGACTCGTAAGCTTTGCCGTGGTGGTGCCAAAGTCATACTATGTTGATAGTGATAGTGAGTCAAAGTAGGAAATTCCACACCTCCCTCGGGAGGCACACTTAGTGGGAGGCGTTTTTGACCTAGTGTCCTGGGCGTCCAGCGACCGCTCCGAGGGGGGGCTTCTCAGTCTTTACGTCCCTTAGGGGGCCAGAGGGCTTAAGGGGTTTTCCGGGAAGCCCCATGAAGAGCACAGGCTCGGGTCTGCTGATTTTCTTCCACATGTAGGATTTTCAGTGAGGTTTCTCACAAACCGGACAATCTCAACAACTTAGGGCAGTGACCTCCAGTAAGAGAACGCTGCAACAGGAGCTACCTCAAGGATCAGCACTCAGTTGCACACTGTTCTTGGCTTACATCAACGACCCACCTGGTGTGTTGCAAACCAGCGCAGCCATGTATGCAGACGATTTAGTCATATGGAATACCGGTAAGGATGTCCACCGACTGCAACAGCTACTACAAGTCTACCTTTCAGCTCTTAGTAGGTTCATGCAGAGGTGGAAAATGGAAATTAACACCGAGAAGACGGTCTATTCACTCTTCACTAAAGGCCAAACCATTATCGAACAGGATATATTGCTATAAATAAACGATGTAGCGCTCAAATGGGACTAGCAACCGGTTTACCTGGGAGTCAAACGGGATCAGAAGGTACAAATCGATAATTTTGTACAAAACCTGTACTCCCAGGCAACCGCCAAGCTCAACCTGGTGAAAAAGTTAACTTGCACAATCTGGGGCACTGGAGCAAATTCACTCAGAGCTTTCTTTCTGGGAAGTGTAAGGTCGATAATGGACCAAGCCTTTTCCAGCAAAACGGCATTGAATAAACTGGGCCGAATCCAGAACCAGGCACTGAGATTTATCTGCCGCGCATATAGAAAAACACGTGAAAAACATGTGTAAGTTAATGAAAAGGCAGACTCCCTGGCAAAAGTTGCAGCAGCCCAGTCCCATCCGGATGTACCTGTAACCTATCTCGGGGCTAATGGCTAATGGACCACATCAGGGAAAAGTCGTACCAGGAGTGGGAGGATAATACGATGGCTAGTTGTTTTTTTCCGCTAACATGCACATGCCGAGAAGATCAGATTAGTGGTGGGGTCTAAGCCTTAAGAACCAAAGTTTAATAAAACAAATGCGCACGGAACATTACCCAACCAACTCTTAATTTAACCGGCTAGACCACAACAGGGACTCGAACTGCCGTCATTGCAGCCAACACTCTGAGACGGCCACACACCTGCTTACGTCATGTCCCGCGCTAGACATAGCCGAGGAGTTTAGGGAGGCAAAAAAGTCCCACGTGAAGACAATGTTGTATGGCACTTCTCAGCAGATAGAGCAGGTTGCCCAAGTATTAGCCAAAGCCTTAAGAGATGAACCTCAGGTCTCAAGAATATGTGTTTAGTTTAGTAGCGTCTCAAATATAAGGGATTTAAAGTCAAAAACTAATTTTTACGGGTTGTTAAATTCATGGTTGAATATTGCCCATGTGGCTTTGTATTGAAGTGGATGATCATGAGATATATAGTGTAATACAATGTATCGGTAGAGACTAATTGTTTGACGTATCACAACCGTGATTATTTGATAAACTTCAATAATATTAAAGTAGGCAAAAAGCCATTTAAAGCCAGGGGCTTGAGTGGACAAGATATAAATCCACGCCTGATTATTTTCATGTCACTCGTCTCCACCCTTCTGAACGTTTAAAATCAAATATATATTCAAATTATTTCAAAGAAAGAAAACGTTTGAAATATTCTTTCAATTCATGTCCCACCGTAGAGAACGTATTTGTGTTCAAGTCTTAAGTGAGAACTTCTACCTGTCATCTGTTTAAGAGTTGTTGTTTTTTTTTAATTGTTGACTACAATCAGTGACTTAACATGAGTAAACTCCGCCCGGGGCAGAACCCAGGTTTGCCGCCCAAGAACCCTTGAAAAATATATTGATTCTATAAGTTATTAAACAACAATTTTTTTTTTAAGTATAAGAAATTAGTAATAACATATTCGTAATTATATGTTTAAATAATTTTTTATTGCAGCTGGCTTTTTATAACAGCTGTAATAACTATTTTTTTTAGCATTATGTTATAAGTTGGGGGGCAATTTCGAGACTAAATATCTTCATTTACTTTGATAAATCAAGTAAGGTTGAATTCATTAACTTTTTTTTTCTTTAATTAAAAAAAAAACATGTTAGTAAAATACTTCATGTTTGACAGTGTAAAGGGAGATACTTTAAGACTAGGTGGTCGAGTGGCAGCACGTTCGACTGGCGTGCCGATGGTCACAAGTTCAAATCCCTGAGTCACCCAGCTCTGAATGGGTACCTAACTAACAATAGTTAGGCGGCTGGGTAATGCATGGAGCCCTTATAGCCATAGCCTGTGACGGCTGCATCACTTGCCTACAGATCATCTGTCATGATCTGCAATTATCTTCTTCATAGAAGTAGCGTCTGCATATCTGAGATAAGATAAGACTCTAATTTAAAGGTAACATTTCAAAGTCTAATATGTTAGCTGGAGTACGAAAATCATATGTGCTCTCCCAATGCTTTAGCTGCCAAAACTTCACATGAATTTATACAGTAACCTCGTCTTGAAGCAAATTTTCCCCTTTCCCCCTTCAACTATTATTGATATTTTATTTTACATAACATTGAATAACTAACATGAATTCTTATTTGGTTTAATCCCCAAAATATTTATATCTATTAATTTGACTGGAAGATTCTTTTAAAATGATTAAGTATCCACATAGAATCAGTGGCGTAGCTAGAGGGGGGCGGTGGGGCGGACCGCCCAGGGCGGTGTTTGAGGGCACTTTAAAAAAGCAGTCATTTCTGACAACGGCCCTTCAATTTTTTGAAGGGGTAAAACCAAGGTGAAACAAAGATATTCATAATTTCTAGTCTTAATTAACGGGTCGCACACCATTTGTTTGATTACATTTTTGTTGTTTTTTATATAGGTAACGCAAACTCGTTGAAAAATTTAAGATTGCTAAAAAAGGTATCAATTTGTTTGGAAAATTAGTCGGTATGTGAAAACTACACACAAATACACGTCACCGCAGGGCCGAAAAATATGTGCTATTAATATCGCCACGGCAGTTTTTGCGTGGAATTTCCACATGTTCAGAATGATTTGCAAACAAATACCTATATGACAAGGTGGTTCAAACTTGCAAACTCGTGTTTTACTTGCAAGTAGTAATTTATGTAACTGTGTCAGTTTTCATAAAAGTATTGTAAGGAAATTATTAAATATTAGATCTACATTTTTATCGTTTTTATTGCATTTAAGTAGCACACATTAAAATAAATTTTTAAAAATTAAAATGTTACGCCTTTCCAATTGAAAAAGTGTGCAAATAATTTGAATTATGACATGAATATGAAAATATTCAAATGTCTCCTTTAATTAACACCACAATATGAATCAGTAATTAAAATTGGCATCTGAAAAAGTAACTAGTAAAACGAGATCAGATGCTGGAATTCTACTATATTCAATGCAATCTTTTTCTTTTATCTCAATTTATAGGCACTCCTTTGTTTGTTTGTTTGTTTTTTTGTTTTTTGTGTTTCGTTTTTAAATTAATGCAAAACCATTTCATGGAACAAAGCGATATGCTATTTAATACAACACGCTGGTAAATCAGCCAAAACAATTAGTGAAGAAATTGGAGAGGTGAAATTTCAGAAGACGTGGTTATATCTTAAGAACAAGAGAATTGTTTTTATCAATTAAAAATAAAATAACGCTTTGATCAGGTACATTTCATTGCAAGTAAATATTCGTATAAAATACCATATAATACCAATTCACCTACTAAATGAAGAATTTGCACATCAAGTAAATTACTGCTTAGACATTGATAAAGAAAATTTCAATATTGAAAGAAAAAGTCTACCGGTTTTTATAGCTGTACTTACACTACTAGAAGAGGCATTACGTTAAAAGAACGTGGGGAAGACCCTTTTATCTATAAAAATTTATTCAACAGTATAAATTGGAAAATTATGTACCCAACATAAAAATTGTAATTTCGCTAAGAATTTTCTCAACTATTGTTTTCAGTGTTGCTACTTGTGAAAGGAGCTTCTTCAAACTGAAGTTGATTAAAAAATTACTTCGTTCCAAAATGAGTGATTTAAGACCATAAATTCTTGCAATATTGACCATAGAATAAGATATTACAAATAATTTAAATTTTGACAGTAATAAATGATTTTTCTAATACGAAAGTTAGTAAAGTAAATGTAAAAATATGTTTACATACTAATGTATACAATTTATTTGTAAAAAAATATCATTTAACGATAAATACAAAATAAAGCATATTAACTGGTAATGGGTTAAAGCCAGGGGCCCCCGGCGGTCTGGGGGCCCCCAAACTTTTTATATTTTATAATAAAAGTGTACAAATGTTTGCACGAACCCTTGAAAATAAAATAAATTAAATACATTTATAAATAGTATCTATTAAACTGATCACGATTCAGACCTGATAGTCCTAATAGTTTATATGTTAAAAATTTCTCATCATGATCATGCCATTTTATTTTAAGGGATGCTGGCTGGATAGGGCCCCCGTTTGATTGCAGCCCGGGGCCCCGTGCAGTCTTAATCCGCCACTGTCATCCACTTCATCTGTACTCTCTTCTGGCATATGTTGACTTTCATCATAAAAAAGTTTTCGTCGTTTTTGGCGTTTTTCTGGAAGTTCTGTTTTACATGGCAAGTCAGACGACATAGCTGCTGCCGTTATTTTGGCTTCTGCTAGCAAAGTAAGAAAGAAGTTGATTTGCGAGCCTAGTCCGGGCCCCTAAAACTCGCCGGGCCCCTGGGCATTTGCCCCCTTCTCGGCGGTACTGCTCATGGGGTGGTGGAGTACCTGCAACCTCAGTAACTTTCTTGTGGCCTTTAAAAAAAGGGTATCTTGTATTTTTATAAGTGTGTACTTATAGGTATATCAATGTATGCTGCCTCTTTTAGTACTGCTTACATAAATATGGCATGACATGGTAAAAATGTATCCCACCTTTACTTCGCCTCAATAAAAATTATTTATTCATGTTTGTTAATTTATAAAAATCCATCACATGATTTACTTAGGGGCCATCCATAAATGACTTCAAGCTATTTTGACATATTTTTACCCCCCTCCTCCTCGTCACACGTCGTCATTTAAAAACTTGACCCGTTTTTTCATATAACGTCACAAAGCTTAGGTCACCCCCCCCCCAATAAAAAAAGTATTTTCTATTTGAAAATGAGCATATTAAATCAATTTTAGTCAATTGAGTTTCTTTTTAGTGTAAGGCTGCAACATAATATCCTAACACGCGTGAAGCAATGTAAAACGGCATTAAATTAAGTGTGATTAATCAAATTTAAAGTGGAACTTTTATTCAAAGTTATGCGTTTTTAGTGTGACGTCAGATTTATTAAACATTTCCCCTCGTAACAAATGTGGCGCATGACGTCAATTATGGTTGCCCTTTAAAAAGGGCGGCAAATTGGAGACCGCCCCGGGCGGTAAAGGTTCTAGTTACGCCACTGCATAGAATTTATACAAAAGTAAAAGCATTCTCAAAGATATTCAATTACTTTTACTCTCAGTAGTTTCAATTTCTATTGACTCTTAAACCCTGTTTACTGCCAGTTTTAGCAGTATCTTCTTGAGATCCAGGGATAATACAAAGATGTTGTGTATCACAATGGTAAAAGATGGCTTAATCAGGGTATAGCACTTCAGAAATTGGGAAATACATGGAAAGGACAACCAATTCCAGATCTATCTGATAACGTTTGTTTTGCATATTTTGGATTTTTAGTTGTTGAAAAGACATCTCAACCTTCTAGCACAAGCCTTCAAGGGCACAATGTAGTGGTAAGCAAAATATATTCACATAATTGGCTTTGGGGACAAGCTGCAACCTTTTAACTGTTTCAAATACAGACTAATACCACACATTGTCTCTCACTACAGGAAATCAAGACACGTTTTCCAGAAAGAAGTTTCAATGACCAAATGCATAGGTTTATTACAGATATCACATCCCTGGTTGTTGAATTTGAATTTCAAAGACATTTTAATGACTTTGCAACTATTGAAAAGAAGAACATGTGTTTGTTTTTTTATCTTCACTTTTCTGTGTAGGTTCTGTAAATTAATTCTGCACGCTATGTGTAGCTGGAACTATTTGAGCTGCAAACTGATGCTGAATGTCGCAGCAGACAACAACAATTTTATCTCACTGACTTGTACAGTCAGCTGCATGGATTAAGCGAGATTCAAAGAAATTCGAACATTGTTTAATAAAATGGTCAGCTTGTTTGGCTCGACATACTTGTGTAAGCAGACATTTTCAGTTTTGAATTTTAACAAGAAACTTGTGAGGACGATAATAAGTGACTCTCACCTACATGAAAACATTCGTATCAAATTGAGCCTGACCTCGCCTATTTACTGTATTCAAGAGATCTCAGTTCCACGCTTCATGTTAAAATTTAAGAATAAAAACTCGTATACCTATCAGTTTTGTAATATTTTTCTAATCCGGCCCGCGAATATCTATTCATAAAGGAATATGGCCCGCCATTGAAAAAGTTTAGACGCCCTTGCCCTATATTAACTTCACCGCCTGCTCTCCCCTCTTGCTCCGTTCGTCGGGCAGAACAACAAAAGTAAAAAAAAAATGACCCACTTTCCGTGATGCTATCCTGCTGAAAATTTGCTCATAGACTCATGTCACCTAACAATGCATCGTATCAAAATTTCAGAATGTACCAAAAAGATAAATGCATTTTCAGTTTATCTCCATAAAAGTAATAAAAGTCAATGTCGACGTCTGTAATTGAGTTCACCTCCACATGTTCGCTGGAGTTCAGTCTAGCCATCAGTGACCATCCACACCTCCACCGTTTTACAGCTAAGGGAGTTCATTCACGATCAGTCTGTAAATGTTTTTTACGCGGTGCATGTTATTTTAAATATAAATATAACGAATACTTTTAGTTCTGTCTCATATATAAGGGATTTATAGCATTATAGTTAAAAAACTTTGTTTTTACTGGTTGTTAAATTGCCACGTTTTTAGGACCACGTTTTTATTAACTTGCTTTCATCCCTTTTTGTTTTTTTGTCTTTTTGTGTGTCCGCAAAATTTAAGATTTACAATGTAGAATTATACCATTTATGATGGTACCAGATATCTCAAAATTTTAGCACAGATAGATCTTGGATGACAATGAATTGTATCCAGTGGTGTCGTGAGGGGGGCGGGCCGCCCCGGGTGACACCATCAGGGGGTGACACCAAAGCCAAAAAATTTACTGTTCGATTTTATGTTAGAAAAGCAAGGCACACCTATTTCTTTTAACTAGAAAGAAAATTAGAAATACGATGATATAAAGTAAACACAAAGATTTTAGTTTTTAAAAAACCAGTTAACTTGCAATAATAAAAAAAATTCCAGCATACAAACAACATTAAAACAAATAAGAAAAGAAAGAAACAGTCGCAGCAGAGAGATCTTTAAAAAGGTTGGACTTAAAGCCATTTAGGCTTTAACACACTAACAGCATGAATGAATCCTACCTCACTATATCCTCCGCCGAAGTGGGGTGGGAAGTACACTTTTCTCAAGTTTTCTTTGATGTTTTTAAGAAGGAAATTTTGAATTCAATGTCTTTGAATCAATGTTTTGTCATATTTATTAAAGATGTGCAAGCATGGATATGCATGTTTGTATATAAATAGTCCCCCGGTTACGACGGTCCCATCCCGACTTACGCTGTTTCGTGGTTAGAAACGAGCCCATGTAAAGAATAATATTACGCGTTATTCTTTATTTTTTAATGGGTTTTTTTCAACGTTTGTTTTTCCTGGGGTAACGAATTGTTTTCTCTATTTGAAATCAAAAAGTTATAAAAAATATTTTATTATTATTTCAACCTACAACTTAAGTTTGCGATTTTTTTCATGGCGAAGTTTTCAATCAAGTCAGTAAAGCTAAATAAGCTTACAATTTCCTTTTCAATAGTCATTAGAGAGAGCACATTCAGTCATGGTTGTCCAATAGAATTATAACTCATTTTTGTATTCATTTGAACTTTGAAAAAGATCGCTCTCTGCTTCAGTTTGCAGTCATCACGAAAGTGAGGATTTGTTCTCGGGGCCTGAGGAGTCCCCGAGTCACCCAGCTCCGAATGGGTACCTAACTAGACAATAGTTAGGTGGCTGGGGTAATGCGTGGAACCCCTATAGCCGAGGCCTGTGACCGCTGCATCACTTGCCAACAGATCATCTCTCATGGTCTGTGGACGCAATTATCTTCTGCATAGAAGGAGCGTCTGTATATCTAAGATAGATCATTGAGAGCTATATATGTGAAGTGCGATGCTACATTTGTAAATAACTTAAATTTAGCCCATTCAAAGGCAGCAATTTTATTTTTTTGATTTGTGCACTTGTTTTGAGTTTCGCATTGTGCTACTTCCTTTTCCTTACCCTAAGCCTGGGGCTGGAATAATAAGTTTTTTAAGAATTCTGAAAATTGGAAAAAAAATTGTGAAGGTAAGCAGTCTTCGAAATCACTTTAATATTCTTCCTTACCTTGGCTGCTGCCCATCGAATGACGTCATTGCTGAGCTCAGAATGGATGTCTTTATATTCGCTTAATCGATGTTGTGAGGCTTCAAAAAGTTTGTCAATGATTACCATAAATATCATTTTGTGATATCAAACTGACACTTTCTCTTCTTTTTTAGTATTGTCGACTATTTATACTCTTTTCCCCCATGGATAATTTTGTTTTCTAAAATCTCGCTAAAATTGTTTCCCAAATTCAACATAGCGCATTTAAGTTGTTTAAGTTCCTTCCGAAATCTTTCTGCTTCAAGTCAATAGACACGGGGCTGATCTTCGTTTGTTGCTAATTCTTTCAGTGCTGCAATATTTGTGAGAGACGTGTTGTGTTGTTGTATTGACATGGTATGAACGTGCGAGTTGACTGAGTATGAGATTGAGACACGTGGTTTGTGCTGTGAACGGAAAATAGTGTGTGGTCGTTAAGGGGGAGGATGGATGGCTATTAATGTAAAGTTCGCTATGTAACAGAGGTTGATTCTAAGATTCATTAAAGATCCTTGTAACCAAGACCACAAGGAGTTGAGACTTGCAATTTCTTTTACAATATTCTCATAGTATGAGTTATAAACACATTTAACAGCAAGGCCGGCTTTAGGCATAAGCAAACCGGCAACCACCTTTGGCCTCCGATTAGTCTCATTATTGATGGGGGCCTCGCACAAGAATATTTCAATATTTCTTTTATAATTTTCTGTTACATTTTAAGTAATTAAAGCCACCAAATTCACTTCGATTAGGGCCTCTAATTCCCTTTAGGCCGGCCCTGCTTACACACTTACAGTTACATCATTATGTCGGGCTGACCATCTTGTGTCAAACAAGGTTTTGTTAACTTGTATCACTTTTATGTGTTTTGGAAGTATCTGTCAACGATGAGTAGATGCAACAAGCCAGGTATAAAGATTTTGCAGCAGACGACAGCTCCACGTTTCCCAACCAAGTGAAGGGATTAAGCTGTACACGGCACAAAATGAGCAACACTGCACTTCTTACAAAGATTAGCCCAGACTCTGTTACACTTCCTACTTATAACTGCACCATTGACTTATGACTGTCTAAGGCATTTTCAGGGATTCATACAAACATTTGCCCATCTTTATTATACATTATGATAACATTTAAATTATTGGGGGCCCCTGGCTTTAGCCCGCTCAGCCCCCTCCCTTTAATTCAACCATAGGGGGAGAGGTCACGCATCTGTGACGATGTGTGACTAGGGGGCGGGTGTGTTTAAAAATGTGACGTCACTGTTGAGTTCTTGGGTGTCCCCAAATGTTGAATATTCGGTGGCCCGACTGTTGCATACAGAGCGGGTCCACACGATAGAATATTGGGGTGTGCTCGCACAAACGCAGAGCTCCCAACTGTTGAGTACTGTGTCTAGGGTACAGTGAACTTTAACTATTCTATAGTCTATACTAATAATAATAATATAACTAAACGACATAAATCCTATCACTAATAATTAGAAAGTAACGCCTAAGTGAAAGTGACAAAGATATAAAATATTTAATGCATTAGAGATATGTACATATATACATGAAACTCAGTTAAGAAACCTATCATAATTACAATATATGTCTATGATAAATTATACTAATAGTTTGTGCTGATGCCCACGTCCCTCGTGGACTGGGCGTGGCCAAAGGACTGGTTGGAAGGCTGTGCTTCGGTCTGGCCAATCAAGCGTAGCTCCGCTCTGTGGTCAGCTTGGCATTCGGCCCCCGTCCCCACTGGTAACTGACTTCGTTCAAGGTACTGCCACCTGCTCCCCTCCTCTTACTCTTTGATCTCCTGTCTGAGATTTCTTCTAGTAGCTTCTTTAACTAGCTCTAACTAGCTCCACCAACTAACTCCACTAACTAGCTCCACTGACTAGCACAATCAAACTAGCTGAACAGACTTCAGCTAGGCTCAACTCAATTCGTTCAGTCACACCGCAGACCCTGGTGTACTGCGAATTTCTGAGAAGAGACCGCTGTAAGGTTGAGTGACCGTTTATATAGGCCCCTACTTTAGCGTGGCTTGACCGAAACGTTCTCATGTGATTGGTCAGTGGCGTGTACCAACTTTTAATCACGCACTGACATGCATGGCTTCGAGAACGTTCGGCCACGTCCTAACCTATGCTAACGCTACGGAATATTCCATGGTCCATCATGGATCTTTGTCCATCTCAAGGACAGCGTCCCTGTTGTGTTAATGGACCTACCCCTACCCTCAACGGTTCTCAAAATTGCAAAGGTTCTAAAATTGATATGGGGGAGGTATTCAACAGTCACATAAAAAAACCCCGCAACTTTAAATAAAAGTCCCCTTAAATATTTGATTGTTTACAATTTATTTAATGACGTTTTCAATGGCTCCCCGCGTGTTGCGATACTAGAGTGCATACTTACACTAAATACATATTTAAATGACAAAATACGTATTTGCAAGCTGCTAATTTTTATTGAGAAAATATGGCTTGGGAGAGGGGTGTCTAAGCTTTGTGACGTCATAGCTGAACAAGGGGTTGGGGTTTACGTTTTTGTGACAAAGTATGACGCGGGTGAAAAAAAAGGGAGGGGGTGAAAGTTAGTAACCTCACGTGACGTCATTTATGGATTTCCCCCTAAAAATCATGAAGGGGTGACACCATGAGCTACCGCCCCGGGTGACACCAACCCTAGCGACGCCCCTGATTGTATCAAAATTTCAGATCGATCGAATGTACCGTAATTAGGGATGTGACGAAGCTGAGGAAAATCCGAATCCGTTGGATTCGGATTTGGCAAATATAAATCCGTCGGATTCGAATGCGGATTTGGTCGACACTTGGGTAAAAAAAAAGGGAGTATACCAAGGTGTCAGTCCCGTGCCCCCCCCCCCATCAGGGCCGGCTTTAGGCGTAGGCAAACTAGGCAGCCGCGATTAGTCTCATCATTAGTGGTGAGCCTCGCAGAGGGAATCTTTCCATATTTATTGTGTATTTCTCTATTAGATTTAGGGCCACCTAATTCACTTCGCCTAGGGCCTCCAATTCCCTAAAGCCGCCCTGCCCCCATAACATGAAGGATTTTAAACCACAAAAATAAGTAATTAAAAAACAATGCATATTGCAGTTTAAAAAGATAAACAAAATGAATAAATTTAACTCCACCAAAGTACATGTAATTTGAACATAAATTTTAAAAAACGCTTAAAATCAAGTAAAAATAATAAAACAATTTTACAATCAACATTTTGCGAAATTAAAAACAAAGTTCTTAATATTGGAGAGTTATGAGAGCATTAAACAAAATTAAAGATACTGTTTATTGTCACGTTCACATGAAGCCTCAGTACTTGAAATTAATTAATAGATTAAACTTCAAGAGCACCAGTTTCTCTGCATTGTCTGGCAGTAGCCTACTGCGACGGTAATCTATTCCGATGTTTAGAAAACTCGGATGAAAACAATTTTGTGAGAGGGGTGTATTTAAAATACGTGCATGGTTAAATACGACGTCTAATCTATGGACAGCTGAGTAAGGGCCTAGGCGTTAAGTTTTATCTGTTTTCTTTATTTCGGGTTTTCGAAAGTCTCTAGGTTTTTTAATTTTAGTTACAATTTCTACGGCCGTGTTTCATCTTACAACGGTAATTTTTCAAATTCGAATCTGACGGTTTTTTTTTTAAAAATCCGCCAGATTCGAATTTGCTCAAAAAACGTCGAAGTTCGAATGTCGTCGGATTCAAATTCGTCACATCCCTAACCCTGATTAAATTAATGCATTTTTAAAGTTTATCTCTGTATAGAATATGTGTCCATCTGCTGTTGACATTCACGTGCCCCGGGGTTTATCCTGTGACCACATACCAATGGTATTAAAACGTTGGGCGGGCGCTTATGAGGTGTTTGGTATTTTAGAAAAAATATTTTTAAAAAAACCACGTTTGTATAAGTGGACCAAAAAGAAGAAAATAAATTAAAACTTATAAGTTCAAGCAAGTTGATTTGAACTTGAACCTGGACTGTCCTTTAACTCGTCGTTTGGTCGTTGAGGCACCATTGTGAACTGCCCACTATTTCGTGCCATTTGTCCCAGTTCTGTACTGCCTTTTGGGAACGCTGAATGACCGGCCGGTCCACTCTTTGACATCGTCCTCCCATCTCGTCCTTTGGCTCTTTTTCTTCCTGTGCCTTGCATTACGGTCTTTGCGTGACCCCAAGATCTTGCCACGTGTCCGTACCATCGTAATTTCCCCTTCTTAATTGAGATAAGAAGATCCTCGTTAAGGCCAATGACAGTACTTATTTTATTGCGGACCGCTTCGTTTGTGATGTGCGTTCTGTAGGAGATGTTTAGTATCTTTCGAAAACATCTCATCTCTAGAGCATTACTTCCTCTGTGGAGGTCTGCAGTGAGCCTCACAACCATACAAGAAGACCGACATCGCCATAGAGCACATTAGTCGAATCTTTGATCTCAGGGAGAGTTTCTTTGCTTTACCATCTGTGTTTTTAGTTTGCTTATCGCTGCCTTTATTTGGCTTGAGTCTTCATCGGATATTAATAATTAAGGCCCCTAGATATTTAAAGGTGGAGATCTTTTCGAGTTTTTGACAGCTTATCCGAATTTTATTTGTGAATTTTCTATTTGCCATAACCTTGGTCTTTTCTGCATTGATTTGTTGTCTTCTCTAGTTTCGCAAGGAATTCTTTTAGTTTTCCTCGCTGCCAGCTAGGCCGTCTATGTCGTCAGCGAAGCGTAAGTAGTTTATAATTATCTCTCCGATGCTGACGGTTCCGACATGGTTTTCCAGCACATCTGTCATAATTATTTAAAGGAAGAGGTTGAAGAGGAAAGGGGAAAGTAAGCATCCTTGTCTGACACCATCAGTGGTCTCAAACCAATCTCCCAGCTTGCCGTTGAAGAGTGTTGCGCTAGTTGCTCTGTTGTAAAGGTTCTTGATCACTTCAATGAGGATTGCATAATGTTGAATCTGTGCATATTTGACCTCAGTGCCCCTTTGTCTGAGGATTTTTTTAAGTCTATGAAAACATCAAAGAGGTCGCTCTGGTGTTGGAGATGATTTTCACAGAGCACTCGCAGGTTAAAGATTTTCTCTGTTGTGCTTTTTCCTGTTCCGAAACCGCCTGCTCTTGTGAAATGATTCGCACGGCTTGTGGTTTCAGTCTGTTTAATATGATCATAAGCATGACTTTGCAAGGGTTGACTCATCAAGCTGATTGGACGACAGTTCTGGCACATCTGTAAATTTCCCTTCTTTGGGAGCGTAATAACCAGTGATAGCGTTCAGGGTGTTGGCCATTTTCCTGTCTGCCAGATCTTGTTGCACATGTTGATTAGGATCTTTATTACCTGTAATAACAGTATCCGGTCCATCTTTTGAGAAATTCTTATTCTTTTGTGATACATTTTGTGGATTTACCTTGTATGGTTGAGATACGACCTTATTTGGTGCATGTCAAGCCTTTGACAATCTTGTAGGCCTTTTTTGAGTAATTCCTTTGTAAATCTTCATCGATGCCTAAGCATTGTTGTTCTATCCATTCTTTTTTGCTTCTCTGATCTTTTTATTGATTGCTCTGTATATGGTTGCTCATTCTGCGGTATTCTTTACCCCCTTTTCTTCTTTCATCGCATAGTTCCAGATTTTTTTTATTGCTCGCTTCTTACCAAGTACTTCTTTTGCTGCCTCAATTATTGTGGTATTGAAGGTATCAGTGACTAAGTCTATGTCCATATACGTCTCTGACCCACATATTGCGGTTAGGGGAGCGAATTTCACTCCAATGGTTGCCCTGAACACCTCTGCGAATTCTGGGTCTTTCATTTCGTCAAGGTCAAAGCGCAGTTGTGGATTGCCTCGTTTTGCTATCTTTTTCAGTTGGAGATGAAAAGTCATCAGCACCAGATTATGGTCAGTGCCGATGTTTGCCCAGGGAAGCTTCTAGTATTAGCTGCTATAATGCATGATTTGAATCGTTTTCCAACCAGTATGTAATCTATCTGATTACTATGTTCCCCGCCTGGGCTGTGCCAGTGCCAAGTCCATCTTCTAAATTTGTTATGTTGGCCAATTGTGTTAGCTAGCGGGATGTTGTTATTTCTTGCATATTACAGAAGTCGAGGCCCTCTATCATTGCAAAAATGTGGGAAGTGTGCTTCAAAGTTACATTCTAATTTAGAGATACAAGACCAAGAAAGGTGTTTGGTATAAAAAGTAAAGATTTATAGTTTAGAAGGCAAAAGAGAGTTTTAACTTTATTTTCATCTTTCTAGTCCACTTATAAAAATGTGGTTTAAAAAAATATTTTTACCTCTAGTTTTCAATTGTATTTCCAATATATATATATATATATATA
>MUZC01004681.1:18350-52282 GCA_002072015.1 Radix auricularia | reverse complement strand
TATATATATATATATATATACTACTAAAAGGGAAAGCCCTGACTCACTCACTCACTCATTCTTCACTAATTATCCAACTTCCCGTGTAGGTAGAAGCATGAAAATTTGGGAAGTTATTGGGTACCCTCTCAATACGAAAACTGGCGAAAAAGAATTTTAAAAATCTCACTCATGTAGGGCCGGGGGCCCAAAAACGTTTTCTTTTCTACATCACTAATTCTTCAACTTCCCTTGTAGGTAGAGGCATGAAACTTTAAGAAGTTGTTGGAGACTCTCTTAAGACAAAAACTGGCTAAAAAGAATTATGAAATTCACACTTATTGGGGGTGGGGCCCCAAAACTGTTTTTTTTCCTTGTATAAGCTATATACTAATTGAAAATCAATAATTCATCTATTTCCCGCGTAGGTAGAAGCATGAAACTGAAGAAATGTTTTGAGTACATGATCAGACGATAATTGGCAAAAGAGTATATTACATTTTCCACTCATGGGGGCTGAGGCCCCAAAAACGATTTTTTCATTAAATGAGCTATATAAACATTGAAAATCACCAATTCTCCTAATTTCCAAATAGGTAGACTCATCAAATATTGGGGAGTTTATAAACACAATTTCACGATGCTAGCAGGTGAAATTATTTTTAAAGTATCTCTTACTGGGGGGCTGGGGGCCCAAATTTAAAAACTAAAAAAAACAATTTCTTCCATTCACGATGTAGGGGGAGAGCATGAAACTTTAGGAAGTTGTTGAGTTTAATCTACCGATGATAATGGGCGAAAGAGAATGTTAAATGCCCACTCATAGAAGTACGGGAGCCCCCCGAAAATGGGGCCCCAT
This sequence comes from Radix auricularia, assembly GCA_002072015.1. Taxonomy (NCBI): domain Eukaryota; kingdom Metazoa; phylum Mollusca; class Gastropoda; family Lymnaeidae; genus Radix; species Radix auricularia. The sequence continues at coordinate 51,444 of MUZC01004681.1, read as the reverse complement.
AAAACTTTTTCCCCCTTATTTGAGCTATTTACAAATTGCAAATCATTAATTCTCCTATTTTCCGTATAGTTTGAAGCATGAAACTTTGTAAATTTTTGAGTGCATGCTTCCGATGATATTTGGTAAAAGAGAATGTTAAATTTCCAACTAATGGGGGCCGGGGTCCCCAAAACATTTTTTTCTTTATATGAGCTATATAAACAATGGAAATCACTAATTCTCCTATTTCCCATATTGGTAGAAGCATGAAACTTTTGAAATTTTTTGAGTATAAGCTCCCAACAATTGGCAAAAAAAGAATGTTAGAATTCCCTTTAATTGGATACCGGGGGCCCAAATATATTTCTTCTTATATTAAAAACCAACTTATCACTAATTGTCCAATTTTCCAAGTAGGTAGGATCATGAAACTTTGGGTAATTGTTAAGTACCCTTTCAGGACAAATGTTGGTGTAAAAGCATTTCGAAATACACACTCATGGGGCCGGGGCCCCAAAAACATTTTTTTTCTTATATGAGATTTATAACAATTGAAAATCACTGATTCTCTTATTTCTCGAGTAGGTAGACTCATGAAACGTTGGGGTATTGATAATTACACGTTCACGATGGTAGCAGATGAAAACATATTTTAAAATATCTCTTACTGGGGGCCGGGGGGCCAAATGTAGTTTCTTTCCTAATATAAACTAAATAAAAACTACACATAACTATTTCCCCCATTCTCCATTTAGGTAGAAGCATAAAACTTTGGGAAGTTGTTGAGGACAATCTCCAGATGAAAGTTGGCGAAAGAGAATGATAAATTTCCACTCACAGGGGGCCGGGGGCCCAAATATAATTGTTTCTTATATTAAAAACCGACTCATCACAAATTCCACAATGCATCGTGTAGGTAAAAACATAAAACTTTAGGAAGTTGTTGGGTACCCTCAAAATGACGAAAATTGGCGTAAAATAATTTTTAAATGCACGCTCATGAGGGCCTGCCCCCCACCCCTAAAAAAAAAAAGTTTTTTTCCTTATACGTGCTATAAAAATTTTGAAAATCATTAATTCTCCTATTTTCCAAATAGACAAACGCATGAAACTTTGGGGGTTTGTTAACAACACTTCCACGATGGTAGCAGGTGAACAATTATTTAAAACATTCTTTATTGTGGGCTGGGAGGCTTAAATGTATTATTTTTGCTAATATTAATTATTTAAAAATTAAAAATCACTAATTCTCCCCTTCCACATTTAGGTAGAAGCATAAAACTTTAGGAAGTTGTTGGGTACCCTTTCACGACAAAAATTAGCGTAATATAATTTTTAAAATTCACACTCATTGGAGCCGTGTTTTTTCCAAATATGTGCTATATACAAATTGAAAAGCACTATTTTTCATATTTCCCAAATAGGTAACGCATAAAACGTTGGGGATTTTTAAAATACACTTCCACGATGGCAGCAGGTGAAATAATATTTAAAATATTCCTTGGTGGGCGCTGGGGGCCAAAATATAGTTTTTTTTAANATATATATATATATATATATACGAGCAACAAAGCCCGCCCAAGGACGTTCCGCTGTCGTTTCGGTGGCATGAAATAAAATACTCACAAGTAGTACCAGTACAAGTAGGCAGCTTTTTTCATATATGCAATAACCTCAGTGGGAGTGTTAAGGCAGTGGTCCTTCCCTCTGTATATCTGTTGAATCAGTAACCAGATATATTTTGTAATTTTGTAACAAAGAAAATTGCCGAAATTAGGGCTCAGCATGACAGAACGATATTACCGCAACATAATGTATCTTTTTCTGTGAGATCAAGCTTTGAAATGTTCCAGTCTGTTACGGAGAATGAGGTCAAAACTGTTATTATAAAATTTAAACCAACGTCATGTTCTCTTGATCCAATCCCATCTCCATTATTTGTTGAGTCATAAGTTCTTTTACTCCCAACAATGACACATAGTAAATGAGAGTATAGCATCTGGTACTTATCCGACGTTATGTAAATCTGCTGCAATTAAACCCTTGCTTTTTCAGGGTTAGATCAAAACAATTTTAACAACTATCGACCTGTATCCAATATTTCATTTGTATCTAAAGTCATTGAATAAGTTGTCTTAAAACAACTTTTTTTCTTATTTCAACGACAACAATATTCTAAGCCCCAATCAGTAGGCCTACAGACCTTCTTACAGCTCAGACACCACCCTGTTAAAGGTAACAAATAACCTCCTACTCGCACACAAAGTTGAAAAATCTCTATATTGGTTCTCTTAGATCTTCGTGCTGCTTTTGACACAGTCGACCATCAAACATTAAGTAAAAACCGTGCAAAATTAATTTGGAATTTCTGGCTCAGTTCTGGCTTGGTTTCAATCATACTTATCTAACAGACCTCAAGTGGTATGCAGTAGATGGGTGTATCTCTTATAAAGGCATAAAGGTGACTTGGTTTATGGTGTGTCTCAGGGCTCCGTTTAGGGTTCGGTGTAACACTAACAGGCCAGATTAAACAAACCCCCGACCAGAATATACCCGGGGATAATCTGGCCTAGGCCTTAATTTTTATAAATAAATAAACATTAATAAATAATTGTACTGAAACGAAGTACATTGTAAAAGTAAAAGGTGGGGAACATGTTAACCATTCCACGCCATATTTATGTAAGCATTAATAAAAGAGTCGCATAAGATGATATACATATTTGTAGACATTTTTAAAAATACAAGATTCATTTTTAAAAGCCACAAGAAAGTTATTGAGACAAAACATATTCCAAATTTACAGCCAAAAAACATTGCAAATTTTAATTATAATGCTTTTATTTTTTATTTATAAATATATGCTTTTTTATAAACAAAGAAATTGTATACATTAGTATGTGAATATATTTATAAATTTACTTAATTAACTTTCATAGTAGTGTATTATGTTATCAAAATTTAAATTATTTGTAATATCTTGTTCTATGGACAATATTGCAAAGATTTTGTAGTCTTAAATCACTCATTGTGTAACGAAGATAATTTTTGTATCAACTTCAGTTTGGAGGAACTCCATTCACAACTATATACACTATAGCAATTGCTGAAAACTTTCTTAGCAAAAATATAATGTTGAGTAAAGAATTTTCCAATCTATACTGTTGAATATATTTTAATAGATCAAGGGGGAATTCCCTCCCCCTCCAACCCGTTTTTCTAACATAATGCCTCTTCTTGTAGTGTAGGTAAAGCAAGGGCTGGTCATAGGACACTGCCACAAATGCGGCCGCATTGGGTTCGCGCTTTCATAGGCCCCACCTATCTTAATTTTTACTTATTATCCTTATTAAGACCTTATCCTTACCCAAATTGGGCTCAGCGCATTACTTTTCGCATACTAAGCTGCATAAGGCCCCGCAATTGCTAAGCCTGGCCCCGTGTTCTTGTTGAGCCTTCTCGTCCATAAGAGACATCCGCCGATTATCGTCGGCATCTTCACTTCCTCCCAGAACACTGGCCACCTACAAGTAACCTCCAGGCATCTCTATCCTGGGCCAGTTTCTCCAGGATTTTCCATTTATGGCCTATTCTCAAGTCTGCCTCCAATTTTCGGCGCCATGTGTTTCTTGGACGGCCTCTTTTCCGTTTACCCTGTGGGTCCCATTTCAGGGATTACCTTGTTGTATTAGAAGCAGGTTTTCTTAGTGTATGACGGATCCACCTCCATCGCTTTTGAACAATCTCTTCATCAATGGGCTTCTGTTAAGACCGCTGCCATAGTTCCCAGTTGCTGATTTTGTCCGGCTAGTGAATTCTGCGAATCTTTCTGTATACTGCCATAAAACCTGGAACCTTTTCGTTCAATATTTAACCGTTCTTTATCAATGAAAATAAAGAAATTAATTTGATGTTAAAAAATTGCAATTAGTACAATTAGGAGGTTACATTGTATTATACACGAATATTTTCTTGCAATGGCATGCAACTGCTGAGTGGGTTCTATTCGTTTGTTTTTTTTACAATTACATCTATGGATAAAAACATTGCTAGTTTTACAACTTGCTCTAATTATAGAACCCCGTCTCCTGAAATTTCTCCACTCATACTTTTTCTCGTTCAAACTGCGGGTTCAATTGATGTCTCATTCTCTCTATAATGTATTACAGCGTTCTGTATTAGCATATATGGATCTCGTTGAAAAACAGACGCCAGATCGCCCCAGAATAGATTAGCAACTTATGGGTATGTTGGCATTTCGTTGATTTATGCATGATAATAATTGATAAATACCGTTGAACAGATGAAAAGATATATACATTTATAATTGTTGTCTATTTGTATATAATCTCATATATTATTTTGAGAAATAAATGTGTCACTTAATGTACATCGGTCCAATTGGTGCATGTATTTTTGTGAGATGTCAAAAATTTGAACAAAAAAAAAGGTACTCTGTTAAACTTTAAACATGTGTTTTTTGGTTTTTTTTTAAAATAGCACAACAACCGGAAAACCTTTGACGGAACATTGATCCCCACTTAGCTGTTTATCTGTTATTCAAACTTTTTTTCATGTGGTAAAGAAATAAAAATACCTCCCTTGAAGGGAAGGAAAGTGCTGATTTCCAGTGTTACAAGGTGACAAAAATTTAAAATAATGTATGTTCCTTTTATTTGACACTGGAAGACAGGATGATTTCTAGGGATTTGGGGCCATGCCAGTGGCGGATTTAGCTATAGGGCAGGGGGGGGCGGGTCGCCCCCACGCGCTCCAGTTAGGTCTAAAATGGCGCCCCCCTGAGACGCCCTCATGAACACTAAAAAGGTGTAACCAGAACAAGAAAGAAAAGGCTAAACACGAAAAATTTAATCAACACTAAACTGCAATACGACAATATTGGCTTGCTAAATATAGTATTTCAAAACTGTAATATCTGGTTCGGTCAGTCAGGAGCGTCGCTAAGTGGAAAAGAATAGAGAAATATTGAAACGAATGATTAACGTGACGTTTTTCTTGATTTTTAGCAAAACAAGGTTTGCTATTCAGAATACACAGAGAAAATTCTTCTTTAGACTTTAGGGATGTTAGTTGTAGAAATACTTGAATATTTGTTAAATCACAAGTTTATTAGCCAACTATGATTCCAATTTGGACATTCATCTATAGTTTAAAAGAAAAATGAAATTTTTTAAAATCATGATGTGCAGATTGATTTAATTCAATCCTTTGCATCTGAATTATCGGCAGTAATTGATAATGAACATGTATTTTCTGTAATTATCGATTAGTGATTAGACGGACCATTGATATATTTAAAACTGATAAGATGTCATTTTACGTTCAGCTTCAAAATCAGGGCATGTTGTAAAACTACATATTACAAAAGCGAGACATTGATATCACAATCTGAGGAGGAGAGGCATATGTTGGCTCATCTGTTATGTCTTGAAAAAGAGTGGCCTTCAAACCTTCATACAATGCCATCTATGTTCATTGTTATACTCATGTTTTGAATTTGGTCACTATCAAAGCAATGTCTGTAAACAGTGATGTATACAGTTATTGTTTTTGGGACAGCTGAAAGGTATTCTTTGCGTCCAGTTTACAACGACTACATACTCTTTTAAAAAATCGAAAATCTCAATATGAATCAACAGTAGATACTCTAAATGACTTTTTGATACAAAATGGGCAAGTGGTAGGCCGTAAGCATGCATGCTGTTGATGCAGTTATTGGATCATTCACTGCTATTCTATCCATTCTAGAAGATATAATTTCAAGGCCATCGACATAACATAAAGGAAGTGTCAGAGCAGAAGTAATGGGACTATCTGCTTTAATAACAAAATATTCTTTTGTTTTTTCTGATGCTATTTGTACAAAAGTTGGTTGATATTTTCATGTTATCAAACCACTTGCAGCTCAAGGGTATTGACATTACAATTGCAAAACGATTGATCGATGTTGGATGAAGTAAGTTTGTTGAAATGAAAAGCGATCAAGCTTTTTAAAATTCTGAAAGTAAATGTCTAATAATTTATTAACGAAAATTGTTCGAAACTAGATGTTAAAAACAAAATTTAAAGAAAGGCGAATTGCAGAAAATAAAAATATGGCAGGCGAACTTTGTAAAGATAAAAGGGCTAATGATCCAACTAACAGTTTTAAATCTGAAACGTACTTCACTATCTTGGATACACAACTAAAATAAATAGATGACCAATTTAATGACTTTAGGAGCACAGCTATTTATTTCTGTTGTATTGATCCATCAAAAATGCTGGAAGAATATACAGATCCTCTTCGAAGTTTATGCAAAATTTACAAACCATTAACCTAGATGAAGCATTCTTGAATATTATACCTTTAAAAATTTGCATGCATCACAACGTCCTTCACTATCTATAGTGAGCAACAACTTATAGAGTTTCTACCATTCTTGATTGAAAAATAAATCGCACCAGGTCTCTCTTGTATGTCAATATTCTATAAACATTTACTTGAATCTTCCTATTAGCAATGAATGAAAATCATCAAAAATTATTTGCGCTCAGCAATGACAAACGAACGTCTGTCTGGATTGACATTAATATCAAATGAACATGATCTAGGTGAGAACGTTGACTTTGAATCAACGATAAATCGTTTCGCTCCACGTGGAAAGGAAGCTAAATTTGGCTCAGGGCTCTATACAAATTCGCGTAAACTAAGTTTCTTCTTAGATCAATAAATATACTACTGAAGTAAATATACGTCACTATTTTGAAAAAATATCTGTTTATATGGTTTCTTCTGTTTGACTTTTTTTTAAAATTATGAAATTTTACTAAATTAGTAGGCTAATAATTAGTGTTGAAAACGGCTGCGGATATAAACGATTAATTTCACGACTAATCCTTAAAAATTTTAAGGATTAAATTATTTTTAACAATTAATCGACTCATCACTTTAAAAAATTTTGAAGTAAAAAAGTCAACAATTTTTTTTAAAAATGTGGCTGATAAATAATTTCCTGAAGATTACACGAACATTTTGGTAATGGCAGTAATGGAGTTTGACTTTGAAACAGAAATGACGACAGCTCTTCTGATGAATTACTGCGTTACAAAATGGAGATGGAAGTACTTGAATCCATTAATCCTGTACAATGGGGGAAAATCAATGAACACCGTTAAGGTCATTCCTTGCCAAGACCGTTTTGAGCATACCAGTTTTAAGTTTTCTCAGTTCCATGTGAATGATCATTCAGCTCGGCTGGTTATATTGTCAATTAGATCCGCTCATCACTTGAACCAATTAATGTCAACATACTTGTCTTTTTGCGTAGTTGATGAAAAGTAGATATATAAAGGGGAAATGCCAGTGTTATTTAGATTTTCAACAAGAACGTGAAATGAGTGTTACTTATGACATCATAAATTAAAATTTTTGGATTTAATCGAAATTAACGATTAATTAATCGTTAAGTTTTCAAAAGTTAACAATTAAATTTAAATTAATCGTTAACAGCCCTAGTATTAAGCCAATGCTCTGATATAAGTAAAATTGTGCGGCGCCCCCTAAAATTCTCCTGGCCCCCCACGCAGACAAAGCTAAATCCGCCACTGGGCCATGCATAAATGACGTCACGTGCCTAGGGGGAGGGTGTCCCGCATCTGTGACGATGTGTGACAAGAGGGAGGGTTGTGTTTAAAAATGTAACGTTACATCAAAAACGTGCAACTTCAAATAAAGTTCCACTTAAATATTTGATTGTATATTATTTATTTAATGGTTTCACGCGTGTGATGATATTAGAGTGCAGTCTTACACTAAATACATAGTTAAATGCTATGGCGGATTAAGGGGGGGGGTGGGGCTGAGCGGGCTAAAGCCAGGGGCCCCCGACTATTTGGGGCCCCCAAACTTTTTATATTTTATAATAAAAGTGCACAAATGATTGCACGAACCCTTGAAAATATAATAAATTAAATAAGTTTATAAACATTATCTATTAAACTGATCTGCAATTCCAGAGTTGCGAAGTCTTAAGTGCCAAATTTTCCCAGCCAGGAGTAAAAAAAAACTCCAAAATTGGGCTACAAATTCCGAAATGCATTAAAAACTGGGGGGAAATCTGAAAAGTGCCAACTTCAATTAAATGCTTTCGCATTCATTTTAATGACTTTTGACTTCCAAATTAAAAAATAATAAAGATTAGTTCTAAGGGCAAAAAAACATGACCATGTTACTCCGCTACTTTACTCTCTTCATTGGCTACCTATACAAGCCCGAATTGATTACAAACTGGCCGTTCTGTGTCACAACTTCTTTTCTGACTCATGCCCTTCATATCTTACTGAACTTTTGTCAGTCTACTCACCAAGTCGTCAGCTACGCTCCTCTGCGGATACACGCATTCTCTGTGTTCCTAAGATAAGAACTAAATCTTTTGGCGAAAGGTCATTCTCCTTTTGTGCAGCCAAACAATGGAATCCTCTTCCATTACACATTCGTAGCATTTCAACTGCTAAGTCATTTAAGACTGCACTTAAGACACATCTCTTTAAAAAAAATTTCAAAAATAATAAAACCACATTTCTGTAATTGATTAGCGTAGCTGATGTATTCAGTATACCGTATTGTTATTTATGTAGTTAATATGCTATGAATGTTTCTTTTTATTTATATATGTATTTTTTAGGGCTGTTATCGATTAAATTTAATTTAATCGTTAACTTTTCAAAGATTACCGATTAATTAATCGATAATTTTGTTAAGCTAAAAATAAAGATTATGACGTCATTAAACTGAAAATTTCAATGGAAGTAATAAAAACATGCAATTGGTATTGTCATTAAGTTATTTTTAAAACAGCACTGAAAACAAGTTAAATAACGTATTAAAGTTGAGGCACTTAAATGATAATTTCAAACTATTTTATAAATATAAAAGTAATACAGCTGTATTGAAATTGTTTTATGATTAGTAAAAACATAAAGATCATCTTTTTTTCACAAGTGGTTCGAAAGCTATGATTTTTTTTTTTCTTGGACGTCATAATCTCCTTTTCACTATTTCGTTTTCCTTCATATTTTTTGCCTTTTTATTGCATTTTTTAAAAATGCCATAACCTAAGTATTTAATTTAATTAAATTTAAATCACGTACTATTATTAGGGGATATATTTTAAAAAATAATTAGTTCAATATAATGTCAATGAATTTAAATTTTTTTATTGTTTAATAGTTAACAACAACGTGTTTTTTTTATATCAGTGTCCTTATAAAAAAAAAAGGTTATTTTAAAGTATATTCCTTCCAAATTCCCTTAACGGAGAAGTTTGTACGTTAAAAAATAATAATAAAATAAAAACTATTATTAATTATTTATTAATAAATCGAATTTTAAAAAAAGAAAAAAATTACTTTTTTTATATTTTTAATCACTATTTTATCGATTAAAATAATTTTAATCGATAAAATAATTTACAGATTAATCGAGAAATTAATCGGTAATTTCCGCAGCCCTAGTATTTTTGTTTCCATGTAAAGCGCTGTGAGCCTGGCTCCTTGCTGGGATACAGCGCTATATAAATCATCATTTTATTATTATTATTATTATTACTTGGCTACAAAGCCAAAATATAGATTATACTTTTAAATTTTAACATCATGAAGATTTTAAAAAAAGTTATTTGGATACTCTTGTAATTTAAATTTGTCTGTGATTGATAAAAATATATTTTTAAAAATGAATGTTTTGAAATATATTAATAATGAATCAATCATACATGGTTGCATAGATTGTTATATGTCTACATATTAATAATGACAGTGGCGTAGCTAGAACTTTTGCCGCCCGGGGCGGTCTCCAATTTGCCGCCCCTTTAGAGGCCGTCTACAATGACGTCACGCGTCGGGGAGGGGGATTCCCACATTTTTGACGAGGGGTAATAATTAGTAAATGTTATGTCACATAAAAAACGGGCAACGCTAAATAAAAGTTTGACTTAAATATTTGATTAATAACACTTTATTTAATGACGTTTTACGTGGCTTCACGCGTGTTACCATATTGTAGTGCAGCCTTACAATAAAATCATACTTAAATGACAAAATTGATTTTAAACATGCTCAATTACAAATAGAAAATACGGTTTTGATTGGAAGGGGGGCCACAAAGCTTTGTGACGTCATGAGGAAAAGGGTATAAGTTTTTATGACGACGTGTAACGAGGAGGTACGGGGGTGAGGGATCATTCAAAAAAAAACTTGAAGTCTTTTATGGGTTTAATAACTCAAGATCCAGACAACCCAGTATGGTGAATTTGGTAAACGGACAATCATATGGGAAGGTTCTTAAATAGGTTTCGTTCCATAAATTCACACTCATGGGCGTCGGGGGCCCAAAAACTTTTTTTCTCCTTATTTGAGCTATATAAAAAATGAAAATCAACAATTTTTCTATTTCTCGAGGAGGCAGAAGCATGAAATTTTAGGAACTTGTTGAGTACACTTCTGCAATGGTAACAGGCAAAAATATATTTAAATTTCCTCTTTCTGGGGGCCCAAATTTAGTTTTTCCCCTTATACTTATATGAACTATATATAAAAACTAAAATCACTAATTATCCTATTTTACGGATAGGTAGAAGCATGAAACTTTGGCAAGTTGTTAAGTACGCTACCCCGACGATATTTTGCGAGAAACAATTTTAAACTTCCCACTCATGGGGAGCGGGGGCCTAAATGTAGTTTTTTTATATACTTATATACGCTATATAAAAATTGAATATCACAAATTCTACCATTTCCCCGTGTAGGTAGAAGAATGAAACTTTGGGAAGTTGCTAAGTACACTCTCCTAACGCTAATTTGCGAAAAATAATTTCAAACTTACCACTCATTGGGGGCCGGGGGCCCAAATGTAGCTTTTTCTTATATTAAAATCTCATAACTTATTCTTAAATTTACCGTGTAGGTAAAACCATGAAACTTTTGGAAATTCTTGAGCATACTCTCCCGACAATAATGGCAATCGTTCCATAAATTCCCACTCATGGGGGCCGGGGGCCAAAAACGTTTTTTCGCCCGTTATTTGAGGTATATAAAATTGAAAATAACTAATTCTTCTAGTTCCCGAGTAGGCAGAAGCATCAAATATAAGGATATTGTTTAGTACATTTCCCAAATTATCACAGGCGAAAATATATTTAAATTATTACTTTTTGGGGTCCAGGGGCCCATATGTTTTTTTCGCTATATGAGCTATATAAAAATTGAATATCACAAATTCTATTTCCCGTGTAGGTGGAAGTATAAAACTTCGGCAAGTTGTTGAGTACGCTACCCAAACGATATTTTGCGAGAAAGAATTTTAAACTTCTCACTCATGGGGGCCGGGGGCCCAAATGTTTTTTCTTATATTAGAAACCAACTCATAACTAATACTCCAATTTACCGTGTCGGTAAAAACATGAAACGTTTGGAAATTATTGAGCAGACTCTTCTGGCAATAATTTTTTTTTCATGGGGTGAAGGGGGCCCAAATGTACTTTTTATTCTTAAATGAGCTATATTGACAAAATTCAGACAACGAAATATTGTGAAATTTAGTACTAGTACACGTATACGACATTATATGATGAAGTTTCTTAAGTAGATTTCGTTTAAATTTCCCGGGGGCCCAAAAACGTATTTTACTTAGATGGGCTATATAAAAATTGAAAATGACTAATTCTCTTATTTCTGATTAGGTGGAAGCATGAAATTTTAGGAAATTGTGGAGTACACGCCTGCAGTGGTAACGGGCGAAAAAATATTTAAACTATCACTTACTCAGTAAGTTACTGGGAGCCGAGGGCCCAGATAAGTTGTTTTTTTTTTCTCCTGAAAATCACCCAATCTACTTTTTCCATGTAGGTAGAAGAATGAAACTTTGGGAAGTACACTCTCCTAACGCTAATTTGTGAAAAAGAATTGTGTACGCTTCTACAGAAAACCTTATTTAAAACCCGTGCGAAGCCGGGTACTTGCCTCTAGTAAATAATATAAAAGTTCCCAGGTCACTCACTCACTGGATGTGGAACGCTGAGGAACGATGCACAACAGTCTACAGCAGTTAGTTGAAAAATCGTGTGGTGATTAGCGCTGTAAAAATATTTAATATGATGACGTCATTTTTGGTGTGCATCGGTGCGCAAAATACAACGCCTATTAGTAAATACTTTGCGTACATTTCAGAAAGTTTAATATTTCGTATTTATCAAAAGAGGACAAATACTTGGAATTTTTAAAAAGGTTGGCGCTGTAGGCGCCCTAAAAAAGTGGGCGCAGCAGCACAAACTAGTATTTAAATATATCACAATAAATATTTTATAATATTTATTATGAAATACTTAAGTTTTGGACATTTTATGAAAGTTTCAGTTTAATGACGTCATACATCTTATTTCAGGTTTAATTTACTTTGATCAAAATTATCTATTAATTATTTGGTAATTTTCAAAATTTAACGATTAAATTTAAGTTAATCGATACAGCCCTACTTTCCTGGCTTCTTAGGACCATCCATTCCACACCCGATTACCAGCAAAAAGAATAAAAATTTGTATGTGTTTGTTCTTGCATACGGAATAAGAGAGGTGGTTTTATCTTTATGTCTATCTGAGGGTTGTTTTAAGTTATCTTTGTATTTAATTTCTAAATTAGAATTACTTGCTTTATGTATGCTTATTAATTTACTCTTGGTTCTTCTATCCTCTAGTGTTTCAAGGTTTAATGATTTAACTAATGGTGTTAGCGTTACTCTTGTCATTTTTTAATATTCTCCAGTAATGAATCTTGCAGCTCTTTTTCCAATTTATTCTAGTTTACCAATTTTTTATTTGGTTGATGGGTCCCACACAGAAGATGCATATTCTAGCATAGGTCTTACCAGAGTGAGGTAGCATTTTAGTTTTATATTTTTATTACATTTGTACAACTTTCTTTTTTTATAAACTAAGGTTTTGTTTGATTTTTTAATGGCTTCATAGACATGGGGATTACAAGAGTTTCTCATTTATTATGACTATTTTGCATATTTACTTGGGTCCTTTTTCAAGATTTTTTTTTTTCCTTTTTCAAGAATGAAATATTTTAAATATATGTGTTTCCTTGTCATTGTTGCTCTTAGCAGTTGACTTTTCTGGGTGGAAAGACTCGTTAGTTTCCCATACTTAATTCCTCTGTTTTTGTAAAATTTTGCTATCTTGTTCTGATTTAATTGTTCTATAGATTATACAATCATCAGGAAATAACAAAAATGTTGTTCCTATTGATGGGTAGTTGGTCCCTTGTTGAATTCCTGAGTTAACCTTTATTGGTGCATATTTAGATACATTTATATTATTAAAGTTTGCTCCCTGCCCAGAAGTCTTGGATCCAGTGATTAAGGGACCTGAGATTCCAAAGTATTTAAGTTTTTTAAGTCAACTAGTAAACTAAGGTTAAGGTAGTGAACTTTGTAAAAATTTTACCATAAAAATAAAAAAGTAAAGGTGTCATTATTTATTACTGATTTAAATAAAAAAAAATAGTGTCAAATCCGTCAATATATCAGGGGGGGGGCACATTCTCATGCTAAGCCACTGCTTTAGACAACACTGGACAGAGCCCATACATTCTAACATAAAACACCCTATTTCTCAAGGATATATCTTTATTTAACATTAATTGTATTAAAAGGTACCAGTGATTCCATTATATACAAAGGTGATTCCCTTATATAAAAAAGTCAGAATACCACTGCACCAATAATAAAAAGCATACATTTTTAAAAGAACACACAGGCACCAAACATTCAATTGCAGGATACAACTCAGATTTTATTTTGATATAATTATAATTAAAGTTATACACAGTGTAAATTAAAGATTTAGGTTGATACAAAAATTTGTGTGTTACAATAAGTTCATGATTCACTATCAAGTTGTGATGCACTTTAAATTAGCCTCCTGTGCTGTTGTAACATGTCACAATAGCTAATGAAATTGCAAGTACTAAAATTTTAAAAAATCAATTGAAAGAATAAACAAATTAAAAATAGTATAAAGTAGAATTATCCTCCTGTATAATGTCACAATATCTAATGAAATCACATGCATTAAAATTTATTTTAAAAAATCAATTGAAAGAAAAGACAAATCAAAATGAGTAATAAAAAATCAGTAACCTTGGCAATACAATACTTAATTAATTTTATGCTAACATATAAAAGCTTAAAGATTATCAAACAGGAACAATTTATTAAACCTCTGGTCTTTTTAAAAGGTATATAGAAAAAAATGATGATTGTAACATTTTATTATGGGATATATGACAAGTTTTTGAGGTAGAAACATGCTGTAATTTAAACAAAGGTGCTAATAAACATAAATAACTCAGGAAACATTAACTCATTTCCTTTAAAATAGCATTTAAGGAGAATTTGGAGACCTACATACATAATCGTTCTATAGCTTGTTCGTTTATAAGCAGACCCCCCTTCCCTGAAGAGAAAAGTATTAAAAGTGTGTAACCCGCTTGCAAGATGACCTCACAAAAATAATAGGATGGCTTTAAAAAAATGAAACACATTTAAAAAACAAACTACAAGTTAAATCTGTCATTATGATTGTTTACTTTGAACAACCTTTCTTTGTCCTCCTCTTTGTTAGGCATTAGTTACCGGTTTTTGTTAGCCAAGCGGTTTTTGTTAGCCAAGCGTGACAGTTATTTTTTTAAAAATACTTTGGTAAGCAGTAACAAAAGCCAGGACATTAAAATTCGTTGTTAACTTTGAAAAAAAAAAAAAAAGTAAAACTAACAAATATAAATTGACTAAATTTTGTAAGTGCAGATGTTTAATAATATATTTCAGCTTCTGGTAGAGCAGTAGAATCTTGTAGAATATAAAAAAGGACATTTTGATGATCTTTGATAACACAGATATTCAATATACATGCAGAAATCACCTGTAATCCGCTCATAAGCCGACCCCCCAACTTTTCTCCTAAGATTTTGTCCAAAAACGGTCAGCTTTAGAACGAGTATATAGGTATGTGGATTTTCATTTACTCTGCCAGACAATTCAATTTCTTATAATTTGTACCATCAGAGCTCAGATAAGGATGGTCTTCACCACTCCCCATTATTTCTTTCAGTATAAGTAGCATCTAAACTAGGATTAAGAGTCTGTGGCATGGCATTTATGAATGGCCTGTGTCTCTCTTTAAATTAATATCAAAATCTTTGAAAATATTTATACCATTCAGTATTACAATATCTGTATTATAAAAGGCAATTTCCCGCTTAAGTGCCCAAGGTTTTGTTTCCATTTTGCAAATATTTCTGTCATTTTCACTACTTAAAATCTCAATCTCAGCACCACAAACAGAGCATGTGAAACTCTTATCTGGTAGAGTCATCCAAACATGGCTGTCACATAAACTGCGATTTCTATTTTTATCAGAAAAACAAGGCATTTTAGTTAGCTCAGAGAGTTTATCTCCAACTGTTGATAATTCTTGCTTCTCTTTTTTAAGTAAAGTTTGTTGTGATGGCTTAAGGGTGTCAAAGACCACTACTACGCAAGCCATATTATCAGGTCTTGAGCCTTTTAACTTACATTTTTCCAATGCTCTTGATACCAGTTGCTCAGCAGAGTTGTTCCAGAAACCAACTGCTTCACACTTAAGAATAGATAAAATATTTGAGAACATGAAAGATACTGTTGATTTAGTTGACGTAGTTATTTCAAAAATTTTAATTTAGTGTTAAAGTTAGTTAGTTAATTAATGCAACAACAACCAAAACTAAGCCATATATTATAGTACAATTTATACTACCAAGATATGTACCCGCACTTGACAGTAGAAGCCTACTGCTTTTAATTTTTTAAACGTAAGTTTAAATATGCCAATATTTGTCTATATTATGTGTAGAGATGCTCCTCCTATGAAGAAGATTATTGTGTCCTACGTTTATCTTTGGTTCGAGTTTAGTCCTGCACTAGGGTGATAACTATTTTCATTTGTTTTTTCTGAAAGAATATGAAACACCTTACATTCGAGGAACAATTGTATGCAAATAACAGAAGCAGCATTAATTTTTTTTTATTGAAAAAAGTTCCCCCACCTCCTCATTTTCTTTTGGTCACTCAGCGCTGTTTGACTAGCGGTAATGCCCGCGGTGAAGCGCGCCTTGATAGCGCTCTTTTTTGTAATGAAATCATAGAATGTAGAAACTCTTCATTTAGTGCGAGAAGCTTTAGTTAATTTTCGGAAGGGGCGGTATTAGCTTTTGCCAGTGTTATACCTCAATTCATCAAGTGTGGTTGTTTTTACAGGTTTATTTGTCTTTTTAATAAATTAAGATGTGACTTCGTTATAGTTTTTTGGGGGGTAAAAATAATCAAAATAAACTAGATAAAAATAGTAATAAACACTATATGGTCTTTTGGATACGTAAAAAACCATTATTATCCTTAAAGATAAAGTCAGGATTATATATTATACTGGAATACTTTACAACATGGTGCAAAATTTTGATGACTATCCTATTTTCAGTACAAGATTGCAAGTCTTACCGAGAGGAAAAAAGTGCAATATATTTTAAAACTTTTAAACCATAATAAAATGTCATATAAAAATTAAAGCTAGTGTAAAATGAAACAGGAGTATTTACAGGAAGAATCTACCCCTCATCTTCTAAACAGAAAATGAATCCAACGATTCCATTTGTGATAAGCTAAACAACCTCACACGTATGCCGACAAACTGTCAACTTCTTGGAAACTTCACTTTTCTATTGAAAAGAAAGGAACGCGACTGGATCGAATAAAAATTATGATTACGAATACAGAATTGCACTGGAGGGAAATTTTAGACTTTCCACTATTATCCAGCGCACTCATCAGAAGGAAACTCAATAGGCTGACTGATCTATATGACAAAAACAAAAAGAAACCTTCTCATAAATTCACTGCAAAATTTATCATTTATTTAACATCACCATCGTTAATGGAGAATAGAAAAGCACAGAGGATAAAGAGCTCTACCAGAGGCAGGTTATGAGTAGAGGAAAGGTTATTTATTCAATAGTCAAACAAGCCCCTTTGGCATCCATCTACCCAAAAAAAATGAATCCAAATATCAAAAACTCAAGCTCAAGCCTGCTCTTCTCAATCACAACCCACACAACACATAAAACTGTCTCAGAATCTTCGGATTAGTAAATCTCTGCTTTCTTAGCCGAGTTGCCAACCTCTTCTTCCACGTCATCGTATTCTGAACGCTAACCGAAATACCAAAGAGCACGCATAACAAACTGCGAGTTTACTAGTACAGAAAGACCACCATTTCTACACAGAAGCACATGACGTTCTTGCAACCATTGCTGAACAGGGTCATGATGTGCTGGTTCCAAGTCAGGCGGGTGTATGGAAACGAGTAGTCTCTGAAGGACAGAAATGGAAAATAAAAATTGCTCAAAAACATCAAAGCAATGATCCCTATTGTCTCCAGTTTGAAGGTAAAAGATTGCAAGGAACTACATCAGCTAATTGATGAAAATGATGTTTGGGAAAGTATTTGCATGATAATCTGCGACACGACCGCAGTAAATACTGGTTAATTGCATATGATTGTAAAGCTTAAACAGGATGATGTCATCACTATGTACTTGACCTCCTTCTGCGGCATATTATGAATTTTCTTATTCAAGAGCCAACAAGCAAACCAGGACTTAACAATTCAATTATTTACAAATTAACATAAACATATGTCTCTCTTCATATGCCTCGTTGTGACAGATGATGTTAAGACAGGCGAGAACACTAAATGACAAGATGATTTTAAGTTCTTATATAAACTATGTCAGGCTTATCGTCATTACAAAACAACTTGAAGTTGGCCTAGAATCAGCTGGAAGAAACTCCCAAATTTACACCAGGGAATATAGAACTCACGTGCAATATTAATATATGCTGTTATAGCATTTTTTCTTATACCAGAGTGGCGCTGTGTCCTTGCTCCAGCATGCGACTTCATCTGCTACGAATGGACAAATGCTTGGTTCCATTCGCAACACTACAATAACGCGTACTTCAGTGTTTTAAACACACATTGGTTAGTCAAATAAACATTTATTGACATTCCCAGATCAAACCAAATTGCTGAACGTGCTGTAAAACTGACGGAGGAACTTCATGCCAACTCGCGAAAAGTTGAATTTTAAAATCTGAAGTTCATAGGCAAAAAATATGTTTTAAAAATTTCTTATACATTTTGTACTACTCTATATCTCATTGGTTAACAGATGTTGCTTAGTTGTTAGTTTTAATCGTTCTACTTTTGCTTTTAACAAATGTTCTTTTTTGAAAAAAAAAAGTCTTTTTTAATTTAAAAAATTAAATTTTTTCACTTTTATTTTCTAAAAGGTGGGGGAACTTTTTGAAGAATAATCAAAAATGCAATTGATATTCTTAAATTACACATAAAGTTTCCTCGATTGCAAGTGGTTTCATAAAAAAAAATTTTTTGTTATCACCATATCCTGCACTCTCATTTAAGTATAGTATTACAGTTTGCTCCCTAACCAATAGGAGGTCTTGGATCCAGTGATGTAAGGGACCTGAGATTCCAAAGAATTTAAGTTTTTAAAGTAAACTGAACTGTCCCTTAACCCGATGTTGGGTCACCATTTTGAGCTGTGCACTATTATTATTCATAAAAAAAACAACAATTCCCGAAACTACCTAAATCAGGTGGAAAAAAACAAAAATATTATTAGTTTGATGGCTATCAATTTTTTTAGTTTTTTCCAATTCATAGGCAGAAGATCTGGAACAAATATTTGTTGAAAATCTATACATAGTAGGGCTGTGCCAGAATCCGGTTCCGCCGGATTTTGCACTATCGTGAAATTCGGTTCCGCCGAATTTACATGTATCCGGAACAACCGGAATCCGGAATATATCGGATTTCGGAATTAGCCAGATTTTGTGACTAACCGGATCATAATCTGAAATAAAAGTAATTCTCTTTCCCGAATTTCACACGATCACGATACATTAATCGATTGTTTCGCGAGCGTTGAGATTTTTAAATGTTTAATATTCCGAACATACCAGAGGCTAGAGTCAGCACCGCTAATAGTGGCCAATCGACCCAATCCCATACTTGATAGTGCGGGGATGAGTAATTATTATTCGTGACGTCATCTTAACCGCAATCACCAATGACGTTGTAACAGAAATAATAAGCAACTATACTCAGGCCCGCCGACAGAAATTTCGGGCCCCTAGGCAGGGCTGTCACGGGCCCCGGTACATAAACCTCTAAAGTATCTTAAGGTCATTAGAATTTTAAAAAATTCACAGATCATAGAACGAGGACCAGTGAGCTTGACCACCCGAGGGTGCAGCTGTCACAGCGTCAAAAGGTACTACCTCTGCCCAGCGCTCCCTACAAGATACGAAGTGTAATATCACAAATTTTCGTGCTCGCGAAGCAATACATTTTTCGCGATACGATCCCAATATCTCTTGCCTCTTGAAATTTTTATGAAGTTAGTGCGCTACGGGCAAACATCACGCGTCACTAAGCAAGCCTCAGCTAGCCTCAATACGTCACTATTCAAGCTGTTCTGACGTCATCTTCCTTTCTCTATAAATCCTGTTCTCCTATTGGTCGGCATCAGGCATCGTAGGATACCGAGTCAACATAAAGCGTCGATGTGATATCATTTTCTCCTTCTCGAGACCGCGTGGCCTTTGTACAGTTCATACGATATTCTTATGATTGTGTGATCGTAATATTATTTTGTGATAAACTTTATTCGCCATGGGCCCTAAATGTGCTTCTAGTGCTGGTGGTGACAAGGGAAAAAGAAAGTCATCGGCAACCATGGAAGTGAAGTTATAAATTATAAAACAATACGAAAGTGGCATGCGCATCATAAAAAAAATCAGTGTTTCTAGACTCACCGGTACAGCATCTTTTTTAAAATCTTTATCAAATTGAGTTTCAATATCTAAGACCATGTTGACAGACTCCTCTGGTGTTAACATTTTCCACAAACTGCCTGAAGCCAAAACTAGGCAACGATGCTTGCTTAGGTCCAATTTTAGGACAGCAACATCAATACAAAGTGGTGCGGCACCAGATTTAGTGTTGAATTTACCTATGGAATGGAGATTTGTTAAATTAAAATTATATTAGTTTTACAATATGAAGGTTTTACAAATTAGGGTTAATTCTTAACGTAAAATTATATTATATTAAAGGGTTTTAACTACTAGACATTATTTGTCAAAATAAATATCTGGGAGATTATAAGAGCGCAACCTTACACAATATACATATTTAATTAATAAAAAAGTAATTTGCAACATGTACATTTTCAATTAGAAAATATGGCTTTGAGGTAGGGTGGGGGTATGTTAAAAAATTGCTTAACATCATTTATGGACGGCCCATATAAAAATTTTTAAACTTGTTTTTCATGTTCAATCGTCAACATTGCATAAAGGGGCCATGCCTTCATGACATCACGACAAGCCTGGGGTGGGGGCAGAGAAGGGTCATACATTAGTGACAACGTAAGACAAAGGGATGGGGTGGTGTTTAAGATATCTTAATCTTATCTGTTACAGACCCTCCTCCTATGAATCTATATAGACGATTATTGTGTCCAGCCCTTATCTTTGGTTTGATTTAAGTCCTGCATGCTTATTAGTATTATTAGAGTTTTAATTGATAATAAAGTGTTGAATTTCATGGTTTCTTCTGGCAACCCATTCCAACACCAAATACCGGAAGGGAAGAAAGAAAACATGTGTTTGTTCTTGCATATGGTATAAGAAAGGTTTTTTATCCTTATGTCTATCTGAGGGTTGTATTAAGATGTCTCTGTGGTGTGGGACGTGGTGGTCGAGAGGTAGCGCTCTCGACTGTCATACCGATGGTCACGAGTTCAAATCCACACGAAAGCGAGGATTTGTTCTCGGGGCCTGAGGAGTCCCCGAGTCACCCAGCTCCGAATGGGTACCTAACTAGACAATAGTTAGGCGGCTGGGGTAATGAATGGAACCCCTATAGCTGTGGCCTGTGACCGCTGCATCACTTGCCAACAGATCATCTCTCATGGTCTGTGGACGCAATTATCTTCTGCATAGAAGGAGCGTCTGTATATCTAAGATAAGATGTTGTATTTCTAAATTAGAATTAATCATTTTATGTACAATTACTAATTTAGTCTTGGTTCTTCTATCCTCTAGTGTTTCAAGGTTTAATGATTTAACTAATGGTGTTAGTGTTACTCTTGTCAGTTTTGAATTTGAATATTGTCCAGTAATGAATCTTGTAGCTCTTTTTTCAATTTTTTTCTAGTTAATCAATTTTTTATTTGGTTGATGGGTCCCATACAGAAGATACATATTCTTGTATTGGTCTTACCAGGGTGAGGTAGCATTTTAGTTTTATATCTTTATTACATTTGTAAAAGTTTATTTTTACATACCCTAAGGTTTTGTTTTATTTTTTAAATAACGTCATTGACATGGGGATTCCATGATAATTTCTCATATATTATGACTCCTAAGTATTTTGCATCGTTACTTGGGTTAGTCCTTTTCCATGAATGAAATATTTTGATTTTTTCTTTCTTTTTCTTTGTTACTCTTAGCAGTTGACAGTTGTCTGGGTGGAAAGACATACCCAAGTTAGTTTCCCATTATATTTATTCATCTAAGTCTTTTTGTAAAATTTTGCTATTTTGTTCTGACTTGATTGTTCTATAAAATATACAATAACTAGGAAATAACCAAAATGTTGTCCCTGTTGAAATGTTGTTGGGTAAATCAGTTATATAATTTAAAAGAGTAAGGGGCCATCCATAAAGTAATTAAATGGAAAAGACGTACACAAGGTAAAGGTTAGCCTGACAGGACCTAACAAGACAGCGAACGTTTTGGCAAAGATCCTTTTTAAACCGACATACAATACACAAATAAAAGGAATGAAAAAATAAAAAATTAGCTGCTGTAAAATCCAAAGAATCGAAGAAAGTATATTTTTGTACAATAGTGTAACGTACTTTATTTAGGGTGTGTGTGTGTGGAGGGGGGGGGGGGTTCTGAGATTTGTGACAGTGGGGAGGGGAAGTTAAAATGGTCAAAAATAGCTTGAGGTACTTAATGGAAGCCCTTAAGGTACCTAGCAAAGTTCCTTTTGCAACTCCTGAGTTAACCTCCATTGGTGCAGATTTAGATCCATTTATTATTACAGTTTGCTCCCTACCCAAAAGGAATGCTATGATAGTTTCTTTTTATTGATAAATGTATTTTTGTTTCCATGTAAAGGGCTGTAAGCCTGGCTCCTTGCTGGGATACAGCGCTATATAAATTATCATTTTATTATTATTATTATTAAGTCTTGGATCCATTTATGTAAGGGACCTGAGATTCCAAAGTATTTAAGTATTTTAAGTAAACTAAGGTGCTTTGTCAAATGCTTTTCAGAAGTCAAGTAATATTGTATCTGATTGATCATAAATGTCTAAACCTTTTGAAAGTCAATCTATTAGACATATTGTGTTTCACATTATCTGTTTTTTTAAAGCAGTGTTTCATGTGAGCACAAGGCATTATATGCTTCAAGGAAGGCTAATTAATCGAATCAGTTCTATTTTTACAGATGATTGGAAAAACCTGGGGAATTCTGCCCGTCAAAATGATGTAAAAATTATTTTTGTACTGTCGATAGATTTTATGCTATAGTAAGTTGAAAATTGTGCTTTTTTATTATCTCTTGAAAAAAAAAAAACACATACCCTTAACCCTTTCAGAATATAATTTGAATCTACAAATTTGAATAACTACTTTAGAACAAAAACGCTTCCTGAGATATTTCTATAATAATCTGTCATATTAGAAAAATCATCATTTTTAAAAGGTCAATTCTAATTATAGCCATGTTTAATAATAATAATATAATAAAATGGTAATTTATATAGCGCTGTATCCCAGCATGGGGCCAGGCTCACAACGCTTTACATGGAAATAAAATTACATATAACAATAAAAAGAAACATTCATATCATATTAACTACATAAATGACAATACGCTATACTCAATACATCTGCTACGTTAATCATTTAAAGAAATGTTGTTTTATCAATTTTGAAAATAAATTTTTAAAAAAAAGTGTCTTAAGTGCTGTCTTGAATGACTTAGCAGTTGAAATGCTACGGATATGTAATGAGTAATGGAAGAGAATTCCATTGTTTGGCTGCACAAAAGGAGAATGACCTTTCGCCAAATGTTTTAGTTCTTGTCTTAGGAACACAGAGAATGCGTGTATCTGCAGAGGAGCGTAGCTGACGACTTGGTGAGTAGACTGACAAAAGTTCAGTAAGATATGAAGGGCATGAGTCAGAAAAGAAGTTGTGACACAGAACGGCCAGTTTGTAATCAATTCTGGCTTGTATGGGTAGCCAATGAAGTGAGTAAAGTAGCGGAGTAATATGGTCATGTTTTTTTGCCTTTAGAACTAATCTGGCAGCTGAATTTTGAACTCTCTGTAGTTTTTCAATGCATTGTTTTGGCGCACCTGACAGAAGAGAATTGCAGTAATCCATACGAGCCAGAACAAGAGAACAGACTAGAGTTTTTGTTGCACTATCTGTTAAATAATGACGGATTGAACTGATCTGACGAATGGCAGTATAGGCAGAGCGACAAATGTGATTGATGAAGTTGTTGGTAGACATGTTGTCAGAAATAATGTAGCCAAGATTCCTAGTCGATGTTGTGAACAGTATATCAGAACTAGCCACCTGAATAGAATTCGGAAGAGTCAAAGTACTGGGGGATTTATTGTTACAGAATAGCAGTGCTTCTGTCTTATTATCATTCAGTTTGATCTTGCTTAGAGTCATCCAAGACTTTACCTCACCAATGCACTCCTGCATCAATTGGACAGTAAAGCCAATATCAGACGGATCAGTGTGAGTGTAAAGTTGAGAATCATCTGCAAATGATTGGCTTTTAACTGAATGCTTTTCGCCTTAAACCGAATTTATTTGTTAAAAATTTTTGTGCAAGAAAATTATTTTGGCGTAACACAATTGTTAAATATTTAGCGCAATACAATTAAATAAAATCAATAGCTTTTAGTACCACAAGTCCATTTCCTTTTTTCCCGTGAACATGGATGATTGCTTTAACTTTTATTTCTAAAGAAACAAGGTTGGCAAATTAATCTAATAAAATTAATTTGAGTTTGCATTTAATTTGAAAAAAAAAAAAATAAATAAAAATTGGTAAAATCTGGATCCTGTTCAGATTCGGGCAGGATTCAAATATGAAATCCGAATCCGGTTACAGTTCTTGCAGGATTTAAAAATTACAACCCCTACAGGCCTACTCTTGGATGTCAAATCAGACAATCAAGGCAAAAATTCAATGCTTTATCTTGTTGGATCACAAAACATAGTAAAAAATGGGACAGATGATTAACCTTTTTTTTCCCTAACGGTTAACCAGTACTAAAAACTAGAAGTCTTAACATCCTTAATATTTTATTATTTGTCATTGATTTCATTCCCAGAAATAGCAGCTTTATAGTTTTCCTTAACTTATACATTTAAATAATCTATTTATAGAATAATATCTAAAGTCTAACATATAAAATATCATTAATGTAAGAAAAGTTTAAACCAAAAAACAACAGTTTTGTTAACACCCTTTTCCAATTCCTCATGTATAATTATTTCAACTTTATTTATTATCTTTTTTTTATTTTGAAACAAAAAAGTTAAAAAGATAATTTTACAAGTACAAGCCTATCAAATTTTGACTCGTTCCAAAATAATGTCTGGGCAAAATAACCTCCAGTCCTGGAAGGGTTAATACAATAAAGCTAATAGCCTCACACCAAACAAATCCCCCCCCCCCCTCGCTTGTTTGACTAAAAGTTTGAGAATAAGTCAGTATCAAATTATCAATTATGCTATAAATAACCAAGAAAAAAATTCAAAAATTTGTTTATTTTAAAAATGGATGTAACTACAATCTCTTATTTTCATCTAAGGTAACCGAACTAGTGCATAAAAATGCGTAATACCAAATGTTCAGACTGTACCTTGAGCTTTGGTAATTGCACAATTTTGGCTGCCATCAGCTTCAGGACTTTCAGTTTTAGACACAGTATCATTGTCATTTGTTTTACTAGATGATACTTTTGACACAACATTGTCAACAATAACTTCCTGATCAAAATCCTCTTCGAAGAGATGCTCCTCTGGATCATCTTGATTGTGTTCCTAAAGGCAGAAATAATATTGCAGGTGTAAGACTTGATGGGAATATATTGCAAATAATAAATATATTGTAATTATTCAAATTGTATAAGATAAAAAATTAATCCCATCCGGGGTGGCCTTAGTACCTTGGATTTTTTGTATGTTGAAGCAAGTTTGACATATAAAATGCCTGGTGACTTGTCAATATGCCCAAGACAAATCAGCCCTTGTCAAATTGTTTCCATGATGCAACAAAAATGTACATTTTTTAGGACTGAAAATTAACTATTAATTTCTCAATAAATTGTCATAAATGATGCCCTTCCTTTGATGTGTGAGGTCATTTATAGACTGCCTCTTAATAGAATAGCTGGGGGCCGCGGTGGTCAAGTGACAAGCGCGCTGGACTGGCGTTCCGATGGTCACAAGTTCAAATCCATGGGAAGCCAAGGATTTGTTCCCGGGGCCTAGGGAGTTCCAGAGTTCCACCCAGCCTCCAAATGGGTGAAAAGCGGCGGGGTAATGAGTGGAACCCTTACCCGTGGCATGTGAACGCTGCATCACTTGCCAAACAAACAACTGCTGACTTGCAAATGGTCTTGGCTGATCAAAGGCTATGGCAGCAAATCCAGAAAATACAGCAGGCTGAAGTCGGAGACCACGGGCCAATTGGCTCAAAACTCGTGGCACGCAAAAACTCTAATTAAATATTGAGAACGAAGAAGAAGAAGAATAGAATAGCTGACATAAAAGAAGCACCTGGAAACTTATGTAAGTTAAAAAATTAATTAATATTAAAAAATAAAATAAATTTCTCACACTATTAAGTTTTGACATCTTTAAGTTACCAGTACAAGGTAAGAAAAAAACCTAGTGTAGACCTCTAGACTTTATCCTCCTATCTGTAACAGTCGCTCCTTCTATACAGAAGATTATTGCATCCTGTTTATCTACTGTTTTTATGTATAGTTTTCCATTTGTATTAGTATTAGGGTTTTACTTTTACATTTGATAATTTGTTAGTTTTCCCTTTTTGTTCAATCAACCCATTCAACTCATGATTTCAAGAAGAGAAGAAAGGGGATTTACATGTGTTTTTTTCCCAAAGATTATTATTATTTTTTGTTTTGCAAATGGAACAAGAATTTTTTTAAATTCCCTTGTATATGAGGGTTGCATTAGATTATGTTCTTATGGTATTTTCAACTTGGAATAATAATTATTACAACTCTACTCTTTGTTATTCTACCTTTAAATGTTCTTAGATTTAATGATATAACTAATGTTGCTATTGTCAATTAAAAACAGTCTTCAAAAATGTGACATAGCTGATGTAAGTTTTCTTTGGGAGATGGGGAGCAGTAATGAAAAGTCATATTAATTATTCTAATATATATATGACTCTTATCAATGTAAGGTTAAATTTTTGTTTAATTTTATATTTGAAAATGAAAAAAAAATATTTAAAATTATGAAGTCTTAACTATTGTTGGATTTTTAAATTTATTCATTCAAGTAACGATTCCATAATAATGTTTGAATAAAGTTTTACTAATATGTACTTTCCATCAACAGTTATTACAGTTAGGCTAATCACTTCTTCTTCTACATATTCTTCATATGGGGCTCTTTTGCCTCCCAAACCTCCCCGGCTATATCTAGCGCGGGACACAGAGTTAACAGGTGTAATACTTTTTCAGAGGATGTGCTGCAATAACGGCATTTTGTGTCCCTCTTTATGGTCTTTTGAACCACTTGGGACAAAAAGATGATTTTTATCTTTTTGTTAATCGTCAAAAAATTTCTAAACGGCTGTATTACTTTTATATTTTAAAATTAATTAGAAATTTTCATTCAAGTGCTTAAACTTTAACACGCTTTTCAATTTATTATTTTCATGAACTATATTTTAGAAATAACTTAATAAAAATATCAATTGCCCGTTTTTATTACTTCCCTTAAAATGTTAAGTTTAATGACGTCATACATCTATATTTCTAGCCTTAACAAAATTATCGATTAAATTTAAGTTAATCGATAACAGCCCTACATATATATATTATTTATATATTTAAAGATGAAAGTTTGTTTGTTACCAATACAATTCCACACTGTTGGACCCAGGGTGCTGAAATTTAGCATGGGACCCCAATTTGACCCGGTGTAACAGGCCAGATTAAACCCCTGACCAGAATATACCTGGGTATAATCTGGCCTGGGCCAGAATATACCCCAGAGGTTAAGTTGGCCTAGGCCAGAATATACCCCTCCAGGCCAGAATATACCTCTTTGACAACATGAGGATATATAGTAAAAAATGAATGAATGGCTATTTAGACATTCTATTGGTGTTTTAGCTTTGTCAGAGAAGTTTAACTAATTTCGTAGGAAAGATGTTTTATTTACAATAAAATATTTTTTTTATTACGATGTCTGATAAGATGGTCAATTTTTGTCTAAAGTTACAGACTATACATATTTAGATGGATTCAACGTTTTTTTGTTTTTTTTTAAATTTATATTATTTTTTGCTGTTGTTGCTGTCTTTAAAAAAAATGTATTATTTTATTATTTTATTTTTTAAAACAAATTTGAATAATTTAAGCAATACATAAATTGATTATAGAAAAATAAATAATTTAAGCGAGATATAGACTATAGTTGTAGATTTTCAAACGCTTGCAAAAGCAAAACTTTATTTCGTGGACCTCGCTTATTAATTAATCAAATCATTATGTTTAATTATTTTGAGAATGGCGATAAATATATATTTTTAAAATTTGAATAATATTATGCATGAAAGTTTAGTTGTTTTTTTTTCCTCTCATAAATTACTGGCAACAACAGTTTAGGCCCATATTCATTTTGTTTTTGAAATAATGAACATTGCATAGCGCTCCCCCCTCCCCATCCCCTCTCTTTAAAAATATATCTAAATATAGGCTGATCTCCAAAATACCAGAATATGACAAGACTAAAAGTGTGATAAACATAGTTAGACTTCCCCGATGTCATTTATCGTATTTCCGAACCTTTATTTGACGCTCGGTTTACTTTCGTGCGTCTTAAGAATTTCAAAAGAAACCTTTGTTCCCGTAAAGCAAATTAATTATATTTTTTTAATTATTGCATTTCATTTTTACCTGTATTACTTTTAACCCACTAACAATTTCAAGAAGAAAGCGTCTTAGAACAACTCTTGGCCTCACTTTTGACAAGTTTGTATTTTATGGCCCCACTCGAGATATTGAACTACCAAAACTTGCATATTAAAGGATAAAGTGGAAAGGGCAGTTACTTCAGGGTCATAAGATACATTCTGACAGGAACAGAGGACAATCACATCCTCATATGTAAAGTAAAGTAATTCAACACATAAACACTGGCATTACATAAGAACTACATGAACTACATCAAAATATGGAATGGATTGACTGAGAAAACCACCATTTTTATCAACATTAAAATTCTAATAAAAATGCAAGACTAGACATTAACCAATTAAATGTGTAGGACGTAATAATCATCAGTAAATAAATTAAATAAAATGGAAGAAATAGGTAACATAACTGTAGATGAGAAAGGTATACATTCACCCCTAAAAAACTTTTAAATAAACAAATCTACCGGACCAGATAAAATGCCTGCCAGGTTACTAAAAGAATTAAGCAATGAACTGTCCCCAATCCTTGTAGTTCTTTTTCAAGCCTCTCTAAACCAGGGCAAAGTGCCCCAAGATCGGAAATTAGCCAACGTAACTCAACTCTTTAAGAAATTGATTAATCAGACCCCGGTAATTACAGACCTGTATCACTTACTAATATCACCTGTAAATTACTAGAACACATAATATATAGTAGAATAATTGATCACCTTGACAAATATAATGGCCCACATCAACATGGCTTTAGAAAAAACAGATCACGTGAAACACAATAGGTCTAATACATGAACGATCAAAAGGCTTAGACAATAATGATCAGATAGATACAATATTACTAGACTTGGCATTTGACAAAGTTCACCACCTTAGTTTACTTTAAAAAACTTAAATTCTTTAAAATTTCAAGGTCCCTTACATTCTTGGATTCAAGACTTCCATTTGGGTAGGGAGCAAACTGTAATAATTAATGGATCTAAATCTGCACCATTAAAGGTTACCTTAGAAGTTCCACAAGGAACTGTGCTAGGTCCCTTACTATTTTTAATTTATATAAATGATTTACCCAACATCTCAACAGGAACAAAAGTTAGGTTATTTGCTGAAGATTGTATAATATATAGAACAATTAAATCAGAACAAGATAGCAAAATTTAACAAAAAGAATTAGGTGTATTAATAAAATGAGAAACTAACAGGAGTATGTCATTCCACCCAGAAACGTGTCAAATGCTAAGAGTGACAAAGAAAAAGAAACAAATAAATTCAAAATATTTCATTCATGGAAAAGAACTAACCCAAACAAAAGATGCAAAAAAGAGTCATAATAAATGAGAAACTATTAAACTATCATAGAATCCCCACATAAATGAAATTATCAACAACAAAAAATCAAACAAAACCTTAGGTTTTATAAAAAGAAACTTAAACAAATGTAATAAAGATATTAAAATAAAATGCTACCTCACCCTGGTGAGACCTATACTAGAAAATGCATCTACTGTATGGGACCCATCCACCAAAGAAAACATTGATAAACTAAAACAAATTTAAAAAAGAGCTCAAAAGATTCATTACTGGATAATATTCAAAAATCACTGAGTAACATCATTGGTTAAATCATTAAACCTTGAAACACTAGAGTATAGAAGAACAAGAGTAAATTAGTAATTATACATAAAGCGATTAATTATAATTTAGAAATACAACACAGAGAAAATTTAATACAACCCTCAGATAGACATGAGGACCAACACTTTATTATTATTTAAAAAACTAATAATACTAATGAGAGTGCAGAAGTAGACACAAACCATAGATAAACGAAGGACACAATAATCTTCTGTATAGAAGGACCGTCTCTTACAGATAAGATAAGATAAGTGTCTTTAAATGTTAAGATATGATACGCGTAAGGAAAATTAAGTGTCTGCACACGTTTGAAAAGCAAAAAACTTAAACGAATCTCAAATTATTGTTTGAAAATAATCCTTTAGTGCTTGCTTAAGTTAATAAATGTAAAATCAAATTTTAAAAAAAAAAAGGAAAATGCCGATTCCAATATATTTGCATTGCTCTTTTATTGTAAAAATTATATAAGATTTCATATTTTAAGAACGAGACCAAGAAATCATCCTTTTCAAATAAAATGTGATGCTCCTTTCATTTATCGTAAAATATTTCATAATTATTTTATTTCAATTAAAACAATTTTGCTACTTAGAAAATAGTTTGATTTCTCTGACAGCTCTAAACATGAAGAGAAAGTCTAAAAATTTGAATCATCATTTTTTACTATATATATTCTAGGGCTGTTATCGATTAAATTAAATTTAATCGTTAACTTTTGAAAAATTACCGATTAATTAATCTATAATTTTGCTAAGTTAAAAATAAAGATGAATGACGTCATTAAACTGAAAATTTCAAGGGAAATAATAAAACAGTCAATTGGTATTTTCATTAAGTTATTTTTAAAACAGTTAGCACTGAAAACAAGTTAAATAACGTATTAAAATGAGGCACTTGAGTGAAAATTTCAAATTAATTTTATAAATATAAAAGTAATACAGCTGTATAGAAATTGTTTGATGATTAGTAAAAGCATAAAGATAATCTTTTTATCCCAAGTGGTTCGAAAGCTATGATTTTTTTCTAAGACCTCGTAATCTCTTTTTTCACTATTTCGTTTTCCTTCATATTTTGTGCTCTTTTATTGCATTTTTTAAAATGCCCATAACCTAAATATTTAATTTAATTAAATTTAAAACACGTACTTTATTTTAGGGGATATATTTAAAATAAGTAGTTCAATATAATGTCAATGAATTTAAATTTTGTTATTGTTAAATAGTTGAAAACAATGTTTTTTTTATATCATTGTCCTAATAAAACAGGTTATTTTAAAGTATACTATTTCTGCATTCCCGTAACGGAGAAGTTTGTACGTAAAAAAATGATGATAAATTAAAAACTATTATTAATTATTTATTTATATTTTTTAACAAATTTCTATTTTTAATCACAATTTTATCGATTAAAATTATTTTAATCGATAAAATAATTTACCGATTAATCGAGAAATTAATGGGTAATTTCCGCAGCCCTAATATATTCCCATGTTGTCAAAGGGGTATATTCTGGCCTAGGCTAGTTTAACCCCGGGAGTATATTCTGGCCTAGGCCAGATTATACCCGGGTATATTCTGATCAGGGTTTAATCTGGCTTGTTACACCGGAAAAGGTCATAAGCTATGATGTTTTAACTTAAGGTGACCAACCCTAGGGTAAGGGGGCCCATTATTTTTCTTTTTATGAGCTATATAAAAAATGAAAACGACTTATTCTCCTATTTCGCGTGTAGGTGAAAGCATGAAACTTTGGATAGTTGCTAAGTACACTTCCACGATGATAACAGGTGAAAACAATATTTAAATTATCACTTATTGGGATCCGGGGGCCCAAATGTGTTTTTATTCCTTATATTAAAAACTGACTCATCATTAATTCTCAAACTTTCCCTGTAGGTAGAAACATGTCACTTTAGTAAATTGTTGAGTAGCATCTTGCAACGATTATTGGCATTAAATTTAATTGAACTTAATACAAAAATAATACAAAATAAACGCACTTTAGTGACTTTAAACAAATTATACTTATACTTATAGTTACACTAGTTATAGTTATAGTATAGTTATAGTTATAGTATAACAATAATAATAATAGAAATATCTTAATTCTAACTCTAAAGATATCTTAAGTCTAAATCTAAGACTAAGTCTAGTTGAGACTACGTGTCCTAATCCTTAAACTTAAACTAGTAAACTAGCCTTACAGAAAATGAGAATCTTAATGTTAGTAATAACCACAATACTTTTAAGGGCATTAACTTCAACCAAAACACATCCTAAAAATCATAGTAACATATCTATAGTTATAAACCACCACAACACTAAGTACACAGACTCAGTACCTGACTACATCTCTATCTTAAGTACAATAAAAGAAATTACACTAAAACAATGGAAACACAAAATATGTAGACATAGGCAAGAGCACCTAATTTTAATAATATTGCTTCTCTCCGGCGATATAGAACGTAACCCAGGCCCAGTATCAGTTAAATGCCAACTTTGTACAAAAACATGCACAAGTAAACAAGGAGCAATTCAGTGTGACACCTGCAATGAATGGTACCACACAGTTTGCCTGCATGTTAATACACCCAAGTACATATCAATGGGTCTAAGAAATAAATATACATCTTGGCACTGCACACATTGTGGATTTCCTCAAATCAACTCAGACCTGTTTAATCATAGGGACCTGATTACCACAAACTTTTACAGTGTTTTGGCTAATTCTAATATAAAAAATACCCTAGATAAAATCAGACCTGCCACACAAACCCATGAAAATAAAAAATCTAATAATACTGACAATCAATACACGCTTAAAACTCTAATAATTAATTTTCAAAGCATAAAAAATAAAATTCCAGATTTAGAACTCCTAATAAAAACAGAAGAACCAGACATAATTGCTGGTTCTGAAACTTGGTTGAACCCCAATATATACAACTCTGAAATTTTAAGCAGCAATTACAACATATTTAGAAAAGATAGAACAGACAATCATGGAGG
>MUZC01004681.1:0-17349 GCA_002072015.1 Radix auricularia | reverse complement strand
GAGGATTGGAAATTAGCCTATGTAACGCCGCTCTTTAAGAAAGGTGATAAGTCAGACCCTGGTAATTACAGACCTGTATCACTTACTAGTATCACATGTAAATTACTGGAACACATAATATATAGCAGAATAGTTAACCACCTTGACAAATATAATGCCCTATGCCCACACCAACATGGCTTTAGAAAGAACAGATCATGTGAAACACAATTGATAGGCCTAATAGATGATCTATCAAAAGGCTTAGATAATAATGATCAAATAGATACAATATTACTAGACTTCTCAAAAGCATTCGACAAAGTTCACCACCTTAGTTTACTCAAAAAACTTAAATACTTTGGAATCTCAGGTCCCTTACATCACTGGATCCAAGATTTCCTATTGGGTAGGGAGCAAACTGTAATAATTAATGGTTCTAAATCTACACCAATAAAGGTTAACTCAGGAGTTCCACAAGGAACTGTCCTAGGTCCCTTACTATTTTTAATTTATATAAATGACTTACCCAACAATATCTCAACAGGAACTAAAGTTAGGTTATTTGCTGATGATTGTATAATCTATAGAACAATCAAGTCAGAACAAGATAGCAAAATTTTACAAAAAGACTTAGATGAATTAATAAAATGGGAAACTAACTGGAGTATGTCCTTCCACCCAGAAAAATGTCAACTGCTAAGAGTAACAAAGAAAAAGAAACAAATAAATTCAAAATATTTCATTCATGGAAAAGAACTAACCCAAACTGAAGATGCGAAATACTTAGGAGTCATAATAAATGAGAAACTATCTTGGAATCCCCATGTCAATGAAGTTATTAAAAAATCTAACAAAACCTTAGGCTTTATAAAAAGAAACTTTTACAAATGTAACAAAGATATAAAACTAAAATGCTATCTCACCCTGGTGAGACCTATACTAGAATATGCATCTTCAGTATGGGACCCATCCACCAAAGAAAATATTGATAAGTTAGAACAAATCCAAAAAATAGCTGCCAGATTCATTACTGGAGAATATTCAAAACTGACAAGAGTAACACCATTAGTTAAATCATTAAACCTTGAAACACTAGAGGATAGAAGAACCAAGAGTAAATTAGTAATTATACATAAGGCAATTAATTCTAATTTAGAAATACAACACAAAGATAACCTAATACAACCCTCAAATAGACATAAAGACAAAAACACCTTTCTTATTCCATATGCAAGAACAAACACATACAAGTTTTCTTTCTTTCCGTCCGGTATTCGGGCGTGAAATGGGTTGCCTGAAGAAACCAGGAAAGCCACCACTTTATCATCTTTTAAAACTCTAGTAAGAATACAGGACTAAACACAAACCATAGAAATACGTAGGACGCAATAATCTTCTGTACAGAAGGAGCGTCTGTAACATATAAGATTAAATATTTTTAGAAATCGAAATCAAACTCATGGGGCCCGGGGGCCCAAAAACTATTTTTTAAATACTGAAATTCGCTACTTAAGCCACTTTCCCGTTATGAAACTTTGGTAAGTTGTTGAATTGCCTCTAGTAATGATTATTCGAATTTAAAAAAAAATAGAATTCACTTTCATGGGGCTGGGGACCTTAAAACGTTATTTTCCTTATAATGAAAATTGCTATTTTTCCATTTTCCAGTGTAGGCAGAAACATGAAAATGTGGGAAATCGTTGAATACACTCCGGCAATGGTAACAGGCAAAAAATATTCAAAGTATCAATCACTGGGAGCCGGGGGCCTAAGTGTGTTTTTTATTATATAAAAACTGACTCATCACTAATTTTTTTCATTTCCCATGAAGTTAGAAGCATGAAACTTTAGGGAAACTGTTAAGTACACTCACGCGCTGTTAACAAACGAAAAAAAATATACTTGAAGTTGCCACTCACAGGGAGCCGGGACCCATGTATTTTTTCTTCAATAAAAAGTTAATCATCACCGACTATCCAACTTCCTGTGTAGGTAGAATCATGAAATTTTGGGATGGTAGCAGGCAAACTTATTACTCAAATGTAGTTTTTTCACCTTATATTAGCTAAATTACAAATTAAAAAACTTTGGATACTGTGTTAAATGAATTTTTACAAAACTTGGAACTTTGTAATGACGTTTACCGGCTCTATACGCTAACTGAAATCTTATATTACTGTTGCAAAGCGCGGGTAATTAGCTAGCATATATATATTTATTTATATATCTATTAAGGTTGTTAAGACCGCTCGTTTTTGAGGACCGGCTAACCGCTCAAAAAAGACCTGTTAATCGGTTAACCGCTCGTCCTTATATTCCTTGTGTTTTGAGAACTAGCAAGAGAATGTTGTCGCCTGGCGTCGTCTGATGGCATCAAAGCCCACTTCCCCCGCTTGCTTTCAGCTCTTTCCGCATTGCCCTCAATTCACGCATTGCCCTCAATTCAACGCATTAAAAAAAAAATTCAAAAGAATTAATTAAACAGTGATGGTTAATTGTCTTTTTCAATACTTTATTTTGAGGACTCGTATATCTCCTATCACCGGTCTAAATATGAGGACCGATTCAATCGTTCAGTAAAGTTAAAAAAAACAACGCCTTGCCTCGTCCGTTATGACATCATGTTTATCTCTCTTGTGTGTGATGCTGGTCAGCTCAGCCAAATCGCATTTTAAAATTAATAATAATAATAAAATTTTAAAGCTACGGAGTACACAATAAAGATAAAATAAATTTATTTTTAAAAAATAATTATTTATTTTTCAATCGTCAACTCACCAGAATAATTTTGCGGCGCACACGTTTCCCCTCCCCGTTTTTCTGTTCAAATAATGTGGTAATCAAATGCCGTTGACTTGCAGGAAAACTGTCACTAAAAGACCTAACTCAAATTTGCGGGCCGATTAATCGCCCGGTATCTTTGCTACGTCTTTCAAATACCTATTATAATATAGGTACATGTACTTCACTAAGCGGCATGCGCCGATAAGTTTTTTGAATGCCTGAAACAGGCTATAAACCGGTGATAAGAAAATGCCAATAGGTCACGGGGTCATATGGTCAAGGGGTCATATGCTCTGAGCGCTTTCTTTGTCTTTATAAGACACAGACTATAATTAATATAAATAGAAACAGCCTCAGCCTTGACCGTTGTTGACATCAAACGCACACTGTGTTTCTCGTACAGTCACAGCGCCTCAAGCAACTTAGCAAATTAATTATTTTTTTTTAAAAATCATTCCTTAGCAGTAGCAAGTACTATTAGTTGTGAACTTCAGTGAAGCAAGGCTATGACGCCTCACGTACGCACGCTTACTTAAATGCCAACCTACTTGTAAGCTGGATAGTGATATCGCTTTTACTCACTGTGACAAAGCGAGAGGGAAAGGCGCGTTACGGCTTTTTTTCACTACGTTTCTTCTTATTTTCTTTTCTCTTTTTTGTTACGCGGTTTTAAATAAAGATGACCGGTCCTAGTCTGAGGACCGGCTAACCGATTAACCGGTTAACCGCTAACGAACCCTATTATCTATATATATCTTTACTACTTGTAAGCTGGATAGTGATATCGCTTTTACTCACTGTGACAAAGCGAGAGGGAGAGGCACTTTACGGCTTTTTTTTCTCTACGTTTCTGCTAATTTTCTTTTCTCTTTTTTGTTACGCGGTCCTAAATAAAGATGACCGGTCCTAATCTGAGGACCGGCTAACCGATTAACCGGATAACCGCAACGAACCCTAATATCTATATATATCTTTACTAATAGAAGGGAAAGCCCTGACTGACTGACTCACTCATTCATCACTAATTCTCCAACGTCCCGTGTAGGTAGAAGCACGAAACTTTGAGAAGTTGTTGGTTACCCTCTAACGACGAAAATTTGCAAAAAATAATTTTTAAAATCTTGTTATGAAACTTTGGACATTCTTTGAGTACACGCTCCCGACAAAAATTGGGGAAAAGAATGAATGTTTAAATTCCCTCTCATGTCGCACCGGGGGCCCAAATATAGTTTTTCTTATATTAAAAACCGACTCATCACTAATTCTCCATTTTTCCGTGTAGGTAGAAGCAGGAAACTTTGGGAAATTGTTAATTACCCTCTCACAACGAAAGTCGGTGTTAAATAATTTTGAAATACACAATAATGGGGGACGGGGCCCCAAAAACGTTTTTTTTTTCTTATATGAGATTTATAAAAATTGAAAATCTTATTGCCCGTGTAGGTAGACAAGGAAAAAAAAGTATATACACTTTTAAAAATTTCCTCCCATGGGTCACCGGGGGCCCTAAACTTTTTTTCACCTAAAATTAGCTATATAAAACTGAATCAACACTAATTCTCCAAGTTTCTGTGTAGGTAGAAACTTTAAACTTTTGGAAGTTGTTGAGTACCCCCCTCCCCCAGCGTTGGTAAGAGGCAAAAAATTAGAGTTGCAGAAATTATTGATTAATTTTTCAATTAATCACTAACATTTTTCATCGATTAAAATTATTTTAATCAATAAAATAGAGATTAAATTAACACAATATTTTTAAACAATGGTTACGATTTATTAATAAATAATTAATTATTAAGAATAACTAACAATTTGCTTTATTATTAACTTTAAAATAAGCTGTTTTTATAAGGAAAATTATTTAAAATATTAAACATTGTTTTTACTTAATTAATAATTACAAAATTTAAATTCATTGACATTATTTTGAACTACTTATATTTAAAATTAAAAAATTCGTTAGCCTGTTTTTGTTACTATCCTTGAAATTTTCAGTTTGATGACGTCATACATAGCTTAATCAAAATTATTGATTAATTATTCTGTAATTTTTCAAAAGTTAACGATTAAATAGAAATTAATCGATAACAGCCCTACAAAAAATATTAAATCACCTCTCACTAGGGGGATGAATGCCGAAATATAGTTTTCTCTTCTCTTCCCAATATGAGTTATATTAAAAAGACGCATCTTTAAATATCCAAGTTCTTGTGTACGTAGGAGCCTGAATGGTTTAAGTAAATATATTTAGTATATCCATCTTGATTCAGATTAAAATCAATAGGTGTTTTGAATTGGTGTTACGCGGGTTCTCAACGCTAACTGAAATCCTAATTTCCGCAGCAAAGCGCGGGTAAATTGTTAGTATATATATATATATATCTATACTAATAAAAGGAAAAGCCCTCACTCACTCACTGATTCATCACTAAATCTCCAACTTCCCGTGTAGGTAAAAGCATAAAACTTTGGGAAGTTATTGGTTACCCTCTCATGACGAAAATTGGCGAAAAAGAATTTTAAAAATCTAAATATAGTTTTTAATGCACTCACTCAATCATCACTAATTCTCAAACTTCCAGTGTAGGTAGGAGCATGAAAATATGGGAAGTCAATTAAATACCCTCTCACAACGAAAACGAAATTCAAAATTATGTGGGGCTGGGGACCCAAAAACTATCTCTCACTATCTGTAAAAATTGAAAATCACTATTTGTCCTTTGTGCCAAGTATGTAGAACTTTAAACTTTGGGAAGTTGTTGAGTTCACTTCTTCGATGGTAACAGGTGAATATAAATTGAAATTATCTAGGGCTGCGGAAATTACCTATTAATTTCTTGATTAATCGGTAAATAATTTTATCGATTAAAATTATTTTAATCGATAAAATAGTGATTAAAAATAGATTTAAAAAAAAAAAAAAATAATAAATAATAGCTTTTATTTTAACATTATTTTTTTCGTACAAACTTCTCCGTTAAGGGTATGTAGAGTATGTATTCTTTTAAAATAACATGTTTTATAAGAAAAATGATATTTTAAAAAAAAAACTATGTTTTTAACTATTTAACAATAACAAAATTTAAATTCATTGAGATTATATTGAACTAGGGTTCTACTTATTTTTAAATATATCCCGTAACAATAGTACGTGTTTTAAATTTAATTAAATTAAATACTTAGGTTATGGGCATTTTATAAAAATGCAATAAATGGGCACAAAATATGAAGGAAAACGAAATAGTGAAAAAAGAGATTATGAGGTCTTAGAAAAAAATCATAGCTTTTGAACCACTTGGGATAAAAAGATGATCTTTATGTTTTTACTAATCATCAAACAATTTCTATACAGCTGTGTTACTTTTATACTTATAAAATTAATTTGAAAATTTCATTCAAGTGCCTCAACTTTAATACGTTATTTAACTTGTTTTCAGTGCTAACTGTTTTAAAAATAACTTAATGTTAATACCAATTGCCAGTTTTTATTACTTCCCTTGAAATTTTCAGCTTAATGACATCATACATCTTTATTTTTAGCCTAACAAAATTATCGATTAATTAATCTGTAATTTTTCAAAAGTTACAAATTAAATTTAATTTAATCGATAACAGCTTTAAAATTATCACTTTCTGCAAGCCAAAGGCCCCAATGTAGTTTTTCTATTAAATGAGCTATTAAAAACTGAAAATACTGCTTCTCCCATTTCCCATGTGAGTAAAAATATAAAGCCTTCTGTAGTTGTTTATTAACACCCAGCGATGGTAATAAGTTAATAAGGAAAGTAATTATATAAATTTTTAAAATATCCACTCATTGGTGGCCGGGGGCCAAAACCTTTTTTTCCCCCTTAAAATGGGCTATATAGTAGTAATTAAATATTTATTAATACATGTAAATCAACATTTTTACAAATACATTTTCTTTCACTTATCAAATTTCTGAACTCTCTGTCAATTCAATTTCCTTGACATCACTGTAACTCTAAAAAAAAAATACCTCCTAACTTCAGCCTACTTCAAACCGGCCCTCATGAGTGTGCATTAAAAATTATTTTACGCCAATTTTGGTCGTGAGAGGGTACCCAACAACTTCTAAAAGTTTTATGTTTTTACCTACACGATGAATTGTGGAATTTGTAATATAAGAAAAAAATTATATTTGGGCCCCCGGCCCCCTATGAGTGGGAATTTACAATTCACTTTCGCCAACTTCCATCGGGAGTTTGTACTCAACAACTTCCGAAAGTTTCATGCTTCTACCTACATGAGGAAAGGGAGAATTAAGGATTTTCAGCTTTATACAGTGGTACCCCGCTAAACGAACATAATCCGTTCCGGAAGAGTGTTCGTAAAGCAAAATGCTAGTTAACCAGACCAAATAATCCCATAAGAAATGATGGAAATAGCGATTAATCCGTTCTCTCGTTCCCACACCCACCATTCCTTATCAGCGCTGGCAGCTTCCCCATGGCGGACAGCACTGTGGACACCAGTGCGCTGTTTGAAGCGTCTGAACCAGCCATGAATAGGCACTTCGATACTCGTTCGCGCATCGCTCTGCGCATGTCGTAAATTTACGGAAAAACTTTTTCGGAATATTTTGATTTGCTCTCCGGTGACCCCCGAAATACTCATTTTACGTCATTGTAATCGAAAAACAAATGAATTTTGATATCGAGTACGTTAATTAATTGTCTTCCGGTGCCGCTTTCACTTTCCAAGCAAAGCGGTGTTCGCTGGATATTTTTCTGTGCTTCTTTCACTATCGGTAAGCTACTATTTTCTCAATTATGTTGTATTTAGTTAAAAAAACTTACTCGGACTAATTCACGCATATTTAACATATTTATTCTGTTATGAAAATCATTGATTTGATCACTGAAGCCTTTGCCGATAAGCTGTGTAGACCTATCCAATTTTCACCGAAACATCGGCACCGTATAAAAACAAAATGGCCGATTTTTTCTTGTTCACCGGCGGGTTGGTATTATAAGAAAAACTACTAATAGCAATAAATTAAGCATATTTGCAATCTTTGATCATCCAAAAATATACAATTAAAACAATGACATTTAAAATAAATTAATGTAGAAATTACTATAATACTTTAGATAAGTCAATAATGTTATAAGATGAATGAAAATAAACCGATGAAATCAAAATAAATAAACACTGTTACTATAAATAGAAATAGTATTAATATTCCTCGTTTCCATTATTTTGTTTTTTAAAACCATAAATTATTAACTAAATACATATTTATTATGTTATATATTAATGTATGACAACAGCCTTTACTAAAGACTATAGCAATAATAATTAATATCTAATACTACCACCAATAGGCCTATATATTTAAAAATCATAATAGTAATAGTAATAGAAAAANAATATAAAAATTATAATGGAAAAATATTTTTAAATTATATTAAATTATAAATATAACTAAAAGTATTTTTTTTCTTTCAGTTTCAGCCTGCAACTGCAAGGACACCAGTGCAAAGGAAGAAAATGATGGAGCCATTCAGCACTTCTGACATGTCTCTAGCCAAGGCTGGCTTTAGGCATAGGCAAACTAGGCAGCCGCCTTGGACCTCCGATTAGTCTCATCATTAGTGGGGGCCTCACAGAAGAATCTTTTCATATTTATTTTTCTATTACATTTAGGCTATTTAGGGCCACCGAATTCACTCTGCCTAGGACCTCCAATGCACTTAGGCCCGGGCCTGCTTCATTAATACATAATGAAATTATTCGTCCACAAATACCACAGATTATTCAACAGACTTTAGAGATAGCTGATGTGTACAAGGACTCAGACCATCCAGAGGAAGACAGTGAGGGTTGCTTAGATAGAGTAGACGCAAGAAGTCAGCACTGAAGGCCTATTTTTAAACGTTAGGTATGGCTAAATGTCAGAGTAAATTATGAATTAACTATTATTTTTTTATTTTCATTAGCTTTCCATTTTCTTTCTCATTTAAGATGTGAATCAATGCAAAGAATAAATAATAGTTAATTAATATTATGTTTTGTGTTTATATTGTAAAAATATGCCTTTATTTTTCATTGTAAAAATCTTTGATTTTCGTTTTTAAAAATTGTTAATAATTATTTTACGCCCTTTTTTTTGCAGGTTTTCTTTCAAGCTGCCATTGGAATGATTGATATAAGCATTATTATAATTATATTTGTTACGGTGATTCTTAAATTGCCTTTATAATAATTTTTTAAATATTTTTTTTAAAAATATTTTTGGTACCCTTGTTGTAATTAAAAATTTATAAAATAAATGGGAGTGCAGTTATCTGGAACCTTTGTTGCTAATTGTGTTGTATATTGCATTAAGAATGTTTCCTGAGAGTTTGGTGCAGTTATCTTTGCAAACAAAAAAGTTATGTGTCTCAGTGTGAGAGAATGTGATAATCCGGTCACAAGTTTTCAAAGTTAATTATATAGGTTATATAAGGGGCAAAAAAAATCGACAAAAAAATTCATAACTCCACTTCTATAAAAGATAGAAAGACAATTCAAGTGGTTTTGAAAAGGTCTTGGCAAGCCCTTTAAAATGATATATAATTTGAGCCTATTTGACGAAATTTAAATTTTCTGTCAAAGTACCTACCATGAAATTTATCTGCATCCTCTTTTGAAAGTGTCTCTAAAATCTCGTTTGCCTTTGCTGTTATAATATTTTCGTCAACACTATCACCAGAACGAGCTTTCTCTCTCACCCACACCACGAGAAGTTTCATCCCTTTCATTCATTACATCTGGTCTTTGTTTGGCACTCATTCTGAACATGAAAGGCAATGCATGTGTTGCCATGATTTTGTCTTTATTTCCATAAATGGTTGCCACTGTCGACCTAGACAAACCATAAATATGTCACACGGCAACTTGTTTCATACCACCATCTATTTTACTAATTCTTTCTTTCTTTTCTTCAATTGAGAGGACATTACGCCCTTTTCCCTTCTTTTGACACTTTTTTGGCCCCCTTTTCATTTCTGACCCTGATTTATATACGTACAGATACGAAACAAGCCGTTCACGAAATCACAGTTAATTTTAATTTTCTCAGCTAAATAATAATATAATATACACACAACACTGATATTATTTATATAAAGAACGATAATGAGTTTTAAGAGAAATAGTAACAAAGATCACTTAAATATAAACTGATTTATATACGGGCGATAATGTTTTCGGTTCACATACGAAACAATAGCTTCAAAGTCCACAGCATCACTTGAAATTACAGTGACAGTGGGATGTTGGCGTGGGTTTGCGGCAGTGTTGGTACGCATGCGCAGAAATCTGCCCAAGAACCATTTCCTTCCAAGCGCCAAATTAAAAATTCGCAAAAAATATTCATTATTTGGAAAAAATATGTTCGCTCTAACTTTGTACGTTCTCCGGAAAATGTTCATTATGCGTACCAAATTGTCAAGAGTAAGGCTGTTCGATAACCGAAATGTAGGTACTCCAAACGTTCGTTAAGCGGGTACCACTGTATTAGGAAAAAACTACATTTGGGCCTCCAGCTCTATTTTAAATATTTTTTCACCAACTACCAGGGTGAAAGTGTAATTATCAATTCCTTAACATTTCATGAGTCTACCTACACGGGAAATAGGGGAATTAGTGATTTTCACATTTTATATAGCTCATATAAGGGGAAAAGTTGTTGTGGCCCCGGCCTCCATTAGTTGGTAATTTAACATTCTCTTCTGCCAATTATCGTCCGAAGCATGTACTCAAAAAATGTACAAAGTTTCATGATTCTACCAATACAGGAAATAGGAGAATTAATTATTTACAATTTGTAATTTGCTCATATAAGGAAAAATATCTTTTTGGTGGCCCCCAGCCCCCATGAGTGTAGATTTCACACACAAAAAATTGCCAATTTTCGCCGTGAGATGATACCCGACAACTTCCCAAAGTTTCGTGTTTCTAAACATACGGGAAATATGAGTTAGTTATTTTCAATTTTTATATAGCACATATAAGGAACAAAAACGTTTTCGGGGCCTCGGCCCCACATGAGCAAGATTTTAAAAATTCTTTTTCACCAATTTTCGTGGTGAGAAGGTAACCAACAATTTCCCAAAGTTTTATGCTTCTACCTACACGGGAAGTTGGAAAATTAGTGATGAGTCATATTTTAATATAAGAAAAACTATATTTGGGCCCCCGGTTCCCCACGAGAGGGAATTTTAACAGTTTCTTTTGCCAATTTTTTTGGGAGCGTGTTCTCACAAAAATTCTAAAGTTTCATGCTTCTACCTGTATGGGAAATAGGAGAATAAGTGATTTTCGATTTTTATATAGCTCATATAAGGGGAAAAAACGTATTTGGGGCCCCGGCCCCCATGAGTGGGAATCTTTTTTTTTTCCCTCCAATTATCGTCGGAAGCATGAACTTTAAAAATTTCCAAAGTTTCATGCATCTTCCTACACAGGAAATAG
Source organism: Radix auricularia (assembly GCA_002072015.1). Lineage (NCBI taxonomy): Eukaryota > Metazoa > Mollusca > Gastropoda > Lymnaeidae > Radix > Radix auricularia. The sequence goes on along the minus strand of MUZC01004681.1, from coordinate 6,105 downwards.
AATTGGTGATTTTCAATATTTATAAAGCCCATATATGGGAAAAAAAAGTTTTTGGGCCCCGCACGAGTGAGATTTTTAAAATTCTTTGTAGCCAATTTTCATAGTGAGAGGGTATCCAACAACTTCCCAAAGTTTCATGCTTCCACCTACACGGGACGTTGGAGAATTAGTGATGAGTCAGTCAGTCAGTCAGGGCTTTCCCTTTTATTATTATAGATTATATGCCTACTACCACTAAATTGTCTAAATATTAAACTTTTAACTGTGACACTGTCATCGTCGTCACTGTGATTGTTATTATCATTAAATTTTACAGGCAAATAATTATAATTAAAATGAGTGAACTTACCAGTAATGCCTCTCGCTGTCATTGGCATTATTGCAAATCCATGTCAAACCAATCTAAAATTGGTACTGTAGATGTAGATTATTTAAATGTACTATGTAGATGTGAGTAACTCGGCGACCTAAATTTTAATACACTAATTAAAAAATTAAAATTCCAAAGCAAATAGTCAATAACCTAAGCTTAAGTCTAAATAGCTAGAGGTAGAAACATTTCTTTCACATTATTTCTAGAACGTTTGATATCCAAATGAATTTAATTACATTTTACATTTTGTATCTACTACAAGTTGCTTATTTCTCCAGCCGTGGCCGCCATTAATTAAAAATTGATAATCAGCTGTAAAAAGTTACAGTAGTTTCAGGATCTAAATCTAAACAAAATTATGAGTTCACCAAATAAAATAGTGCGTGACACAAGTTTCTATGGTTATTTATCACAATTTGATCAATTTTGTCAGTGAGAACAGCGCTTAATAAATACAACAAGGTAAGCCCTGATATGGAACCCTCAGGGTAAGCGGAAAATAAGCAATCCAAGAAACAGTTGGCGCCAAGAAAAGCTCTATGGCAGTTTTGTTGGTGAAGCAAAAGGAATAAAACAGATTATATAGCAGGTGTTTATTTCTTTTAAAAGTATGGTGGGGATAGGATTGGAGACACATGTTAGTGGGGAGGGGGGATTAGATAAAAGAAATTGGCACGTGTCTCAATCGGAGCGGCGTATTTCAAAGTGAAAGCCAAGATCATTTCTAGTACGTAGTTCACTCTGGCGAAAAAACGTGTTTTTGGGGTCATTTTTCATAGTTTTCAAAAAATAAATAAAAATACTTCTAGGAGACTTACAAGAATAAAATTAATATGTGAATAAACTTCAAATCTTTATCTACAGAAATATATATTTTTTGTATCTGTAACTTGTGTCGATATGTATTTTTAATGTGTTTAAAAAGTATACGTTTTGACAAATTTTACGGTGTTTTTTCAGGTGAAATTTTACCATTGGGTGTTTGAAACGCTGATCGCTTCGCACCTATTCAAATTAGCGACGTAGTGTTACCATCATATCAAAGGGCAGACCCTACCCTTTCGTTTGATGTATAGAAAGTATATCTAACTTTATTATTTCATTTAAAAAATTATGATTGAAAACTTTAAGTCAAAGAAAAAACAATGAAAATATCTAAGCTGTAACACTTTTTTCACACCGATAGAAAGATCATTATAATTAATATACAAATTACTGTTGTAAAATCAAATGAGTGGTAACTATTGGCGCGAAGCGATCCTGTTAAGAAAAACATGACAACAATCCATTTTGCGTGTTTCTTGGGGAAAGCGCTGGGAGTCACTGCTAAGTTCTTTGACCACGGTCTTGTGGTTTTGTTAATAGGAATTATTCATGTTTCAGACATCAATCAATGCGTAAGTAATATATTTAATGTTTTATTAACCTTAAAACAAACAATTTACATCTGTTTTAGTTTAGTTGATTAAGTTAGTAAAAATATTATTATTTTTTGCAACAAAGCTGGTCTCATCGCAGTGACATTATCTTATCTTAGATATACAGACGCTCCTATGCAGAAGATAATTGCGTCCACAGACCATAAGAGATGATCTGTTGGCAAGTGATGCAGCGGTCACAGGCCACGGCTATAGGGGTTTCACGCATTACCCCAGCCGCCTAACTATTGACTAGTTAGGGACCCATTCGGAGCTGGGTGACTCGGGGACTCCTCAGGCCTAACCTTCGTGTGGATTTGAACTCGTGACCATCGGTATGACAGTCGAGAGCGCTACCTCTCGACCACCACGTCCCACATTAGACGAGTCTGGCACATAGGGTACGATTAGAGTTGATGTATTTAATTTAGGACAATCTATCGATAAAAAGCATGGATAATCTCAGAAATGACTGCATAATACTTACTCAAAAGATGTTACATTTAATAATTTTTACAAAATATGGCTGTAATAATTATTTCAAGATGGACGCCCGATAGCCCGTGGTTGGGGGGAAGGACTGGCATTCTTTTAGGGGTGTTAGGATTGAATATCAATGAAATATCTTTTAAAAACAAATATTTATTTCAAAGTTCAAGGAACTATTTTGAATTTTTCATTCATATTATTTACTTAGTTTTAATATTTATTAATATTATTTTCTTTGCTCTGCGAATCTTGTGCATACCAAATAAATAGAATAACATAGACTCGCCCAATTCATTAATTATAATTTGTATGATATTTATCAATGAATATCAATAAAACTAATCTGAACATCTGAAACTGAGCTAATGTTCAAAGTTAAATCCTCTGATTCTGATTAAAAATATACTTTTTGTATTTAGTAGATAGTTGGCCTATTTTAGTCTTGGTTTAAGTATAGTACTATAGTGCAAATATATTAATAAATCAATTAATAATTTTATAATTCCAACTTAATTCCTATAGACTTTACAGTCGAAACTGCTTAATTCGATGGCGTTGGGGTGTGAAAAATGGCATCGACATAACCGATGATCGAGTTAAAGCGAAAACCAATGTGGCGGCAAAATATTTACATGCGCTTAAAATTTCTTTATGTACGTGTTGTGCGTTAATTAGTGATGGGACGATTAATCAGAATCGTATCGGAATATCGGGACCCTATTTCTTCACTCTTTCTAAGGTTGTTAAGACCGTTTGTTTTTAAAGACCGTTTAAGTTTAAATATAACGTCGTTTTTTCGGTGATTCCCAGATTGAGCGATACTGTGCCTTCGAAGCCCTTTGCTTGATTTTCCTTACAAGCTACACAAATAAGTAACCTACACATCCCCTCATTGTCCCCGAACCATTCTCTTCCTAATCATCTTATTTGGGTCCGTCCCCTCAGCCTACAATGGACTCAGAATGGTCTATCGTGACCTATATGTAACTCATGACAAAGCAAACTCTTCTCTATATAAACGTACACAAATAAATTAGGTACTCCTTTTGAACCTTCAACTTTGACATATTTTAATTAATTCTAACCAATAGTTAAATGGCTTTTGCACACGACCACTTCTTATGAATGAAACAATGAGAACAAAGCAGTAGTACAGTACATGTAATAGTCAAAATGAGGTTGAAGGATGAATGGTTGCCAATGACAACAAGTCTGCACACGGTAAATTTTATTATTCCATACAGTCCCCTCAGCTTACAATGGACTTAGAATTCCTTCGGTAACTTGATGCTAATAGGACTTACCAACAACAATGGTGTGGGAGATTGAGAGTGGGGGTGGGTAAACTGTCTGTAGTCTGTTATATTATATATTTTAAAATCTGGGGAGCCTTGTTTACAGTAAGCAGCCTATGATATTGGTATCATCCCATCACTAGCGTTAATAAATGATAATGTTCATTATGTTCATGCACATGTTTTTTGAGTTTTTTTTAACACAACAGCATTGCCGTTATTTGTTTGATGAAGCTAACGGCATGCTATAAAATTGTACATACATGTTTGCTAACAACTGACAGCAGAAATTTACAAATTTAAAATAAAAACCAACGTCGATTATCGATAAAAACTTTTATTATTCTCCAACACATCTCTGAAACGTATCATACATTTGCAGTTACTTTGGTTTCTTTAAAAAGTCTATAATGCTTTGTTGTTTTTTGCCTTAAATCGTCTGCTTAAAAACAAGTGCTTCAATATTATTTATGCTTTCTAAAATAGTTTCATCTCCTACAAAATTAGCATACCGTCAAATTTTCTGTAGACTTTCTACTACATCACCAGCTGAGGGAATTGGTTCCCAATCTTCCTCCGCATCTTCTTCATCTTCTTTGTCATTGTCGCATACATCGCAAGGCTGATACTTTTCGTGGCCTTGATGGCTATAAAATAACTAAGAATTTCAAAAGCCGGCGATTGCCATAGTACCAGAAGCAACACAGAGCTGAGAGCAAAACGCAAGTGGGCTGTGACGTCACCAACAGACCCTGGTGAGGCAAAAACTTTTGGTCCCTTCCCTTGGTTATAAAAAAATCATAGCTAACATTTTCAAAAGCTGGCGATTGGTCATGGGGATCGAGATAACAAATGTTAAGTGGCAAATTTGACCCTTTTTTCTGCTTGTGTTATGAGGTTTCGGCGACTTTAAAAAAATCGAATTAAACTACGAGAAAATGCTAAGACAAAGAGATAATTTGGTGGTTCCAATAAAAAACGTCGACATAATAGGGTGGTCGAGCTAACCGAGCTCCAGGTAAGTGGGTTCGACTGAAGTTCATCTAGAGACCATTCCATTACTAACAACAACATCATAGAAAGTGATGACTTTGCTACTTTGCACTGATGGAAATGGTAACCAAGATATAGTACCAGTAGCTGGAATGAACTCTTCATTGAGTATCTTATCTTAGATATACAGACGCTCCTATGCAGAAGATAATTGCGTCCACAGACCATGAGAGATGATCTGTTGGCAAGTGATGCAGCGGTTACAGGCCACGGATATAGGGGTTCCACGCATTACCCCAGCCGCCTAACTATTGTCTAGTTAGGTACCCATTTGGAGCTGGGTGACTCGGGGACTCCTCAGGCCCCGAGAACAAATCCACACTTTCGTGTGGATTCGAACTCGTGACCATCAGTATGACAGTCGAGAGCGCTACCTCTCATCTATCTATCATAAGAAAGCTAATACTAATATGTAAGTATGGTTTTAAGTTAAATAATAAACACTTTAATATTAAAGTATGGACTTCAAACACTTCCTTATCCAAGATTACACATAATTCTAATTTTGATGGTATATTAATAAAATGTTTTTAATAGTATATTCCTATCTCCTCAGCAAGGGAAATTCTTGACGGCCCGTGTGCATCATTTCTGGCTTAAGGAAAAGGGAGAAGGCCACAGCTTCCAGCAGTTCCTAGAGAAGACAGTTTAATTTTCATGTCACACTTCATCAAGGTCCAGGGTAACAAGAACAAGGATGTTGCAAACTCTTTCCAGAAAGTCACTACCGGCCTGATCGATTTGTCAGAAAAATGGAACATGTTGTGACACTCTCTGGGAGTGATTCTTTGATGGATTATTTAGCAATGACATTGAAAATGGATTCCCTGTCTCCAGCCTTGGATAAGTGTGGTATTACTTTAGCTAACGTATTTACACATCTTTATTTTGACATAACAATCTGAGTGAAGTTAATGTGACTAACTTAATTGTTATAGATTTAGAACTGCTCAGATCTAAGGAACGGCTGTGCAAATCAAAATTTATTCTTCAGTTGCTTTTAAGTTTATTGCATGTCAATTAAGATTATGACGAAGAGGTTTTAGAAAATAACTATAGTTTTGAGGTGTAAAAAGTCACTAGAGAGTATAATAAAGACTTATAAAACATTACTTAAAATAAAAGTGGGGAAGAAAAGTGATGACTTACAGAAATTTCTTTGTGCTAATTTAATCTTAAGTAAGCTTGTCTAACCGGTCCTCAGATCAGGATCGGTCATCTTTATTCAGGACCGCAGGCCCTGAATTAAGCAACAACACAAGCCGTAACGTGCCTCTCCCACTCGCTTGGTCACGGTGAGTAAAAGCGATACCACGATCCAGCTGACATGTAGCCTAGGTTGGCATTCAAACTGATCAAACCTTCAGTCTCCAAGCTGTAAGCATGCGTACATGATGCGTTATAGCCTTGCTTCACTGAAGTTCACAACTAAAAGTACTAGTTACTAACAGTGCGTGTTTGATGTCAACAACGGTCA
>MUZC01004680.1:400888-417206 GCA_002072015.1 Radix auricularia | reverse complement strand
GATTGATATCAATCCTGTCCGATTGACATGGATTTATTACCCCACGGGACACATTGTACCGTGTTGGGACCCCTGTATATTATTCTTGCCAATAACATGTTTGCTTAAATTATAATGTGCCTACACACGCGATCTCCACCAAATAGATGGAGTAGCGTGTGTGGATGTTTAATTATATCTTTAGTTGTGTAGATTGTTTTATTAATTGCTGAACTCACGTATGAGGTGTTCGCCAAATAGGCCGACGCCCGTGAAAGTAAGCATACAAAGTTAATCAAATTAGTATGTCAAAATTGTTATTCCCTTCTGGCGGCTTGCTCTGAACGGCTTGTCGTGGAAGGAGGAAAGTCATAGATCTATGGAATAGAAGATTCCCCGAGTCTTATTTCTATTTCCATAGACTGGTTCCTGGTACGCCCGAGTCAGATAGCCTACATCTGAATTCCCGGAATACGACCAGAGGTACTACACACTTGAAGCTGTCGGACCACCGTCCCCCTTCTTGTGTATGATTGCTGTAGAGAGGAGTGCTACCCTTGCCACGCGACAGCAACTAGCGTCCGTGTCAGCTAGGACACTAGCAGATCTCCTAAGGCTACATCGGACCTAATCACCTGTATCTCCGTGAGTTAGGCCGATAAGCACAATCGTCACAGAGCCCTGTGCTCTGCAACCTTCCGGTACTCGGTGTTTTTACGCCGTTGAACCGAAGCCGTCCACAGGACGAAGTTCTTTTGAAAGCACGAGGATAGAAGTGCCAGCGTGTACGATCGACCCTGATCGACATCGCATCCTAGACCTTGTTTATCAACTCAGCTGACCGCTTCATTGTTTATCAACTCGGCTGACCGCTTCAGTGTTTGTAAACACGAGAGGGACACCAGTCCGAGAGCGCAGTCATCACGTCACCTGGAGACAGAACTAGGTCGCGGCGATACAGTCACCGCAGAACATCTCGGCGCTAGGGGCGGGACTGACCTCGAGAGCTGACGTCCTTCAGCACGGCGCAGCTAGACCACCCGTGTCACCCGCAAGACCCAGCGACCAGGGACTACACACCTTTAAATTAAGTATACACCTTAAAGAGACATCGGCATAAGGCAGGCCGTAATGATGACACATAACTAGCCTAATTATTATTTGCTTTAAATAATTGACATAAGGGCACCTCGTTATCTGCCCAGTAATTGGTCATTGTATATATTGTAAATTAAAGATTATAATTTGTATTATACTACGATTCTTGGTCTTAATCATTTGCGGAGATCACTGAAGCGTATCCTTGTGTGTGCAAACTAATAATAATAATAATAATACCCTAGACAACAGCCACATAACACACATTTCACCACAAGGGTTTTAGGGTTTATGTTAGGTACAACTGATAGCTTTAGAATTTTCAGAAAATTGAAGGTTTTAGGGTTTGAAATTTTGGGTTAGGTATAGACTATAGTATAGTATAGAATTTTAATTTTAAAGCTAGAACAACAAAGACTGTCAAAGAAGGCCGCCATGACCGTGATGTCACGGTCGACATACTTCGCTTTTACCTAAATTAGATTTTGTGGACGTGGTTTGAACGCATCATGTCATAGTCATTGTCATATATAATATATATTTATCATGTCATATTACTCATATTCAATATTCATTTAGAAATCGATGGTATAGTATAGGGTATAGACTATAGACTGTATACTGTATAGACTATAGAATGTAGTCTTATTATTCTTATCATAATGAATGAGAATGTCTTACCTATATATTATAATTTTAATTATATAATTGATACTGATATTGATGCTAAACTATTTACTGTTACTAAACTATTTACTGTTACAGCTTAGAGTATAAATTATTGCATACTAACAGTTTAGTGCAGGAACAGGCCTTGCTTTTTATTGTTCATATTCATGGCAATCATTATGGCACTCCTAGATTCCTAGCTTGTTTACAGTCAAACTTTATTTATCTCTAGTCTTGCATTTTTTAAAGAGTTTTAAGAAATGCTGATCATTGATATTGTCCATATTCATGATTATAACTAATAAACTCTTAAATGGCATCAAACTTATCTAAATCTATGTAATTAACATTAAAATTCATAGGTATGAGTATACAGATAATACAGTAGTATGCACTAAGTCTGTCACTGTTTTACTAAGAAGTCACTAAACTAAAAAAAAAAAACTCAACAATTTTGATTTTTTAACCAATTTAATATGTTTTGCCACAGTCTGCATCAACGCTATTTCAGTATGTACGTTTAGCCACTCTATGCATCAACGATGGTTTGTTTCATTTTATTAGTAATTCGTCTTTTCCATTCAACTATTTTATTTATAGCTTATAAAAATTTTATTCACAAGAGTTTCAACTTCCGTTGTGTGAATTTTTAAAAGGCTTAGACCATGTTTAGTGTAATTTGTGCTTGTTTTTTCAGTTTAAAAAATTTTGTAAACAAAAAAAAACAAAACAGCTGATCAAAATGGCTTCACTGAGTACTAATCCAGGTACTAATCTATTAATTTTTCAATCTAGAACTGGTGTTGACTGTGGTTACGAACATTTACTATTTTGTAAATATGTGTATATATTAGAATTAGAGTATAACTATTTTATTATTGAATTTTTTTTTTAAACTGAAACGTGTCATGGTAAAAAATTCATAACTTGATAATTTCTGGAACTACTGCAATGAAAATTACCAGTTGTTTTAGATATATAATAAGACTTATTTGTAACAAACATGAACTTGATTGGATTATTTTTACCTGATTTATGAGCTGGTGAGTACAGCAAAAAAAAAATTTTCTTCCCTTTTTTAACATAAACATGCAATAATATCCCAAAAGTTTTTTTAAGGGTAATTTTGTCTCAGTTTTAAATAGAAGAAACTAAGGTTGTTAACGGTTAACCGGTTATTCGGTTAGCCGGTCCTCAGATTAGGATCGGTCCTCTTTATTGAGGACCGCAGGACCATTTAACCGAAAACAACAACAAACAAACAAACAAAAAAAACAACACAAAAAAAACCCACTAGCGGTAACGTAGTGACAAAAAACAAAACAAGCCGTAACGCGCCTCTCCCTCTCGCTTTGTCACTGACAAGTAGCCTAGGTTGGCATTCAAACTAATCAAACCTTCAGCCTCCACGCTGTAAGCGTGCGTACATGACGCGTTATAGCCTTGCTTCACTGAAGTTCACAACTAATAGTAATAGTTACTAACAGTGCGTGTTTGATGTCAACAACGGTCAAGGCCGAGGCTGTTTCTATTTATATTTATTATAGTCTGTTTCTTATAAAGACAAAGAAAGCTATAAAAGCATATGACCCCGTGACCTATCCGCATTTTCTGATCACCGGTTTATAGTCCATTTCAGGCATTCAAAAAACGTATTGGCGCATGCCGCTTAGTGAAGTACATGTACCTATATTACGAGAGGTATTTGAAAGACGTAGCAAAGATACCGGGTGATTAATCGGCCCACAAATTCGAGTTCGGTCTTTTAGTGACAGTTTTCATGCCTATCAAAGGCATTTGTTTACCACATTAACAGTACAGCGAGTGTAGCTCAAACCCTATTTGAACAGAAAAAAACGGGGAGGGTGAACGTGTGAATCGCAAAATTCAATTATTCTGGCGAGTTGACGATTGAAAAATAATATGTTTTTTAAAAAAATAAATTCCATTTTATCATCATTGTTTACTCCATAGCTTTATAATTTTATTATATTATTAATTTTAATACGCGAGTTGACCGGCATCACACACAAGAGAGGTAAACATGACGTCATAACGGACGGGGCGAGGCGTTGGTTTTTGAAAGTAATGAAAAATACCTCGCTAACTTTAACGAACGATTGAACATGTCCTCTTATTTAGAATTTAGACCCACAACGGACGGGGCGAGGCGTTGGTTTTTGAAACTAATGAAATATGCTCGTCAATTTTAACGAACAATTGAACCTGTCCTCTTATTTAGACCGGTGAACTACAAAAGCAAGTCCTCAAAATAAAATATAAAAAAGACAATTAACCATCACTGTTTAGTTAATTTTTTGGATTAAAAAAAAATGCTATGAATTGATGAATTGAGGGCAATGCGGAAAGATCTGAACAGCGGGGGGGGAAGCGGGCTTTGATGCCATCGACGCGAGGCGACAACATTCTCTTGTTAGTTCTCAAAACATTAGGGATATAAGGACGAGCGGTTAACCGATTAACCGGTCTTTTTTTGAATGGTTAGCCGGTCCCCAAAAACGAGCGGTCTTAACAACCTTAGTAGAAACATAATTACCTAAATTTTGATACGCCGCATGATATATTTTTAATAAATAGCAAAGCAGAGTTTTTCAGTTTAAAATCATTAGGTGGAATGGATTTTTTTACCTAAAATTTTACTGTGTACCCTTGAAAAAATTAGGGCGTATTGAATGGGTTAAATAACCAAAGAGAGAATATTTTTACTTTCACTGTTGACAAAGCCTTGGCTATAGGCTATATAAATTATACCATCAAAGCCTAAGCTATATTATCTGTTGAGAATACTGATTAATGTCTCTTTAAAGTACAGCCACACATATATCAGGCTGAAACTGTGCAGTAGTTGAGGATTACAGTGCATAAAAAATTTTAAAACTGTTGCACAACAATTGGAAGCTGTGCAACTTTGCACATGGACCAACAAACCTCAAAGAGAACATCGATACTGATATGCTTTACTATATATTACATGGCTTAAAATTACCATTTTCATTAATGTGACTACAGTATAAGTATCTGATTCTAAATCTCTGTCATCCCTTCTTGTCTTATCTTTTTTTTCATCTTGCATTTTATTTTTAAAAGTTTATAGTAATTATAGTACAGTTAAATTAAGTTAAGCTTATTAATGTTAAGTTAATTCAATAGATCAAAAAAATTATAATTTTTTTGTAAATTATCTGGCTCATGCTAACACTAACACTAAAATCTTTACCAAGGACTAAAAGAATTAAGAAGTCTCATCATGGATGTCTTATCTCAAAATAATAATAAATATATGAGTCACTAATTCTTATCAGTTGAATTTGCTTAACTGACATTCAATATCTTTAATCTGATTACTGATTAGCTTGAAACTATTAGAGGTCAAAAATAATTTTTTTTTTTTTTCAGACATTCAAAACACCTAGCCCTTACTTTTAAGCATCCAAACCTAGGGAAAAACAACATAGTTACTTTTACTATTTTAACTTTTAATGCAAAGTTACAGCAATGGGCCAGTTGAGTCCTATACTATCTTGAAGCAGAGCCCCCAAATCATAGAATATTATTTAGATGCTTCAATGGACATCTTCAATAATAACAATAAAAGGGACCACAGGATGTTGAGACTTCTTGTCATCAAATAAAAGAAACTCATTTGGTCATCTGAGAAGAAAGTGACAGAAAATTACTAACCCTTTATTCTTGATAGATACATTACAGTTATAGCAAAATTCTTATGAGTATACCCTTTAAAGAGCTCTGCTCAGGATTAAGTATTTTGCCTATTTAACCTTATAATTAAGTATTTTTAGAGTTTACAAGGCCGTAAAAATAAAATTTTTGTCATACAAATGCATTAATTAATTATTATTGTCAAATATAAGTAATAGTCTTGTAAGCATACTTAAAGTATCCTGTACTATAAATGTAACTACTCCTCTATTTAATAAGGTTGTTAACCCGTTAGCCGGTCCTCAGATCAGGATCGGTCCATTTAAATCAGGACCGGTTAACCGCAACAATAAGCCTGTATTATCCGGAGTTCATTTTTGTTGTTACCGTTAAGATGCAGGGTAGCATACGAGACTAAAATAACGCGAGCCACGGTGACTTCAATTCGCTTTCTCCATATTCCGATATAAAAATAATATACATGTCATCACTACTGGTTTACTTTGCCTAAGGCTAAGGAATGATTTTTTTAAAATTTTAATTTGCTTGGCTTAGTAGTCGAGGCACTGTACGAGAGCTAACACACAGTGGGCGTTTGATGTGCAACGGTCAAGGCCGTGACAGTTTCTATTTATATTAATTATAGTCTGTTTCTTATAAAGACAAAGAAAGCTATAAAAGCATATGACCCCGTGACCTTTCTGCATTCTGTAACTGTTTGTCTTTATCTAATATTACTAATTAGTTCTTCTTCACTTATGCAGGCGTGTACAGACGAGCAGCAACTTATATTAATAACACATCAGACTTTGATAATTTAATAACTTTAATCCAAACGAAATATGTACACTTTATACATCAATATGATATGTCTGGCTTCTTCGCCATTCTTCTAACACACAACTAATTGCATCATTTTCACTCGCGCCACCTAGCGCCTCTTTCTCTCGTCACGTGATCTCTCAATTACTAATATGCAAATTATCACGTGACACATTCCATGATCACATTTATATCGTAACTGATATTTTAAAAAAAATAAATTTAATTTTTATGCTTTGGAAGGGGAGTACGGCGAGCTTAGCTCAAACCCTATTTGAACAGAAAAAATGAGGGGGGGAGGGGGGAATGTGTGCGCTGCAAAATTCAATTATTCTGGCGAGTTGACTATTGAAAAATAATATAGTTTTTATATAAATTTCATTTTGTCATCACTGTTTACTCCGTAAGCTTTATAATTTTATTATTTTTTATTAATTTTTAACTCGTGAGTAGACCGGCATCACGTACAAGAGAGGTAAACACGACCTCGCAACGGGCGGGGCGAGACGGGGTGTGAGGCGTTGGTTTTTTAAACTAAGATTTTCCCCAAATTATGCTAAAAATTCCTACATGCATTAAATCCTGTTGGCACACTTCGCCAACAAGTAAAAAAAAAATCTAGATCCAAAATTAAAAAAAACTAGACATGCTGAAAATAAACAAATATGACTTCACACATAGCGCGGAAAAGCCTAGCCAACATGTTTTTTTAAAAAAACAACCTAGATTCAAAATAAAAAAAACCTAGACATGCTAAAAATAAACAAATATGATGTCACAAAGCCCCCCACCCCACCCTAAACAAAGGTATTTCTTATTTGAAAATGAGCATGTTTCTAATTATTTGTTTATTGTCATTTAAGTATGTATTTAATTTTTAAAATTCGTCTCAAATATTCCCATATTTTTAAGGCCAAAACCTCACTAATTCCCATTTCTATAAATTTGGCTCAAAAATTTCCACAATTAGGGACATTTCCCAGGAGTTTGCAACACTGGCATCACTAACTTTCAATACCCCTTAAAAAATCAGCATCAGTACCATCACAGTTAGGAAAGCATCACTCAGTTGAAGACATGAATTTGAAGATTCATCTAGATAATTTTATTTTCATAGGTTATGCATTAAGGAGTATCATCAAGATTTTTTATAATAGATGATGCTATGGGTTGTCAACTGAATTTATTATAATAAGGTTATGCACCTTTTACAATATTTGATATATTAAAAATGGTATTAGGATCGTAAATCTTAGGGCCTTACACAAAATTGATTACATTTTATTGATTTTGAGTAAAATTTTGTTACCTCCCTTGCATTGTTGAACTTAATCACATTGTCATTGGAATGTACACAAGTCAAGCATATTTGGTGTATATCTTGCTGTCCTGCATTTCAATGGAAATTTATTTTAATCTATTAAAATTTTAACGATTAATCTATTAACTAATCATTAATTTCCACAGCATTATGTTAACTCATACAATTTTATTTTCAAATGATGAATCGCAATACTTCATTTTATAAACATAAATAGCATTAAATCAATGTTTGTCTTGCTCTGCTGCTACAATGTAATATTGCAACAGTTTGATAAAATGTTTATTGTAGCCAGGGTGATAGTGCTTAATGTAATTATGATCATGGGAATTCAGTGACATGATTCTATTAAAGATTAATGCTGCTTGTAAAAATTATTTGGCATTCACAGATAAAGGCCTTGTGCTACATTTTTGCCCTGTTTTCTTAACAGATATTTTCATTACATCTAATGTGTCAATCGTTTGTCATATCATTTATATTTGATCTCAAATGCGTTATCATCAAGTCGTCTATTGTCATTAATCGGGGAAAAAACTGATCCATGATTCAAACTTATTAACTGGACAAATTGTAGTCGGACTTAGTGTAGGCAAGTGAATTTGGTAGCATGCCATTGTGCTTTTAGCGAAACAAAATAGCTTCACTATTTCTACCCATAGCATTGTAGCCGTGAATCATTAGAGCTTTTGCTGTTATTGTGTACACCATATAAGAATTTTTACTGTTTTTATCTGAGAATTCTCTTATATTTTTTAATATAAAGATTGTCATAAATAAATTACTTTTTTATAGCATTAATATTTTTTTATCTAACTTTTATCTATGAGCAATTAATATGCAAAAAAAACAACAACAAAAAAAACCCTTCAAATGATTTTTTTTCTTGTGAAGTTTTACATTTATTGCTACAGTTTTAGGGCTGCTGAACATTGTCATATTGCACATTTTAACTCACTTGGTTTAAATCTGTATCTTTAGATCATCCCAAAACAGGTCCAGCTAACACATTGTGGAGCAGGTAAGCCACAGTCCAGCTATGTCTGACTGAACCCCCATCTCGTACCCCTTGAAACAAAGTGTAGAAATTAGATACATTCTCATTTGCTTCATTTAATCTCTTCCACCATTTCATATTCATTCCTCCCTGATGACGACAAACTCTCATTTCAATTCCTTTATGCATTGCCAATCATTGATGAATATTTAATTATTCTTGCATTTTTTTTTCTAGAATAAAAAAAAGATGATGTATACACAAATTTATTATCTGAATGTAGATTCAAATAATTACAAAAATACCAGCTTGTAGCACTGCGTTGATTTATTCAACTAGTTTTAAAACAAGATTGAAATTGGACAAATAAAAAAACTCAAGGCATAAATATTTTTAAAAATTTATTTCTACTAATTATAGAATAAGAAAATAAATTCTGTTTCCATTGATATTATTCACATTATCTTTATTAATATTTAATTATAATTGCACAGTTGATTTCTTTTTACCCAGCTTCAAGAAAGCTAAAAAAAATAATAATCATAACTATTCAAATTATCATAAGAGTTTTTTGGGGGAAATGAATACAATTGAATCTGAATTGTATTCTTATTTCTTATCTTATAGAACATATTGATATTTTTGTTTATAAATTCCGTGACATTCATGGATTTATGTTTTAAAGTTTTATTGCTTTATTTTTAGTTAATTATTTGATATTCCTTGATCATTTTTATTAGAATATGATGAACATTTTCCTGAAAGTCCTGAAAATTGTAAAAAATAATTCAAATAATTTTTTAGTAGTATTTTTACCTATGTTTAAATCTGTATCTTAAAACCCAACAGTATGCAAGAATAAAAAGATCAATTTTTATAGCATTAAGTACCTGCAGTAAAAATGAATATACCTCAAAAATCTTTTTAAATCCTTTAAGAAAAAGTGGGTGAAGCCAATTGAAATTTTAGCCAATATAATTTACTCCAAGAAATATGACCAAACAATTTTTAAAATCCTATTTAAATTTGAAAATTAATTTAAAATCACATCATATTTAATCTTTAGCAGCATTAACATACTTTAGAATCTAAATCATTTTTTTTTTAAAGAATAAGAATAGGACTTTGTCAAACTTTGCATACTTCATACATAATTGAAACAATTGTGATTTGTTGGTCACTGTCATGTTATAATAATTACCATTAAACAGCAACAATCTGATTTATTTTCAAATTTCCATCACTTGTTAGTATTTAAAAGTGGTTTATTCTATCATTTATTTTGCCATCTGCAAAGCTAAATTAGCTTTTTAATTTCTTGACTACCCCTATTCTGTCACTATGTGATTTTCAGATGTCCTGATTTTTGTTTATTCTGATTATTTTACAATAATATTAAAATTTTGCTATTCACTTTGATTTTTTTTTAAGCGATCATCATAAGGATGAGATATTTTATTGAGATGGAAGCTTAATGCACTTCATGGGAAATATAATTGAAACTGTTTGTCAGCTTTTTATCAGTCTAAAACAAAGTATTGCTTTTATTTGTGCTCTTTGACCCCCTTTCCAAACCTACTTTCCCATGTGGTGACACTATACTTTCCCATTGTGACAAGACCAAAATAAGGTCAGAAACTCCAGTCATGCATGTGAACTACTGAAGTAGGTCAAAGCAGAAAACATCATTGTGTGTTCTGGGTATGATATTCCCAGTTTGAAGTTCAAATCCTTTTGGCTGCCATCCCCTCCCCCACCCTTTCCATAGGACCTGGTGCACAAGCCAAGGTAAATGGAACAGGAATGAGGTCACATGGATAATTAGTTTTAGTACAAACACTATTCCAATCCAGCAGGGAACAGGAATAATTCCATCTATGGAACTAAAAGTGTTACAGGTATCAAAACTATTTTTTTAAACTGTGTTTGCTACCTCAACCTAACTCTTTTGCAGATATGCTTTTCTTTTTAATTGTACCAAAGCTGTTTGTGCTTTTAAAAAAAAATAATTTAAGATATGCCATGTATACTACAGTGTGTCATTGTCCCTACCTTGCAACTATATCATTATTATGCCAGCCCATTTCTTTGCTACCCCTATCATTATAACTCTAAACAAATTTATTGTCATACAAATGATTTTTGGCTCGTACATCTTTATTTCATTGTAAAGGTGTGCAAAGTACATGTAGAATTATTCAAGTCATAGTTTAATTGATGTAATCTAGTCAGGAATATTTTCTGGAATATAAGTGTGTTTTTTTTTTTTAAAGTGATCAGCAAGGATCAGTCAGCTGATAGCTGTGATTGGATGGCCTACAGTTATAGCAGTGGTTGGATGAAGAATAGATGTACCAGTGATTGGATGAGCTATATTTGTAGAATTTATTGGATGTGTGATAGACGTACCAGTGATCGGATGAGCTATAGATGTAGCATTTATTGGATTTGTGATTGGATGAAGGACATATTGAGAAGTGATTAAATGAGTGATTGATCATGCAGTGAGGAAAATGAATCTCCTTTACTGGTTTAGTACAGATTAAAATAATAATTGTCTAATGTTAAATTTTTTAAGTAACCAACAATTCTGAGTAAAAACAATTCAACAATGGTGCCAATTCTTACTGTACTTGTTAGTATGGTTTGAAAATATTTATTCACATCAAAGTTTATACTTTTATCTATCCCCCCCCCCACACACACACACAAACACACACCTTGTGTCACATAAACAAAATCAAGGAGATAAAAAAATAATAATAATCTTCTGTATAGAAGGACCATCTGTAACAGATAAGATAAGTTAAAATAATATGGTCTGAAATATAACAAAATTGTTACACTTTCCATTGGTAACTCTTGCCATCTCATGATAAAGTGTGTACATCTCACTACAGTGTTTTCTTCACTGTCTCCTTGGTTGTCTTTTCCTTATCTGAGCAAAAAAAATGGTGGGGCAATGGGTTTGGGGCTAGTATGCGTAACAATAACTTTTGTTGCCTCTTGTTCATTTTTACACTGAATGTTGTTGATTGGGCAAATAGCTCTGATTGACACATAAAATTGTGTTGATTTCTCTATACTTTAACAGCTCTTCATAAAATCTAGTGACTGTTTGGATTTTATTTTTCTTTTGAGTTTGGTGGTGGGAAAACAAGCAAAATATGAGTCTGTATAATGAAAGTAGTGCTTGCATATGAATTTGAAAAAAAGTCATCTGGGTTGTAGGTGTAGGGTCTGATTGACTTATTAGTAAACATCAAGTTGTTCAAGTCAACTGAGTGAGAGTAACTGCACGACTTGTTTAAATTTAAACCACATATTTGAGTTTATTCTGTTAAATGCATCCAATCCCACTTTGTTAAAAAAAAATATTTTTGTAAGATATTCAAATGTGTATGTAAATGCACCAACTCAGCCAATTATATTTAATAACTATATCCACAAGGATACAGTATCTGATTTCAGGTAAACTTAATTTTTTTTGTAATAATGTTTCATACAATTTATACAAGATTACTTTGAAATTATTCATGCCACTATAGATTACACATTGCTGTCTGAGTTTTGTTTGACCACTAAGTTGAGACAATAATCTTTAGTTATTTATTATTTGTATTTATTTAACGTAAATTTTGAGTTTTATTTTGGCTCTGCTCAACTTTTTTTCCCTTACTTTAAACTTGTAATATTAATAGACTGGGTAGTCATCCAAAGGTTAACAAGATATAACTTTCAAAACATATGAACGTTTCCAAAAATATTTGAAATGTTAAAAAATTATTACATTAGTATTTTAAAAATCTTTGATAACAAGTAAAGTTAACTATTGGCAACATGAGAACAATTTGAGAACAGCAGTAATAGGATTTCTGAGCAGAAGTCAATAATTTTTTTAAAATAAAAATGTGCACATTCATTTGATATTTTTAAAAAAAAAATTTTAAGAGTTGTAAGGAAAGCTTTTTACTAACGGATTGAAAAGGAACAAGTAAACCAAACTATTCATTTATCTAGATTATGTGCTTTATAAAAAAAATGTTCAATTTAAACTAAACTTTATTGTTGAAGTAATATTTGGTTCCGTTTGAATTTTAGCATGAATAAATTTGTATTCCAGGCATCTATTATTAGAAGTGCTGTCTTTTATGCTTGTTATTAAAATCATCCATGAACTCATGTCTAAAGTGTATGTACAACACAGTTATATACGGAACTGACCAGCATCTGTCTCGTTACCTTGCAGGTGCAAGTGACCAACACACTAAGCAAGATGACAGTCGAAGGTCATCAGCGGATCATTCCCAAAGGCCGAACATTCTCCGTCCAGTACTCCCTGCCCAAACTTCCTGTGCCGCCTCTAGAGCAAACCCTGAAGAAGTACTTAGAAACATGCCAACCTCTGTTGACTGATGAGCAGTACAAGGCTACAGAAGAGGTAAATCACATTATAAAACTAGTCACTTTAGGCCACACCTGTAAGAATGACACATTTTATTACAAATCTCTGTCTCATACAATGGCGACGATGGTGCATCACCGTTTGGTTGGGTTGCATTTACTCGAGTGGCTGTGCAGTCCTATCCTTGAGTGACAGTCTTTACCACTGTTTTTACACACGAGTTCTGTGCTTCCAAATGTTTTGGCCTTTCTCATAGCTCTTCTGTCTGCAGCCTCCTCCATTCTTCGCTCCTTGGCTACTATGACACCTCTTTGACAACTGTGCGCCACGTAGATCGGTCTTCTGCCTTACACTCCCAGTCACTTGTATGTATTTTGGCTGCTTTCATGTCCCTTTGACAGACATCTTTAAATCGCAAGCGTGGGCGACCTCATACAATATTGGCCCGAATAAAGTGAGACTTTTTCACCCAAAATTACAATCTTAAAATCATTGCATCAAAATTGGAGGTCTTGTTATATTCGAGTTAGTGCTGTATGTGGGCACTGCGGTAAATGAATTCAGTGGATTTTTATTTTTGGAATTAGTGTCAAATGCGTGTCTCTGCGTGTGTCAGATAAATGTAAAATTATCAACTCTCACTTTTCTCTGTCAAAATATTATATTAACTTATCAAAGTAAACAGAGTGGAAGTTATCAATGTGTTGAGCTCATACTACTCTGAGGTGAATACGTATATGCTTGGCTTGAATATAATTAGTCTACAATCTCATTTTTTATCAATTTCTCCAGTATGGAACATTTCTTGTCCTCATGAGGCTTAGAGTTATTATTATTATTTTTTTGTTGAAGTTTTATCTTCACAACCTATTCCAGGGTTTGTTGAAATTGTTTGCCTGATATATTATATGTTGTCATTTCCCCAAAGGTGCAGATTTTAGTTGATTAAATAGGCTCCAAATACCACCAAGAGTTCCCTTGTTACCCCAAATAGGGTAATTTAAGACCCCTGACCTATTCCAACAGTAAACTGAACTCAAAACCTTGTTTGAAACCATGGACGTTTTACTTTGCTTAATTAATTACAGGAATCTGTATTACTTCATCTAGCTAGACATAATTCGTCAGTTAATTTTCTCTTATTTTTATATCTCAAGTGCAATTAAATTCAGTTTATTAGTTAATTTAACCAAAGCAAACTATTATTTTTTAATGCTCCTACCCCACACCTTTGCTTGTGAGTATAATTATGTAATAAATTTTAGAAAAATTACTCAAATTTACCACTAACAACATTATGTGGTATTATTCTGTGGTATACAGAAAACATAAAACATTATCTCATATTTTTCTGTGGTAGATAGTGCAACGCTTCCAGTCTAAGGAGGGGCCACTACTACAAAAGATGTTAGAAAAAAGGGCTCACAGCCAGACCAACTGGGTAAGTCACATACTTGTACATTAATGGTTTAAACATGAATTAAAATTTAAGTTTCTTTCACACATCTACCAATACATAAGATGAATAGTACTGATAGAGTTGTTTTATAAAGTTGAATACTGTATACAATTTTTTATTTATCAGAAGTTTAAAACTAAAACCTGACTAAGTAAGTGCTGTGTAGCAATGCATGGGCGGGGGAGCTGGGGCTGGACACAAATAATATTAAGTCATGCAATACAGAGAATTGTTTTTCTCATCAGCTGTCAGACTGGTGGAAGCATGTGGCGTACCTGGAGAGTAGGATACCTCTGGTGGTCAACGTCAACCCAGGCACCATCCTACCCAGGCAGAGTTACCGTGGACAGAAAGAACAAATAGCGTGAGTCTGGTCATTTTCACTGGCATTATGTTGTGTTGTTTGGGGGAGGGAGGGGGGTTAACGGAAAATTCATTCAGCATAAATTTATATCTGCTAAAGCTACCTTTTTTTTAAAAAACCTGTAAAGTACATACGTTTTTTAAATTAAAAATTTATTAACATTATCATTACCTTTGATCAGAAATTACAGGCTTTTTAAATCCCTTATATAAAATCCCTTCACTATCTTGTAGTGGTCCCTCAGAAAAACAAAAGTAAAAAATGACCCACTTATCTGGCTCCTATCGATTAAAAAATGTTCACATAGACTTTTGTCACCTAATAATGTATTCTATCAAAATTTCAGATTGATTGAATGTTCTGTAATTAAATTAATGAATTTTTAGATTATGTCTATGTAACATGTAAATGTTTATGCTAGTCTGTAGCGCTGTGCATATTATATTAAACATACTTTTATAAAATTTTCCCAATCTGTAAACTTTTTTGCTAGTTTGTTGCGTGGCGGGTGGCTGGCGCGTATATTGTATTGAACATTACCTATACTTTTTGTTATGTCTCATATATAAGGGATTTATAGTAAAAAACTTTGCTCTTCAAGGGCAGTGATGGTGACAGCAGTGAAAACTATGGTCATAATAGTGGTGTCATGGTCTAGGGCAGTGATGGTGACAACAATAAAAACTATGGTCATATTAGTGGTGTCATGGTCTAGGGCAGTGATAGTGATTCTTTTTGGCCTTGCATTCCCGAAATTGAACCAAACCCCAGATATTTATAAAGCAAAATGCCAACACTCCCATGAAACCTGCAAGTAGGGGTTTGGCAGGGCTGGTTTGACTAAGGAAGTAATATTTTAGACCTCTGCTGGCTAATGAGGTTTGGCATAATTGGTCTAGAAAGGTTGGGCAATTGTTTTGGTTCAGAGGCTACTTTGTGTTAGTGGATTATAACAGAGGGCAGCACTGTTGATAAAGATTGTAATAATTGGTTAACATTATTTTCAGATAAAAGTATAAATGGTCAAAATCAATAACAAAATCTTGAACAAAAGCCGTAGTTTTATTACATTTATTTATTGCGCTGATGTCATTCAATCTAGATTTCTAGCTGCCATCACATTCAATTATAGAATCAGTTTAACAAGACAAGTGCTCTTATGAAATTTCTGAATGCTTTGGCGGGCCACAAAAAACTCTGCGGTTGGCCGCATGTAGTCTGCGGGCCGCAACCTTCCCACCTCTGGTATAGGTGGTTATATTCACGTGTATATACCTGACTCTTCCCACCTCTGGTCTAGGTGGTTATATTCACTTGTATACACTTGGCTCTTACCACCTCTGGTCTAGGTGGTTATATTCACTTGTATATACCTGACTCTTCCCACCTCTGGTCTAGGTGGTTATATTCACTTGTATACACTTGGCTCTTACCACCTTTGGTCTAGGTGGTTATATTCACTTGTATATACTTGACTCTTACCACCTCTGGTCTAGGTGGTTATATTCACTTGTATACACTTG
>MUZC01004680.1:362822-392956 GCA_002072015.1 Radix auricularia | reverse complement strand
CCGCTGGTCTAGGTGGTTATATTCACTTGTATACACTTGACTCTTACCACATCTGGTCTAGGTGGTTATATTTACTTGTATAGACTTGACTCAAGCCACTGGGTGAAGTTTAAACATAATTTAATTCTCAAACTTTGAAGTAAAAACGTAAGAAGCTGATCAATTTAGAAGTGATGGTGATATATAGCAGTCAAAAGAATAAGGGTAGTGTGTCAATCTGATGTAATTCACAACACCCTAAACTATTGCATCTTGGTGCCTAAAAATAACTTGCACATCAAAAACAGAACTCTGTTTACTTTTCAAATGCAGCTGCTTAAATATAACTAGATACAGCACTCATAAATATTCCATATATAAAAAAAGAAATGAAAACTGCCATATAATTTTAACAGGATTATAGAAAAATACTTTTTTTGTATGTATAATGAATATTCAAGTAAGTACATTAATGGATGATATCAATGACAATATTAGGCCTTTATTTCAGTTTTCTGATTTGTCTCCCACAGGTTTGCGGCCCGCTTCATTGCTGGTATACTTGACTACAAGATTATGTTGGATGAGTAAGTAGGAACATGAATTTGTGGCTGATCCCTGTCATTGGTTGTCATGGTTACTAAGGCAATACTTCCGTCTGCCATTCAATGTGTGCTGTATTTGTAGAAACAAATCGGACTCCCTGTGTTTGTAGACAGTGACTGATCTCACATGTTTGTAAGCCATCACTAATTCTTCCTGTTAACACACTTATCTAACCTGTCCATAGGACCTCACTAATCTTACCTGCATCTCGTGCAGACAAACTGTACCTGTGGACACATTAGGGGGGAAGCCCCTCTGTATGGTCCAGTACTACCAGCTGATGAATGCCTGCAGGATACCAGGGGTCAAGACAGACACCCATGTGTGCATTGGGCCGGACGATCCTGACCGACCCAAGCACATTACAGTCATTCACAACAACCATGTAAGTAGTTCGTCTCAGTATTCAATGAATTGGCTGTCACACCCGAAGAAATGCTGAATTAAAAATACACTTTACTATGGTTTAATTTATTTCTCTATGTTAATTTAGAACCCGGTTATGTAGCACAATCAGAAGCATCCTTGTAATCAAAAGAACTACTTTTGAACCTTAAACTTTGCTTTGGCTCATGATTTATTAATTACAAGCTTTTTTCCAACAAAGGTTTTTTTGTTTTTTTGCCTAGACCATCTTTTGTGAATGAACATTGTTTTTTAGTAGTTTAATCATAAGGAAGTTGAATGAATGGTTGCCAGTGACAACTTTTCTGCACACCACACATAATGCTAGGCAGGTTTTGGACACCTTAATTTAGTAAATCATTGAATTCCATGTAATTCCATTTTAAAGCCTAATGACCAAATATTTCAAAGACAACAGATGATAATTGAATTTATAGCATCATCTGGGACTTTTGCCATAAAAAATGTATGCTTGTTTTTTAACATAAAAAGAATTTTTAAGACCAGAGAGAATTTTAAAATTCTAATAGGGTTGGCAAGTGAACCTAGGGTGAGATCAATGAGTTCCATTGTGTTATACTTCTTTCTTTAATGACACCTTGAAAAGTTTTACTATGTATAGGCATGAAGGTAGTTTTAATTATAGAGTACCTTATAAACAAGAACATGGCTTATTTATAGTACATTACTGGTTGTGTTTCCTAGTTGGTATTTATTTGTTCTGTACTACAATTATTATATGTCACTAAGGTTAACGGTTTAAGGTAAAAATAGAGGACCTTTAAAACTTCAGATATTTTCTGTGGATGTGTATGGCAGTCAAGGGAAGCCCTTGAGTGTTGACCAGCTTCAGCAACAGCTACAGATGTGTGTTGACCAGAGCCAGAGCCCAGCGACACCCGTGGGAATCCTGACCACACTAGACAGAACGTCTTGGGGCAAGGTCTACACCAATATGGCAAAAGGTAAGGAACACATCATACAGCATCATGCAAAGTCTCCTTTTTTCTATTGTCAGATGGTTGTTGTAGGCACTTTGGTAAAAAATTAAAATTTAAAAAAATTAATTACCAATGGCATAGTTAAATAGAGCTGATTTTTAAGTAAATTTGAACACCAAGATTATATTTTTAGGATTTGTAGTTTTAAAGTTATGAATTTTTAAAGTGTGGTTCAAATTGTCCCAGTCTCCAATGCATTTTAGCCCCATATTTTGTGACCTCAATTCCGCAGTTCGCGTCACGCACTTAAGTCTTTGTTTTAATAATGATTTTATTTTCAGGATCAATGCTGTAAATAAAATAATTAGTTCTTAATTTTGTTTTTAAAATATTCTTTAATAATAAATTATTTTTCTTTGTATTAGCAGTAAAATTGAGCTTTAAACGAAGTTTTTGTTGTGTTTATAAGCTCCAGTTCACCCGACTATCACTATCATGACCTATATAACAAAATGAACTGTCCTCTATAAAATTGTACAAATAATATTAGGAACTCCTTTTAAACCTTCAACTTTGGCTTATGAATAATTAATTTAACCCTGACCAATGGCTAAAAGGATTTTGCACACGGCCACAACTAATGAATAAAACTATTAAAGACATAGTAGTAGTATGAGTCACAATGAGGTTGAATGAACAGTAAAGGTTGCCAGGGACAACTAGTCTGCACACTCTACATTATGGTATTTTATAATATCAACTCTGCAGTGTTTAGCCGTCTAAATTAAGTATATTATTGAATTAATTCCATATTAGAGCATCTTTAAACATCAATTATCATATATTTTATTGTAAATAGGCAAAATAATTGAATATTTAATAAGCATCGGGGCTTTCCGCCATTGAAAAGGGGGCGGTGTCACTTATATGTAAAGAAGGGTCATGTCACTCAAATTTGAAAATCTAATGACCCTTACGTCCTAGGTCAATGAAATTAGGCACAGACGTAGATCAATAGATGGCGCTGAGGGACTATTAATATGGTTGAGGGACCCCCCTCAAAAAAAATAATAATTTGAGTCGAAAGGTGCAATATTTTGACCTTTTTATTCCAAGATCCTGGTCGATTGAAAATACAAAAGAAACCTATTAAAATGTAGGCCAATATGTCTACCAACGGTTTAGACCGGAAAAGGAACTCACATTCGTTTTGAAATGACCTCTTTATAAGTTGTTTTACACCCTCCTCTGAAAAATTAAAAACGTGGATCTCCGGCGCCGAATTATTTTTCCGATACAAAGAACGTAGTAGTCTCCCTTGCCATATCAAAGTACCTAATTGTTGGTTGAATTTACAATGGCTTCTAATAATCAGTGGCTCTGTACCACTAGGTTTAAGCAACATCTGTGTTAGGTCAGGTTTTGGCACTACCTGTGTTAGGTCAGGTTTTGGCATCACCTGTGTTAGGTCAGGTCTATTCACTACCTGTGTTATATAAGGTTTTAGCATCACCTGTGTTAGGTTAGGTCTAGGCACTGTGTTAGGTCAGGTCTAGGCACTACCTGTGTTAGGTTAGGTCTAGACTCTACCTGTGTTAGGAAAGGTTTTAGCACCACCTGTTTTAGGTCAGGTTTTAGCACCACCTGTGTTAGCTGAAGTCTTCCCACTATCTGTGTTAGATCAGGTGTGAGTACCACCTGTGTTAAGTTAGATTTTTAAGTGGACAAAATAAAAAATTGTGTAGATTTATCAGATTGCTTAAATTTATTTGTATTCTAACTATTAAAAAATAATAGGTGGGCAGAGGGAAAAAAAATTATGTATATATTTTGTCTAATGTATATGGGAATAAATTTTTTTAATTAGATAAAGCAAACAAGGCATCTTTTGAGAATATACAGAGTAGTATTTTTGCCTTATGCTTGGATGGACCCAATCCAAAAGCTGATGGTGACCCAGTTGACCTGGCAGCTACCATTTGTCTTCATGGGGGTGGAAGCAAGGCCTACTCTGGGAATAGGTGGTTTGACAAAACTCTCCAAGTAA
The DNA here is from genome assembly GCA_002072015.1 of Radix auricularia. Classification (NCBI taxonomy): domain Eukaryota; kingdom Metazoa; phylum Mollusca; class Gastropoda; family Lymnaeidae; genus Radix; species Radix auricularia. Next base: position 388,978 of record MUZC01004680.1, on the reverse strand, counting down.
GAACTCAAGTGTCACTTATCAAATCTATGACAGTAAATCACACATATGTGTTGCACTGCATTTCTATAGTGTGCAACACTGGAGCCTATAAGCATTCCTAATGTTATAAGTCTTTGCTGCCTTGAACATGGAAGTCAAAGTAATGAATGTTGAAGATTAAACCTTAAATATTTAAAACCTTCAGTAATTAGACACCTTTGGATTGTGATTACCACTGTTCTAAACTTGATAAGTCATTGAAAATTTGGTAAACCTTTCTTTTTTTACTACCCATCCTCCAGTTTATTGTTAATCAAGAGGGCTTTGTTGGTTTAAACTATGAGCACACAACAGCTGAAGGTCCCGCTATAATAGGACTGTGTGATCACATCATAGACTACATGTAAGTTACACTGAGAATTCGCTGAAGCGTAGATAAAATAGTTCTCGCATGAATCGTTTCAACAACAACAAAAAACGTTGCTTAGTTTTTTTGTCTGCTCTAGGATGCAGAATTTTCAAAGATATCCACATTTTAGATAGTTTTTCCCCAAGTAAAATAAAAAAAATTATCAGTTGATACATCTTATTTGTATTAAAGCAGTCTTACAAACTTGTGTTCAACATTTTAATTGACTAGTTTTATCTTAATTTTTGGTAAGCTTTCTCTGGCAAATAAGTTAGATAATATCTGATTAAGTTTTTACTTTATGTTTTTTTCTGAAATTTTGTTATGAAAATATTAAATTCAATGACAAGCCATGTCATAATATTTATGTTTAAAATGTCCATTGTTCTTACAGTGAGAGGAACAGTGAGTCATGGTCTGCAGCAGCTAATGTCCAACTACCTGACAGACTTGTATTTAATATTAGTGATTACAACAAGGAAGTCATTAACAGGGCCAATGCAGAGATAGACATGTAAGCTTGTTTTTGGAGGATTATATTGATATAAATATATTTATTTTGAGATAAACAATATCAACAATTGGAATGTGACATTTTAAACTTACGGGTCAGAGCAGTTTATCTTCAAAACTTTCAGTTAAACTATATAACATCAACAACAGTTTATCTTCAAAACTTTCTATTAGACTATATAACATCTACAACAGTTTATCTTCAAAACTTTCATTTAAACTATATAACATCTACAACAGTTTATCATTAAAACTTTCAGTTAGACTATATAACATCTACAACAGTTTTCAACAAATGTTTTCTTAATTCTCAAGTTAACAAATGAAATGGATATCTTTTTTTTTTCATATTGGTGCATTTAAAAAATATAATTTCAGTGCTGTTGAGGACTTGATGTTTAGAAGTTTATTCTTTAAAGATTATGGTAAAAATTTCATCAAATCTCAGAAGCTAAGTCCTGATGCCTACATACAAATTGCCTTTCAGTTGGCATATTACAGGTAATTTATTTATCTCCGCTAACTAACATAATAAAAACAGCACAGCTCCCCTTTAAGGGGAGGTGCGGGTCAAAATTTGGCAAAAAATTACATTTTTAAGGATTTCTAGTTTTTTATATATTTGGTTTCTAAAGCCATTTTTTAAAATATAAATCATATTAAAAATGTTATGATAATATATTAGAACATATTTTAAAATATTATTTTATTAACCCTATAAGGGGGTGTAAAGTCGTATTTTGATACTAAATACAGTATTTTTACGGTCTCCATCAAGTACTTGAAATCATCCAACCCTATCGAATGTGGTATCAATGGAAAGCTGGATTTCTCTAGATTTAGATGAATATAAATTCCTGAGCAATCAAAATTTACCCAATCTTGCATTTGTTGATTCGCGTTCAAAAAATGACACTTTCTTGACCTACTTATGGGGGTTTCCGCATTTCGGATGCATAACCCTTGACCTTTCAATAAACCAAGGATTTGATTGGTTATTGCTGTGGAAATTACTTTAGACTACTTCCGTTTCTACGTAAACAATATCATATTCCACAAACAATAGCAACGAAGATCGTTATTTATTTTGTAGAAAAAATGTTCAGATAAACTATTTTCATATAATAAAATTCAGAGTTTTGTGCTATAGCACAATGCTATTATATTAACACGTAAACTACTTTCTAATCGATCACTTTAGCGTGAAATACGTAAATATGAAGGTGGGTCTTGTATTCTCATCAGTAGGACTCGTTCTAAAACTAACTACAACTTATAATAATTTAAGTCTAAAGCGTCTTAGTACTCTTAGCATCCATTCCAATAGTAATAATAAGAACATATAACGTTCATGTAATAAAAAAAAAAATTAATAGCTACTGTGCTTAATTTTACCCAAATAATTTTTAAAATATTCTATGAGCTAGCGTATTTTTGTCACTAGAACTAGTAATAGTAATAGCAATAATAGTAATAGTATTAGTATTTACTAGAGATAATAAGACTAAGACAAGATATGCATTGGACAGAATTAATAATCAATAAATAAAACTAGACCTAGATTGCTATTTAACTTTAACCCGTGCTCTATGTGATCTTTAGACACAATTAAAGATTTGAATAACCTAACTTTTTGATAACTGCCTTACAAAGGAAAATACAGATAAAAGTATATCCCATAACCCATAATTTTGACCTAAAAAAATGGAGACCATTTTTGTGAATTTTTATTTTCTAAACTCGAGCATCTACAGAAAAGTCCCATTATTCAAAGTTTTATAACATGATAAAATATCTATATTTTAAATTTGAAAGCAATAACTATTAATTTAAAAAAGCCTTAGCGTTTTGAAATTTACCCTAAAAAACAAAATGGCGGATGTTTATTTCAGTTTCCATGGAAACCAACAAGTTTTTTTTTTTTTTTTAAATGAGTGTATTTTATATCTATTGTTATAACCTTTAAGAATATTTTATTTAAAAACACTCAGAACGTTATATACAAATTTTAGAATTTTGACCCACACCTCCCCTTAACTCTTTCCTGTTGGTTATAACTAAATGTGTCATTGAGGGTTTCCAGCTGATAGGTCTCATGGCAGGGTGACTTACTCTCGTATTTTATTGTTATTTTAAAATAGCATCAAAATTTTGCTTTCAGCAATGTTGTGATTGTGTGAATTTTAAAAAAAAAAGTTTCAATTTCAGTCTATATGTGCTGTAGTGCATGTTACCCAAGTTGCTGAAAATTAGTTCATCTGTCATTATTTTTTTCTTTAGAGAGGACTATATTACTATCAAAGATAATTAATTTCTTCATGCCTTTGTCTTTTTACATTTAATATCTATTAATATTTTAAAGAAAAGAATTGTTCTAACGTCATTGTAAGCTGAAGGAAGTTATTTCCCCACAGAAGCATTACTGCCTGGGGAATGTCTGACCTTGCATGTGCCCATAGGGTCACACTTTGGGAATTTTTCCCCTAATAGGGCCAAGGGGGTCTCATTACAGGGCTAAAGGAGTCTCATGACAGGGCTAAAGGGGTCTCATGACAGGGCTAAAGTTGTCTCATGGCAGGGCTAAAGGGGCCTCATGACAGGGCTAAAGGGGTCTTATCACAGGGCTAAAGGGGTCTCATGACAGGGCTAAAGGGGTCTCATGACAGGGCTAAAGGGGTCTCAGCAGACAGCAAGTCACAAAGACTGCCATATTGAATTTGTCAACTAAACTAAACACATATTCTTTGGGCCTGAGAATTACTCTCTTAAGGCCTTGGCTATTACTTGGGCAATCTGCTCCATCTGTTGGGCAGTGCCATATAACATTGTCTGAACGTAGGACTCTCCTGCCCCCCTAACCTCCCCGGCAATGTCAAGCACGGGACATGACTTTGTTGAATTTGTCAACTACATTGTACAATCAATCGAGTGGGTTTTTTTTTTTAAAGAATATTATTAAATTTAAACTCAACACTTATTTTTTTTAATTATATGCTAAAATTTCTCATTTAAGAGCTCTCTGCCTGAAAAAAAAACAGAGCAATCTTTCTTTTTCTGTTTTATAGATTATATTATTGGTAGACAAAATTTGTGTTTAAATTAAAATAGTGTGTACATTGTCCCACCAATGCACAGAATTTATAAACAGCCATGTGCAACGTATGAGACAGGCTCACTGCGAAGATTTCAACTTGGTCGCACAGACACTATAAGGTCCTGCTCCATAGCCTCCCTTGCCTTCACTAAAGCTATGGATGATCCCTCCCTGCCTGGAACCGCTAAAGTAGATTTTCTCAAGAAAGCTGTATCATCCCATAGAAAATACACAGATGAGGTAAAACTTGTATTTTAGGGCAGTTATTAGCTGACCCTGAAAAATGTCTCCTCCTGTAAACCTCCTTGATTAAAGTTGTAGCATTTGAATGTTGATGGTAAAACATCAATGAAACTTGTCAAGGATTGCCAATGAGTTAAAAATGTTTTAAACTTATCTTGGCCTCTTTGGGATTTCTGCATCAATGTATGCGACTGGGTGAAGCCCTTAGAGGTTGTAAAATGAAATAATGACATTCATTTCTCTTTCATAAATTTTTTTTTAATGCCCACATATTTGAGGCGAGTTCAAGTTAATATAAACAATTATTTTTTAAAAAAATAAATTAGTTTTCAGGTAAGTTTACAATGACAAGATAAATACAAAAGTAACCTTAACATCATTGAGATTAAAAACAGAAGTAGAAACTAAAAAAAGTCTTTTTTTTTAAATTTCAACAACACAGCTCACCATCACTGAAAATATCAGGGCAGAATTATTTTTGCAAAGTTTAGATAAAAGTTAGAGATTTTGGTATGTCAGAGTATATTGAAACTGATTTATTGTGACCATGTACAACACATGTAGTCCCAACAGTGGGCTATAGGTTAAAGTTTGTCAGAACAAATTGAAACTGATCTATTGTGACCAGTACAACAGTGGGCTATAGATTAAAGCAGGGGTGCCACCCACTGGGAGCTGTGAACCCTGAAATCCCTTTTTTGAAATTTCTTGAATCCTGAAAATTCTTTTATAAATTTTTCCAACCCTGAAAATTTAAAGGTAACGAAGTGTCACCGTAATTTTCATTTTCAAGCCCCTTTTGTGTTTAACAGTTTTTAACATCTCAAAAATATTTAATTCGCACTGGCACAAAGTATCTTGAAACATATATATATATACTAGAGGCAAGTACCCGGCTTCGCACGGGTTCTAAAAAGGGATTTCTGGAGCAGCGTACACAATGCTTTTTCGCAAATTAGCGTTAGGAGAGTGTACTTAATAAATTCCCAAAGTTTCATTCTTCTACCTACATAGGAAAAGTAGAATGGGTGGTTAAAAGTATTTATATAGCGTGTAGTAGTAAAAAAAAACTACATTTAGGCCCCCGGCCCCCAGTAAGAAAGTGATAATTTAAATATTTTTTCACCTATTACCATTGCAGGCGTGTACTAAACAATTTCCTAAAATTTCATGTTTCCACCTAATCAGAAATAGGAGAATTAGAAATTTTCAAATTTTATATAGCCCATCTAAGTAAAATACGTTTTTTGGCCACCAGCCCCACATGAGCGGGAAATTTAAACGAAATCTGCTTAAGAAACTTCATCATGTAGTGTCGTATACGTGTACCGAATTTCACAATATTTCGTTGTCTGAATTTTGTTAATGTAGCTCATTTGAGAACAAAAGTACATTTGGGCCCCCGGCACCCCATGAAAAAGAAAGCCATTATTGCCAGGAGAGTCTGCTCAATAGTTTCTAAACTATTCATGTTTTTACTGACACGGTAAATTGGAGAATTAGTGATGAGTTTGTTTCTAATATAAGAAAAAAAACATTTGGGCCCCCGGCCCCCATGAGTGGGAAGTTTGAAATTCTTTCTCGCAAAATATCGTCGGGGTAGCGTACTTAGCAACTTGCCAAAGTTTCATGCTTCCACCTACACGGGAAAGAGTAGAATGGTTGATTTTCAATTTTTAGATAGCTCATATAAGGGAAAAAAACATTAGGGCCCCTGGACACCAGAAAGTGATAATTTAAATATATTTTCGCCTGTTATAATTTGGGTAATGTACTAAACAATATCCTAAAATTTCATGCTTCTGTCTACTCATGAAATAGGAGAATTAGTTATTTTTAATTTTATATACCTCAAATAACGGGGGAAAAACGTTTATGGGCCCCCGGCCCCCATGAGTGGNAAAAAAAACATTTGGGCCCCCGGCCCCCAATGAGTGGGAAGTTTGAACTTCTTTTTCAAAAATTAGAGTTAGAAGAGTATACGTAACAACTTCCCAAAGTTTCATTCTTCTAACTACACGGGAAATAGTAGAATGGGTGTATTTCAGTATTTATTTAGTGTATATATAAGTTTAAAAAAACACATTTGGGCCCCTGGCTCCCCATGAGTGGGAAGTTTAAAATTGTTTATTGCAAAATATCGTCGCTTTAGCGTACTTAACAATTTGCCAAAGTTTCATGCTCCTACCTAACTCTAAAATATGATAATTAGAGATTTTTAGTTTTTATATATAGTTTATATAAGAGAAAAAATTAAATTTGGGCCCCCAGCCCCCAAAAGTAAGTAATTTAAATATATTTTTGCCTGTTACCATTGCAGAAGTGTACTCAACAATATCCTAAAATGTTATGCTTCTGCCTCCTTGAGAAATAGAAAAATTGTTGATTTTCATTTTTTATATAGCTCAAATAAGGAAAAAAAACTTGTTGGCCCCCCCGGCGCCCCTGAGTGTAAATTTATGGAACGAAACCTATTTAAGAACCTTCCCCATATAATTATGTGTACGTTTACTAAATTTCACTTTACTGGGTTGTCTGGATCTTGAGTTATTAGGGAACAGACAGACACACAACAAATGCGTCTTATATATATATATATATATTAGGGCTGCGGAAATTACTGTTTAATTTATAGGTATAGGTTAAAGTTTCTACTGTTACATCTCTAATATTTGTTTGATTTGTGTAGACTGTGTCAGGACAAGGTATTGACAGACATCTTCTGGGCTTGAAGCTGACTGCTATAGAGAATGGTATGAATGTCCCCGAACTTTTCATGGATCTCTCGTACAAGGAGAGCACCCATTATAGACTGTCAACTAGTCAGGTAAGGTTACCTTCCCAATAGATAACAATTTTTAACTGAACACATTAATTTATATTGGCCTATTTTTTCAGCTGCCACAGTACAGAATGAAAATATTTCAGCCGACCATAGTTCTTGGGTTAAACCAACTCTAATGAGTGATAATTAAACTTACATTTGATTTCTCCCATCAGGTTGCATCCAAGTACTCATCATTCCTCTGTTTTGGCCCGGTTGTCCCTGACGGCTACGGCATTTGTTACAACCCCCAAGACAACCAGCTGATATTCTCCATCACATCCTTCAACAACAGCCCACAGACCAGCTCTGACCAGTTCTCTCAGAGCCTATCAGAGTCACTGATTGACATGCGGACCTTGTTGATCAGTCATCCCCAGTCTAAGTTGTAGCACTGGGAAATTCTCAAAATATTACTCCATACTCATATTTTGTCGGTGTGAATCTTAATTTATGGCCTGCGTCGAAAGGTTTAGTCTTTATACGAAAATATTCATTCTGTATGAGGAAAGAATTTATTCTATTTTTAATTAAGTGTTTTGAAAAGATTGAAGCTGGGAGAGCAAGGTGTAAAAATATGTTTGACATGAATTTAACAAATATAATTAATGTCTGGTCAATTCATTTCTTTGGGCACGCCTTCATCTTGTCCATTACGGACGTTCTTTCTATTCTATAGAGGCGGACCTTAATTATACATGAATAAGTTGAATTGGGGATGATATTATGACTGTACTCGCTAATGAAATCATTTCTCATGATATCAAATAACATTGTCCACTGGTGACTTGGATGAATTGTTTATAATTATATCAAACTCTACACTGGCCCTTACTGCTTGAACTTATTCGTTAAATTAATTGTATCCATGAGATATGAGGGAGATTGTGATCAGGCTGTTTTTGGTTTGATAGCTTTAGAGAAGTTTTTTCAATAGTGCCTACATCAGTTTGATGAAATAAATATACAAATCTAAAAAGGTTATTGAGCTAATTGATCTTAAGGGGTTTATGTGGAGCACAGGATAAGAACTCTTAACATTTTCATATTAAAATACAAGCATACTTAAAGTTTTCATATCATCCCTTAACTTAAAATATCAGTGCAAAAATGATGGCATGTTTGAAAAAAAAAAAATCTTTCTTCACCATGTATATTTCATTTATTTAAAATTTTGTATCAAATTTAAACTTTAATCCAGCTATTGGATAGCATAGCATTTATCAACATTTTGTATAGAAAAATTAAAATATAAGACTACTGAAAAAGAATTTAGCTTAGTTTTATCCATAAATTCACTTTGTTTGGAAGTGTTTGTTCTTTTTGTTGTTTTTTGGTTTTCTGTCTGATTTTTTTGTTGTTGTTTTTTTAATTTAATAATTATATGTGATATAATTTTATCAATTATTTTGAAAAAAATTCCTGTCACAGTGCTTCAAAAATGTTAAAACTTTTTGGTAAATTTTATTTTATAAGCTGAATACAGGATTATATTTGTTTACAAAACAGTTATATGGCATTACATATTTGTATACATGTTTCCATAAAATTTGTTTACTTTCTTATACGGGTTCTTATACTACTGTTCTTCATTGAGAATTTAAAAGGTAATGCTCAATGATTACTTGTTTCCTGTAAGAATGATGTTAATTAATTTTTTTAATTTATAATTTAACTTTAACCAATCAAGACTTTTTTTTGAGATGAAATTATTGGAATTACAGAAGTCAAAATTTATATTATTTATTTCTTTATAAAGATCTTGCTTTTCAGAATAATTTAATTGGTAGTTATGCAATTGAGTGTTGTTAATTGATTATTTTAATTAAAAAATCATAATTAACTGCAATAAATGTCAATGAAAATCAGAACGCTTCTCCCCCCACCCCATGTTGTAGCCAGAAGAAAAAAAGGGAATCTATAAACATTAACCCTCTTTACCAAAATACTATTATCCAGATTTTTCAATGTGATCTATTAACTTCAGAGTTTTAAAAAGTCATTTTTGTAGTACTTCTTGACTTTGATGTTGTTTCTGGCAGGTTCCATAAATTTGAGTATATGCTTGTGTCATCCACTCAAACTTGAGTGTACAATTATTGACACATAGTATTCATGTAATGGTCATCGCATCCGGGCAAAACAGTGACCGTCATAATAGCGACTGCATCAAAATAGCGACTGTGTCAAAACAGCGACTGCCAAAACAGCGACCGTCATAAAGCGACTGCATCAAAATAGCGACTGTGTCAAAACAGCGACTGTATCAAAATAGCGACTTTTTTCTTTTGCTTGTGATAATGTTAGAAAAACTTACTGTGCCTAGCCTACAATGGAGTTTATAAAATCTAGAAAAAGATGACATGATAAGCTATGCAGGTTTTTTGTAGAGGAGGGACAATTTAAAATTAAATACAATCAGCTGGAGGTGTGTAAATAAATTTTGGTGTTTTAAAGAGTGTATACACATTTTCGGGACACATTTTAAAAAAATTCTGTAAAAAATTAAAATTATAACTGCTATTACTTTAGTCAAATATATTTTGCAGAAAGCTCGATAAAGACTAGCAAACATAGATGCAGTCGATTTATTGAGGGGGGGTTGTGGTGGGAGGGGTAGAGGCAGTTTGACTACAGAACTTTTTGATCCTCAGATGTTTCGACCCTCGATTTTACCTAGTAAAATTTTTTTTTTAGTTTTTAAAAATAAAAATTATATTGTTTAACATTAGGTCCTTCCAAACCTATCCAACTCCACCACCACTCCAATCCGATGTAATCGGACAATAAAAAGGCAATGTGCTCAGTTATTCCTTTTTAAAGGTACCTACATTCTTTCAGCCCCCAATCTCTTTATTTACCATCTCCATAACAGGAGGTCCGTGGTCGCCACTTAGTCTAGCCTTCATAACATGCCATTATGTAACCACCGGACAGTCAACCACATGATGTTTCGACAAGGCTGCTTCCATTAAAAAAAATCTTGCAGGGTAACGATTATAAACGCTGCAGTATTTTTGCCGTCATAATCGCTATACAATGTAACCTAGCCACCATCCATGCACCTCATTTTACACACTATCCAACGGCATTTTTCCCAGTAACAAACTATTGTGAACTATAACGCATTACAAACTTTTATTCATCCTATAAATGCATTCGTCATACTCGTAAACTAAAACCAGTTTATCTACGTCATTAATTTTTTAAATTTTATTTAAATCAAAATTTTCATTAAATACTTCATCAAGAAGTTGCTATTTTTTTAGGTTTTATTTTTTCTATGCATTTATGTATTTTTTTCATTTGGGGTCCTTGGATAAGTTTAGAAAATGAAAAGGGTTCTATGTGTTAAAAAGTTTAGAACCACTGTGTTAGGTTTACGGTTGGACAAGAATAGCTTTGCGGGGAAGTCGCTGTTATGACGGTCGCTGTTTTGATACAGTTGCTATTTTGAAGTTGCTATTATGACAGTTGCTGTTTTGATACAGTCGCTATTCTGAACCAGTGCCAATAGTCATACAACAATTGGAATGTTTGTCTTATACTGAACACAACATTTCTATAACCACAAATAATATAATTTTAAATAATTGGCAATATTTCACTGACCTTTTTTTTTTAAAATTATGGATTGTAAAAAAAAACAATCCTTGATTGCATTAAGCTTATAGTTGGTTGTCCGACCAATTTTTTGTCCAATTTCAATTTTATTTGGCTCATATACAGAAAAGGAGTTGTTACGTTTGAACTGTGGTTAAACTGCTGAGTGAATCTGTGTTCTTTTTGTGTTGTTGTTGACTGATTAAAAATTGGTGGAACTAACATTAATACTAATGCCATTGTGGTTAACTCAAGCTATTTAGCAATCATTATTGGTGTGTGGATTTTACTTCCATAACGACCAACAGAAAGATCTGCTCAAATGGTTATTCTCCTGTATTGGGTCGTTGATGTTTGTTGTTTTTTTCATTATAAGAAGCATCACATGTTTGTCCTGTCTCAATATGGTCACAGTAAGGCCAAGACTTTTACAGTTAAATTTTGGTGAAAGCCACTGCTGGCCTTAGGCCACTGCAAACTGTGAGACCTCAGTGAGCCCTGCACTTTCATAGGCTTAATTTTCACTTTTAATTAGGGCTGTTATCGATTAATTTAAATTTAATCGTTAACTTTTGAAAAATTACAGAATAATTAACTGATAGATTTTATTAAAGCTAAAAAGAAGACGAATGACATCATTAAACTGAAAATTTGAAGGGAAGTAACAAAAACAGGCAATTGACATTTTTTTATTTAAATATAAGTAGTTCAATGTAATGTCAATGAATTTAAATTTTTTTGCTGTTAATTAAGTAAAAACAATGTTTAATTTTTTATATCATTTTCCTTATAAAAACAGCTTATTTTAAAATTTACACTTTCAAAATCTTTTTTAATGGAGCAGTTTGTACGTAAAAAAGCAAACTATTATTAATTATAAATACTTATTTATTAATAAATCGTACATATTTGCCAAAATATTTTCTCCTATTTTAATCGCTATTTTATCTATTAAAATAATTTATTATTAATCTATAAATTTTTTACCGATTAATTGAGAAATTAATTGTTAATTTCCGCAGCCCTACTTTTAAACCTTAAGCCGCATAGCACCCCGCCATTGTTAAGGCCAGCCATGGTGAAAGCAACATTGCCCCCGAGATGGCCTTGGGAATGTGTACCACTGAAACTTATTGGCCTTATTTTAACCTTCTGTTTATTGTTCGTAAGTCCTAGACTCATGGATGTTTTAATAATATGTGCGTAAGACTTGAATATGTCTATAATTTATATTATATGTGTTTATATTTTCTGCATATGCCATGTATTTTTTTTAAAAAACATTTTTTGCTTATGAATTTTAAATAGCTTATTGTTGTTGTTTTTTAGGATCAATAATGTTTATGTTACCCATCGTTTGTTTATTCCTCCAAACATTTGGCCTTAAATGTGCAAACTAGATTTTCATAAATATATAAATTATTTCTCCACTGAAACAGATTTTATGTAGTTTGTGAGGTTGTCTTTTTTACATGCCTCTAACATGTGATATTTCTATTTATGATGGAGCTAAACTAGTCCCCACATGAATAAAACATTGATTGAAATAGACTTGCATTGGGCTTAATTGATGAAGTCATCTGTGTTACTTGAGCCTTCCTCTCTCCAGCTGTTAAACAGAGGCATCCAATTAAGACTACTAGGCACCTCTTTACAAATGTCCCATTACAACATTTTGTCAATTTGAGGCTTACTTCAAAGTGTTAATCAGTGTTATTGTACTTGGAGACGGTGAAGAAGTGGGAAGAATTGTTTTGATAATCATCCATTATTAATACTGAGCACTTATTTCATGAGTTTTTTTTTAAATAGATGTATTATAAATAAATATGTGCTAAAGTTAGTTTGAAGAAAAAACACATCTAAAACAATATTGTATTTTTCTGGTAATATTCTAGAACTCTTTAGCTGATAACAAATATTAGGAATGCTAAATAGATGATATTGATGTCAAGATTTAACTTAAGAATTTTGAGTATTTTTTTGTGGTACTTCTTGACTTGAATGTTTTTTCTCACGGTTTCCTTTAAATTTGAGTCTATAATACTGAATTAATTAATTAAGTTGCCTCTAAGGTCAGTGTTATTCATTGTTATATACTTAAATATTCTGAAAAATTCATGTTTCACATTTTGCCTTTCCCTCATTAATGGAAATGGGTTGGATTAAGAAAAAAATTAATTGAGCTAAAGGAATTATACAAATACATACAACATGAAAATAACATTTTCATTGCATTGATGATATGTTATATATAGTGTCTTCTAATTTAAAAAGAAATAATTTGTTATTATAGGTTTTTTCATGTGTCTGAATTTGAGCAATTGTTTTACATGGTTAAGTCTTTCACCATAATGTACACTTGATGTAACATCTCTAATATTCAAAAAATGAGAGTAGAATCATTTGGATGATATAAATAGATCTTTATATAATCTGCAATTGTTCAGATGACTTACTTGTACCATTTTTGAGATATGGATATAACAATAATGTCCAATGTTATAAATAAATACCACACTGACTGATAAAAATGTTTTAGTTAGGTTTTATTCAACTGTCACGAATCATTTTTTAGATGTGTGGGGTAAAAATAATTTAACAATTGTATGTCTTATCTTGACAACCACTGAATATTTGTTAACCAGATAACAAATATCAAGTGTAAGTTTAAGGCTAGTCAGTACTCAATAATTCTTATATTGGAACCAAAAGTGGGAATTTCTGTATTGTAACACAAAGTAAAATTTAGAACTAGAAATGACAAAATTTAGACTTAGATGTCAAAACAGCAAGGTGTCATCAAGCCGTTTGTCATCATAGCAGTGTAACAGCTAGGTGTCACTTCAGCAAGGAGTCTCTACAGCTGGCAAACTGTGGGGGTTCACTGAGAAATATGAAGGATTGACGGAAACCCCAGGGGAGTAGAGCAAACAATAGACGTCAGATTCACTTTAAAAATGTAAACAAATCAAGTGGGTCAAGTTAGACGACAAAGAATTTTTTACATTATCAAATGTTTGTCGATTAGATCCAACTATCAAAGAAATGGATTTGTTCGAGGCTAGGAGAGCTGAATACAATCTAGGCAATTGAGTTACTGGAGACCATTCCCATATCGGGCGAGTAAACCTGAATACAGGGAGTCCTCAGGTTATGCCGGTCCCGACTTACACTGTTTTGTGGTTACAAACATGCCTCCATAATATAAAATTAATATTACGCCCCCTTTGCTCTTTTGAAAAGAAAAAATAATATATAAATTAATTCATGTGGTAAGAAATATTTCTCTCTATCTCTCTTTTAAAAATTAATATTTACTTTATTCATGTGGTAAGGAATTGTTTTCTCTTTTTTGATAATTTTAAATTAATGTCATTAACTGTTAATTTGTTTTATAGCACTTTACGTACTGTACTTTACAGTGTATTTTAAAAAAATTTTATAACTTACACTGAAATTTGAGTTATGACATGTCTTAAGAACAGAGCAATGACAATGTTGTAACCTGAGGACCCCCTGAAATGAGTTATGTGAAGTTAACAATAAAATATACTGGAGTGGGAAAGCACTTGAGACTTGAGCACAGCCCACATTTATCTAAACAGAATACATGAATATCAAACAAAGATCAATAATGATGGTAAACATTTTAATTATCTCAATGAATGGGACACATTCAGTCTACAAAGGTTTATTACGGTCTATGCGTTCGCGTGATGTGAACTTTTTAAAACTCAAACTTAAAATACTCGGGTAGAGATAAGGATAAAACACTTCACTTGACCCATATACGAGAACATCGTATCTTAGATATACAGACTCTTCCTCTATGCAGAAGATAACTGCGTCTGTTGGCAAGTGATGTGGCAGTCACAGGCCACGGCTATAAGGGTTCCACTCATTACCTAGCCGTCTAACTATTGTTTGTTAGGTACCCATTCAGAGCTGGGTGACTCAGGTACTCCTTGGGCCCCGGGAACAAATCTTCACCTTCGTGTGGATTTGAACTCGTGACCATCGGTACGCCAGTCGAGCATGATGCCACTCGACCACCGTGTCCCATGCCAAACATCCTTCTTCCCATCTGAAATTTGAGCGTGTTTGGGTGGCATGAACAAATCAGACATACAACACACTTTCAATTTTTAAAACTAAAATAAAAATGCAAGACAATGCATTATCCATTGATGATGTTAATGGTTGAACGAAATAATCTTCTGTATAGAAGGGCTGTCTGAAATTGATAAGTATGAACTAAAGCTACTAAGTCTAAATCTAAAGGTAAAAAACAGTTGTAAAGTTATTTCTTTTTTTTTTTTTTCCTTATTTAAATTATTTAAAGCAATGTTGCTACAACGTGTGTTTTTCCTTTTAATTATTTGGTTGATTTAGAATTTAAAATGTAAACTTAAGTAGGACGCAATAATCTTATGCATAGAAGGAGCGTCTGTAATAAACAGATATAATAATGCTCTGTATTAAGTATGAAGAGGGCGTCTGTAATAAATAATAAATTATATAAGTGATCTGATGTTAACACTTAAAGTTTACATATCGCTGCTTCGTCAGAATATTTTTTCAAGCTCAACTTGCAGCTAATTAGGTTAGAACAGAAGACCAAAAACAAGATACGGAAATAGCCGTAAAAAATCTACACATTGGTCCGCATAAGCATGTCGTGTTAAAAGCAAGGTAAACAAATGGTGCGTGCCTATCACTTTGTTTAAATTAAACTTGAAATAATTGATTGGGAAATTAAAAAATCACCTTTTTCATTATTAAAACGTATCGAAAATCTAACTCATTTAGAAATTTGTATAATGTAGCTGTAATTTACTGTATAAATAAAAAATGTATGTAACAGAAACATGGATATGATGGATTTGGATAGTTGAATTGAATTAGTATCAGTATCAGTTAGTACTCAGTACTCATTTTGGCATTGGGCTGGCTAACTGATACTGATAAAAATTTCAATAATTACATTAGTATTAAATTATACTTAACTCACCAATCGTAGTAATAGTAATAGTACGTTAAGTAAGTATTGATAGTGAGTTTAGTTACTCAATGAACTCACTCAAGTCACTGTCATTTAGTTAGTATGAGTATGATTTAGTGGCATTCACTGTCACTGGAACCTCTCCAGAGTCCAGAGCAATGGCATGACTAAATTGTTTCCTTGCCTTAATTAAAGTTAATTATAATTATAATTTATTAGCTGCCCACTAATAACTAATGATACATGTTTTCTTAAGTCTTAAGACTTAAGTCAATGCTGAAGAAAATAAATTAAGTTTTAAATTCGTGATTCTAGTTCTGGCTTGCAAAAATTTGAAATGATTTTAAATTAAACGAAGTGTCTACTGCTACGACAAAGTAACGGCAGACAACCTGGGGGGATGTGGCTGGTGCTACGACATGTCGTAACGCCAGCAACATCCCCCCCCCCCGGAGTGTCTGCTGTAAGACAATGTCGTAAACAATTTTTTGCATTTCAATTATGCTAATACTAATTACTAATACTTGAATACTAAAATATAGTGACTATAGTTCTCATAATAAAATATCATGATTACTAAGTAAGCCTATTAATGTTTTTTTAAGGTTAAAAAAAAATTTAGATTTATCCATTAAATGAAAAACACCTATAAATTTAAAAAATTAAATTTGCTCAACAGCTTCGCTAGACAAATTGATAGTCGGGTTAGTTTGTAAATGGTATGACACTATTGATAGCGGGATCAAATCCTGCTGCCGTCAAATTTAAAAAAAAAAAAATTTCATTCATTATTTTGTTTTAAAATGACAACGAGTGTGCTGATAATATTTGTTATTATTCTGAAAAACAGATACGTTGATTAAATCTTAGGGGTCTACCGATATTCATTTTTTCCAAAACGAAGTTTTTGATACTTATAATTATACTGATATGTTTACAAGTTCTAGATGACATATGAATAATTATGACTCACAAAAAACTTCGGCTTTGACTTACAATAATAATTGTTAATTTTAACCAATAGTTAAATAAATTTTGCACACGGCCAACCTTTATGAATGAAACAACGAGAACAAAGCAATACTAATACGCCAATAGTAATAGTAATAGAGTCAAAATGAAGTTGAAGGATGAATGGAATGGTTTCCAGTGACAAGTCTGCACACGGTACATTTTATTATTCCACATGAAACAAATTATTTTACATTCTTGCGATTGTGCCAGAATCTTTTCTTGAAGATTTTCATTTATGGCTTTACTTTACGGTATGCTAAATTTTAATACTCGGCATCGGCATGACTCAGCAAAATCGGCCGACATATTTATAATCGGTAGACCAATATTACATTTAAATCTATTTAAATAATTTATTTACATTAATTTAGATTTTAGAATTAATACACACAAATAAGCCCGGATCTATTAATGTCGTATTATAATATAAATGTGTATACAATATAAAGAAGAGTTTGTTAAGATATTATTGTGACTTAATTCTTTCCAAGTGGCTACTGCAAAGAGTGGCGTATGTCGTAACGCTAGTAACATCCGACCGGGTCGTCTGCTGCTACGACAAAGTTATGTCGTAGCGCTAGCCACATCCTATATTAAAATCATTAAAATTTTAACGATTGAAATGGATTGCAGATGTCAGATGTTGACGTGGTCATGGCCATGGGTTAGAGTTAGTGCTTTGTCTTGCCTAGTGCTTTAATTTAATTATGATTATTTACTTGGCCTATTAAATTGTGTGTTACTGCTTATCATTTAAGTCTTCTTTTAAACTAAAGGCACTAAGGCTAAGGAATTTTTAGTTTTTAAGATTTTTTAAAACGCTTTGTCATTCGTTTAGACATTAAAATTAAAGTTAATTCCCTAAAATCTGCATCACAACAATTATATTAATTATAATTATATGTAGGGCTCATCACACAATTTTTAGTCATACTCAAAGGTATAGAAACTAGGTCTATACTATACTTATAAATAATATGACAAGTATATATTAGGGATTATTTAATTTTAAATATTATTTCTGTTATGTTGAAAACTGCTAACTAAGCCTACAGTTAGTATATATTATCTAATATAGGCAATATCCTATATGCCAATGTTACAGGGGTCTGCAACCTTTTGAGATGAAATGCCTAAAATTACAATTTAAGAAATGTCTCAGTTTTTTAAAGAGCCACTAACATGAGTTTTGAAAATAAAATGATATAATTATTGATATGTATATATATATATGTGCATGGAACTGTAGAGCCGCACCTTGACATGGAAAGAGCCACAAGTTGCTGACCCCTGCTGTATCATATAAAATTCATTTACTTATTTATTGTACACTCCTATGATGCAGTTCCCTCAATGTTTAAATATTATTGACATCTGCATTATCATCTTGCTTTTTATTTCTTTATAAATTAGATCTGTTTTGAGAGGAAGTACATCTATTTTTTTACTCATCTGGTTCAGCAAAGGCTCCAGGGTTTAGATGCTACCACCTAGTGACGTTGTAACGTGAATACTTTATATGATGGAGACCTCTGATTGCATTATTGAAGGGCTGTATCTGGGTGGTGTCATGTCTGCCTTAAATGAGAGAGACTTACAAGTAAAAAAAGTGACCCACATCTTGTCTCTTGATGAAAAGCCACTGCCAGACATGCTGACCAATAAATGTACCTATAAACATGTTTTTGCGCTGGATCTGTATGACTTTGATTTACTGGAGTTGTTCCCGGAGTGTTTTACGTTTATTGACCAGGCCAGGGAGAATGGAGGCGCTGTATTAGTTCATTGGTAAACATGACAAAAAGATTTATTTTATTTTTAGCTTGAACAATGTTGAGGTTTTGTTGTTTTTGAAATCCAATTTTCACAAGTATTTTTAAGAATAATAGATTTTTTAAATATATCTTTTTTTAAATATGTTAATATAGGAATTGTAAGGGATTTCCATACACTTCAAAATCACTTTAAAAAATAAAACAAACTTTTAATTCAATGTGTCAAAACAGAAATCACCTGGATAATTTATGATAATATATCTCAGTTGCTATTGAATAAGAAATGTTTCTTAGAAAGGTTTCTTGAGTGTAAAAGTGAAACTTTGAAGATGCAAACACACCAGGAACTGTTAAAGATAGGAATAATGTATATTACCGTGTATACTCGTTCATAAGCCGTTAAAAATTTTAATGATTAACATTGTTCTAAAAATTAATCGACCCACCACTTATAAATGTACTGGAAGTCAAAAAGTAAAATATTTCAAAGGATAAATATAATACAAGTTTCCAGATGATTACGCAAACATTTTAGTTTTAAACTATAGACTGACATGAATTTTCAAAATTTTAATTAGGGTTATTGTGTCCATTTCGAGAAATCGTTTGCCTACCATGCAATGTTCACTCTAAGTCTAAGGTTCTAGACAGGAAGGAGCAACTGTGTCTGATGTTTCATATGAAATGAAGCCAACTAAGCTTTGACATACCGACACCCCTCAGAAACCCTCCCCCCCCTCACACACAAACTTTACTCCCTCCACACTTTAAGTGTCATTTGTTCTGAATTGTCTTCCCAAAATAATAACCCAAATGCCTTGGAAAGTTTTACTAATGGTGGTTGGAAGCCAAAAATGTTGAGTTAGGGATATCTAAAATACATTAGTCTTATGGAATTCAGCCGTGACTTACAATTAATTCAATATAGGGAAATTTTCGACTTAGGGGAGTCCCACTTAGCGAGGTCCAACTGTATTTATGATTTTTTTGTATTAAAGTCAAGCAGGTATATCAAGGAGTGCAACAATAGTTATAGCTTACCTTATGCAGAAACTTGTTATATCCAAAGACAAAGCCCTTGAAATGGTAGCTGCTGCAAGGCAGTTTGTGAGGTGAGTTTTTTTTTTAAAAATACTTATACATGTATTAACTTATATTAATATTAGCATGTGGAATAGATATTGGGAATCAGTATAAATTATGAAATAAAATTTTGAATTGTTTAAAAAATAAGTTTGATATTTATCAGACAGTGGTTCTCCAATATTTTTATCTCTATGACTCTATGAATTTCTTAAAGAGTACTACCTTTTTAAAATTTTAGAAGGTCTCAGAAAAAAGTATACTTTTCACTAGGCCCAATGATGGCTTTCAAGAGCAGCTGCAATTGTTTGAAAACATGGGGTGTAGAATAGACAAGATGCACAGTGAATTTAGAGCATACCAGTTGAGCAAACTGGCTGTACGCTTCAAATGTGGACAGTTTTCACAAGGTAACTTGGATAAATCGACAGGTGTTTTTAAATCCCTTAAATTAACTTCACCATTCTTGTCTGTCGTGGTCCTGCCCGCAGAAAAACAAATGTAAAAAATTACCCACTTCCTGATGATCCTATCGAGATGAAATTCTGCACACAGACTTTTGTTGTCTGACGATGCATTCTATCAAAATTTCAGATTAATGGAATGTACTGTAATTAAATTGACAAATTTTTCGATTATCTTTATGTAGCATGTAAATGTATGTGCTAGTCTGTCACACGGTGCATATGGTATTGAACACATTTTTATATTTTTCTGTCATGCGGTGCAGTGCGTATTATATTGAACATATTTTCCAAATCTGTAAAATTATTAAATAAAATTTTGATTTGTTTAAAAAATAATTAAATCTTTATGCTGCTAGTCTCTCGCACGGTGCATATTATATTGAACATAATCAATAATTTTAGTTATGTCTCATACCTAAGGGATTTAAGGTCAAAAACTTTGTTTTTACAGGTTGTTTATTTATTAGTTGATATTTGGCATAATGGCATACACCAACATTTACATTTATTTTACTTGTCATAAAATAAAATATGAACTGCACACACTTAATATTCAAATAATCCAGTGAATGTTTTATTGACAATCATTGAACGCTAACAAATCAGTAATCAGTAAAAAAAATTATTTTTTTTTGTCAAGAGTTTATAGTGGTTTTGATAAAAAACTTTTTTTTCACCTGAGCCCATTCATGTAGTTCATGCACCAAAAGTTCACTTTTTTTTCAAACTTCCTCCTTTTGCAAGCAAACTTATTCAATACCCCCTATGCTTATGTGCATTAGCCATTGCATTTCTCAACCTGTTGTAATGACATTGAGTGTTAATGATGTCTAGTAAAAAAATTTTTTTTTTATATAAAAAAATAGTTATCACAGGTTTCTACAGCATATAGTTTGTCATGCCCAGAGGTGTCCTGAGTATATTTAACCTACCCCTCAAGTCAGGACATGAGAATAAAGTTTTAAGCTGGGTGCCAAATTATCTTAAAATAGGACCTTGAACTGTAGTGGCCAATATTTATATACTTAAGGAAGACTGCAACTTTGTCTTCTTACTTTGTCTGCCAGGACGATGGATAATTTAGTTTCCACTTATCATCCACTGTGACATCTCACTGTTATTGTGCAAACACTAACAAACTAATTTTGTTTAGATTTTCACTATTTTTTATAAAGTCTATTTATTACAATTAAAGATATAGAACCTGTTGAACATATAAATTTTGTAAGACCCTCAGAACCAAAAATTTTATAACAAGTGGCACTCCCGAAGCAAAATATGTCAAATTATACTAAATTTTGTATTTTTAAAAAAATGCCATTTCTAACTGGTGGCATATATTTATTTAGTCAGTTTGTTTTGCAAAAATAGAAGGTAATGCCAGAATGATTATTGTAAACAAAAGAGATATGAATGAACTTCACAAAATCTCCAAAAGAAATGTGGTTCAAAATTGTATAATTTTGATCAATCAATTTTTTACTCCATATAAAAAAACTAGGGGTTGTAGGGCGCCTAAGGTGCCTTTTTTTCTCAAAAGCTAAAGTAACTTATCCTTGTTTGATAAATGCAAAATATTAATCTTTCTGAAATGTACACAAAATATTTTAAAATTATAAATCCTCAAATCATTTTTTGCATTGTTCCCTTTTCCAAAATTAAAATATTACCTAAAACAATTTACGCCATATACTATATTTTTATGGGAGAAACACCACACGCTTTTAAACTGCTATGGACTGTTATACTATTTCAAAAGTAATATTTAATTTATACGTATTTTGCACACCCTTGATGCACACCTTGTGTTAAAATATAAGCTCAAACGATGACAGTCATAGAGTTATGGATACAGTGAGTGACTTGGGCTATTATATTATTTATTATGGATAACTAATTTAATACTTTATTAAATATTTTTATAATCTTTGCTATGAACAACCAGCTCAGGAAACGTTTTTTTAAGCTTAGATAGCCCTTTCAGAAGGAATCATTTTATTAATGTAACGCTATGCATTGTTATATCATTTGGAATAATTCTATCGTTATGATGCAGGTGACCCAGAAATTCCCACTGAGGTTTATATCCAGCCTGATTACTCGGCTAAAGGGAATGATGCCTACTACAAGTGCCGTAAGTGTAGGTGAGGTGCCAAAAATTGTTAATCATAGCTTCAAGGTGGATTTCAAATATGATTGAGGCAGTATCAGTAGGCTGTTTATCAGCATTTTTTTAAAATAAAAAAAAATGTATGGCCTCTACGCAGTGACAACCTAAAGTTTAAACAAAATATATAGCATATAAAAAATGTATGGCCTCTAGGCAGCAGCAAACTTAAGTTTAAACAAAATATATAGCATATAAAAATTACACCAAAAAATTTAATTACACTATTGCAATCAACTTTTATACTTTCAAGTCAGTTAAATTAACGGGGGCAAAATTTAAAATGAAATGTTAGTTAACTTGGAGTGCTTGCTAATTCCTCCTTATGGAAGAATTTGCGCTTTAAAAAATTAATAAAAATCACTGTAATATCCCCGTCAATAATATTATGAGAGGGAATTGAGAAGCACTGATTGTATGGAACTGTTCAGGTTAGATTCATTGCTTGGCCACTAAAAATGTCACTTTGTCACTGGTTTTGGTATAAGAAAGTAACATTTGACCTCTTCTTTAAAGTGCACTAATATTTACATTGGTCGCCCACATAAAGTTATCATAGTTTGTAGTCATTCATTTTAAGATTCTATTTTATATCTGGTTGGCTTCTATTTACAGAATGTTTTTATTCCACGATGGAGCACTGACTTCGCACAATATAGGTCAGGGTGACTCCGCCTTTGACTGGAGGAGTAAGATGCCTGCCAATAAACGTCCAA
Source organism: Radix auricularia (assembly GCA_002072015.1). Lineage (NCBI taxonomy): Eukaryota > Metazoa > Mollusca > Gastropoda > Lymnaeidae > Radix > Radix auricularia. The sequence goes on along the minus strand of MUZC01004680.1, from coordinate 366,086 downwards.
CCAGTTGTGCTGGCACTGACTCTGTGTGCCAGAGATCATTGTTTGTTGACCCTCTGACCTGGATGAAGGGGAAGATAAATATTGTTCAAGGGAAGGTAAGCCTCACTTGGATCTTATTCTTGGAACATGTTAACTTAGACTTAAGTTCTCTTAATTTTTTTCTTTTGGTCCATGAATAAAGCTTTTAATTTATTGTTTTAATCACACAATTTTGTTTTGTACCTTGTAATTTATCCTTTCATATTTCTGATAGCTAAATCCCAGTTGTTGTTTTTTCTTTCAGTATGCCTGTAAATAGTTGGGTTTTTTTTTAAAAATATACTCTTATTGACTTGGTATGAACCTATCTTTCAGTATGCTTGATCAGTCTTTTTGTTTTCTCAGTTACGTCACTGTTAACCAAAGTCTATTATCTCCTCAGCTGCACTGTCCAAAGTGCGACATTAAGATTGGCTCCTACGTCTGGTTTGGTGAGTAGGTTTTATGGAGGGAGTTAGGAGGTCTTGCGCTGAAGGAGGTTCTTCATAGATAAAATAAAATTAAACCCCTTACTTTTTCTTGTGTTACTATAAAATATTCCGGAACAAAATATCACATCTGATGGCTGAATGCTACTATTGAAAAATATTGTCATTATTTACAGAGCACTTGATTTAATATTTCTGTTGAACAATACATTTGTGAGTTATTTTAAAACTTTAATTAGGGTTTTCTCTGCTCTTCAAAGTTGGAGCGCAATTTTTTTTTTTATTATGAAATATAAACTGTCATTTAAGATCTATTAATGTTTAAATTTTCTTTGACTTATTTCCCTTCAAATCAGGGGAGAAATGTCCCTGCGGAGCTTGGGTGGCACCAGCATTTCACATCGACAGTGGCAAAGTGGATAAAATCCCATCTCATCCGGTGATGCCCCACACTCAGGCACCCGCCTCATCCACAGTGTCACCACAGCAGACCCACCACATCGGAGCCGTGGCGGCTTTCCCAGTGTCGGGTGGCAGTGGCGGCAGGCAGCTTGGCAACAATCCGCTGCCGCAGAGGCCAACCCAAGCCTCGAGATTGTCATCTCCGCAACTCGTGGCGGCTGTACAGCCCAGGATGGCATCCTCTCCTTCACCAAGTACTTCTCCTCCGCTGTCCACAACACAACAGCAGATCCCGGTGGATTCTGTCGGCGCAGTACCAGTGCAGTCAATGGACTTCGAGATGGGGGCAGCTGATGGTGACAATGGTCAGCTAGCCTTGGGTCAGACCAGATCAACTAATGACAATAGAGATTTAGAAACCGGTATAAATAGCATCCATATGGATGTCGATAGTTTATAAAATTGAATCCTCTATCTGCTTTAATGAAATAATTCCAACCTTGCCGCCTTATATCCAGTATCAAAGTAGAGTGAACTTATTTTTAGTTTCGTTTTAAGTTAATTGTTTAAAAATTTACCCAATGCACTGTAATGTTGTGCCATTCTAACAGATACCTAATTCACACATTCAGTTAGAGAAAGGCTGAGGCTCCCATACAAATAATTTGTTTACACTGTAGCCAAGACCTAACGACATAGTTTGTTCATGTAGCGTCTGAGACAGCTCCTTGTCTGATGTCATTATGATTAGCTTCCCCTGGCATGGTGTCCTGAATTGATAATAGTTTAGGTCCTAAGCACATAGAACCTGTACAAATGTTTGTGGGAGAGGGGGTGGGGGGAGCCTGCGGCTTTGGGCACATCTCTTAAGTGATAAAATATCACATGCCTTCATCTGAGTCTGAGAGCCCTGATCTAATTGATATTAGTGAGTTGATGACAGCTATCACAGTATATGAATAAAATCATGGAATCAAAGTTCAACTATTGCCAGAACATTTATCAGTAAATGTAATGGCATCAATTTATTCATAATCCTCTTATCGTCCTGGTTTTTAAAAAAAATATATTTTAATGCCTGATTGCTATATTTCAACTATTTCTTTGACTCCAACTAGGTCACTTTACAAAATTAGGACCCTTACATTTGATATTAATTGACTGGGTTTTGATGTATAATTTAATATCACAAATTTTGGAATATTTGAAGTTTAAAAAAATTGAAAATCCATTGTTATTTTTAAGTTTCAATTCTAAAAATTTTAAAATACATTAGCAGGTTAATGTTTTTTAAAAATAAGAAGCATATTTTCATAGAAGAACTAGATTGTTTTCAATTCATTTTAAATCTTGATAAAGGTCCTTATAATTTTCTGCTTTTTAAAATGTCTTTTATTTATGTCTATGTTGTTACTGTTGTGACACTGTATCAAATATTAAAAATGGCATTTTTTATAAGGAAATCACTTTAATATTTACATATTATTTCATATAAATATCTCAACAAATCTGATGTGGCATTCTTCAACAAATGTATTTGTTTGTGTGTGGTGTTGCTTTTAAGGCATCTACATTGTACTGTACATTATCAAAGTAACGCTCAACTGTAATACAACTCTTGTGTCAACTAAAATTGAAGAGCATGAGACAAGTTGAATAACAAGGATCTAGTGTGAATGAACAGTCATGAAATGTATGCATGTTGTGTTGTCCCACAGGTCTGTTGTAGTTTTGTAAATGAATAAGACACACACATTTTTTTTCCTATCACTGAATGTATCCCAAAAATATACTATTTTAACATTTATACAACAGAAGATAGGTTGTTTGGTGCTAACTTATAGAAATGGTGACATTAAATTAATGGCACATTTAAATTTATTACTTTAAAAGATTAATGCAGTTTTATTATTTAATGTTTGTTATTCTTTGCCATATTACTTAGAACCAAGTAGAAAGGACAGATATTTTTTTAAAAACTTTTTTTCTGGGGTGACAGAAATTTGTAAAAATTTGTAAGCAATTTCTATTTTTGTTTTTCTGGCAGTAATTAATTCCAGCATTAATAGCAGCAAGATGCATATTTTTAACAGCAATCAATTGTTACTTTGCAAGAAATTTATTAAAAACTCTTAGTTCTGAGCTTGATGTTTAATAAGTAGCAAGCCAGGAAGATATTGTTCAGTTGCTGATTATTCTCACTTTGTTTAAAGTGGTTGCCAGATTTGACCAGTGGTGTTGAACTTTTCCCAAGCCTTTATTTCTTGGATTACTTAAGTAATGAGATCTGAAAGGCAAGTAGTGGCATATTTGGTTTTCTTGTTAATAATATATATTTATTTTTAATCATTAAAAAAACTACACTTTTTTAATTACAAAAAACGTCTTTCCCCCC
>MUZC01004680.1:325757-362790 GCA_002072015.1 Radix auricularia | reverse complement strand
CCCCCCCCCCCCCCACCCACCAAAACACCTGTTTTTTTTTCAAACTGTGATGACACACTGCATTTTATCAATTGAGATATTTTATTTATTTTCATTGTTTTGAAGATGATTTTGTTAGCCTGGTATATTGTTTTTTTAAATTGTTACATTACCATAACTTCATCTAGACAATATTTTTTTTAGTACTGATCAGGAAAATAATTCTATCAACTTAATTCAGACAAACATTTGAAGATGTTTTTTTGTTGGCATTATTGAGCTATTATTTTAACTTGGTTGTTTTATTTGATAACAGTTCTATTCTTTAATTGGACTGACATCAACAAATGAAAATTAAGTAAATATGCAACTTTATATATTATTTTTTGGGGAACATGTAATATATTTAATGGTTGACTAATAGCCATTAATAGACAGAAACCATCAAATTAAACTGATGTATAACCTCCCCCCATGCCCGTCTAGAATTTAATTTGCCACTGTAAATTGTTAACTATTTTAAGGTCTTGCCTTTTCTTTCATTTGAACATTTGAAGTAAGTTGTCATTTTTCCAAGTTGTGCATTAATTAAAATATTTTACGGTTGTTAACATACCTACATGATTTGTCAGGCATGATTTTGTTTAAACAATTATCTTGTAATTGTAAACCATTGACTTTTATGCCATACCAAACTCTCTAACTAACCCATGTACAAATATAATTTTAAAAAAAGATCACATGGTTTCTCTTTCAATACACTGAGAACCATTGTTGGTCACACTGTCTCTTTCCTCCTCCAAATTAACAATTTCCACACACATGATTAAAACAAAATGTAGAAAAATACCACATTTTTAGTCTCAAGTTATTGAGTTGTTTTATTATTAAATCCCCTAAATTTTAACTTCATCTTGTCTGTCTGTCGTGGTCACGCTGAAAAATTTAAAGAATGACCAACTTCCCATGATCCTATTGAGCTGAAATTTAGCAGTCTAACAATGCATTGTATCAAAATTCCGATTGATGTAATTAAATTAATGAATTTTTAGTTAATTTCTATGTAGCATGTGTAGCCATCTACTATAGTTCACTCCAGCCCATGTCACAGGAGTCAGGAAGGCGCCTGACCAAAATGTTTATTCTTGTTGTAGCACTATCAATACTTTTATTTATGGCTCATATATAAGGGATATATAGTCAATACTTTGTTTTTACTGGGTTTTTACTTTGCCAACAAAGCATATGCATCACGTAAACCAGTCAATGTAACATTGCAAACATTTAAGAATTTATACTGTGCAGTTTCTGTCAGTGTAGTTGAAATAAATAGTGTTCACCCCTACATATACATGGTGAATACAAACATTTTGGAAACAGTCTAGGGTTTTATCCCGCGATTTGCTAAGGTAACTTTAAAAATAAGTTAATTTAAAGTATTGCATTGATCTCTAACTTCCTTTCAATTTTTCACCAAACCATTTATTTTTTATTTTTATTATTTTAATATTGTATCAAATCTGTGATGGATTTATTATCTTATAATTATAAATAAAGCTGGGCAGTAGGGAATAGCTTCCACTACATCCTAACATTATGTTTTTAAAACAATCTTGCACAATGGAACATTTCCTTCAACTAACAGTACAATGACAATGAACAATGGTTGTGTATATCTAATTTTAATAGTGTCCTGAGCCTACAAACACATTTGTCACAAATTGCACACAATATTTCAGCAATGGCACAGAAAAAAATCTAAAAAATACCAATTTCTTAAAAATTAGTAATCAACAAAATATCATTGTTTGTTAGGTCGAGTTTGTAATCAAATACAGAGATACCATAGGAACTTCTTGTAAACAAAGTAAATTGGAGTTATTAATTTCATTCATGCTATGAAGAATTTTCAAGCTCTGAAGTTAATATTTAGGCAAACACCATGAAATATTCACATCCCACTGAGTGGTGGCCCAATAGTAAACCATATGAAACTAAAGGCTCCATGAAAGACTAGTTAATAAACAAAAAAAAGTAATTTTAAAAATCTGTTTATGTAGAAATTTCACATCGTGAATCACACTTTTTGCAGTTAACTGCAGACTTAATAAGGGAAAAATAATTTAAAAACTTTTTGTACCGGTACCTGACAAGATAAATACATAATGCGCTAACAGAGATAGTTAATTTACAACACGCATGATGCATTTGACAAAAGTTCACCAATTTGTGACCAACATGAGTAATGAGGCGCTTTTACTAAAACAGATTTTTTAAAATTAAAAACATAAATACCATCTAGAGGGTTAGCATGTAAAAAATAACGGTTTGAAATTGTTAATAACACAGTTTTCATGTCAGGAATATAGTATTGTTCATATTCATATAGTAATTTGTGAAACTACTGCATCCAGGCACTCATCTCTTACAAAAACATCAATTGTCAGAAGTCGAGGTGGGAATAAATATTTACTTGCCTTGATTATAATTTAACATAATGGGAAACAACCACTTGTTGGACAATCTGTGCATACTTTCTAGTGCAAACTATCCCACAACAACAAACAAAAAATAGAGTCAATTTTTATCCTTATTGAAAATAACCAACATACTTCAGTTAACCCCTCCCAATCAATTAGTGTGTAAACCCAGCACACATCTCCACAAACAAATACTTTAACTGATATAGTTGAGCTATAAATATAGTACACTCTTCTTTAAGAAGTCTCATTTGATTGGTGTAGGACAAATATATCATGCAGCATAATACTTATTGTCAAATGACATTAAAATTAATGTTCATTTTAGCATTGGCTAATAATTTTTTAGTTGGAATTGTTTTTGTTGTAATTTAAACAGCAATACAAAAAAAAATGTATCTTTAGAAACAAATTTTGATACATTTTAACAACTATAATAAATATCATTATAAATATATTGTGATGTAATAATTCTTTTGATGCAAGACCTTGATCCTAAGTATAGGTCACCAGTTAAAATCGAGTTGTATTTAAATCTCTTCCCCTAACCTACTTATCATAGGTAGCTCCAATTCTATCAACTAACCAAAGGTTTGGCTGGGTTTAGAAGTCCCCTCAGTTTCTCAGTGAGTTTGCCAGACTCCATCTCATTGTCAGGAATCATCTGAAAATATTAGAATATATGAAGGCAAATTTTCTGGTCAAACAAAAATTACCACAAGTGTTCAAACCAAAATTTACCAAATCTAGAATGAAAAAGTGTCTCAGAAGTCAGCAAAGTTAGGGTAAATAACATTTAAAAATTCAAACCGAAGAGCTAAAACTTAAACTGAATATTTTAAGTCCACTTTTAAGTCCAATGTTAAGAAAAATTTAATCTATGATGCACCATGAGAAGGGTTTAAAACTAAATATATTCACAGATGAAATTTACTTCAATTGTTCTTTTTCATTTGAAGTCTTTTTTAAAAAAATAGAAGCTGGTGAGTTACAGCTTTATTGTTTCAAGTGTTCATGAGTTTGTTAGATAACATGACTTTGGTGTCAAACACAAGCCATAGACTGCCCACTTGTATCACAAAATAAAAAGGAGTCAGCACTGACCCTGTCGATCCTGTGTTTGTGAACAAGGCCGTCCTTGCCAATGTGAAAGTAAGAAAATGCTTCAAGCCACCTGCCGAGAAAGAAAAATACATGAATTTAAATTAATTTAAATCCTTCTTTTAAATCTTTATCAAAGACTTAGAATAAGAAATTCAACATTGTTTTTAAAATGATAACTATTCTTTAAGCAATTATCACTGATTATAATATGAAAATGAATATAATTACTTGAGATTATACACTCTGCATGCCATAATAATGATGGGGGGAAAAATGTTCACTTACTCCCAGTCTTCCTTTGCTATAGCCTTGTTACCTTGAAACAATCTCCAGAACTTAAGATTCTGTACTTGTGGCAGCCCTGCAAATACATCACATTTTTAATTACACATAATTTCTGACCAAAAAAACAACAGATCTTTATATCTTATTTTTTAAAAACAATTTCTGATTCTGATGCTAATTAAGAATCCTATGACAAGCAGTGTATCATGGATTTTTAAAATCCTTTTTTACAGTTTAAACAGGGCATGGCATGGTTGTTTTTATTTTAGTTTACTGTCACTGCCACCCGCACACTTCTCTATCACAATGATCAAAGTGTACTTGTATACTATAAATAACCATGAAGCTTCTGCGCTTGTTCAGTAATGTGTTTAGGCATGCACTAATCTTATAGTACTTATAGTCAGACCTTTGAGCCTCCAATGTATTCGAATAACACCTGTCTGCTCCAAGGTTGTCACGCTCAATATTTCCATAGCTGTACTAAAATACTGTACATTAATTCGTAGTCGTAGTTTCCACAATTCATATTTGTATGCTGTCATACCTCTAAAGAATAACAAGAATAAACAATACAAATACAATAAAAGATGACCCAACAATTTCAATGTCTTCAATTTAAGGATGGCTTCACACTATATTTTATTGTTTTTCTTATCAAATTTCATTTAGATTAAAACAACTCATTTACATGTCAAAGTGTCCATATTACATATTAGACACATGACAGTAAAATATCCAAGTATCAGAAATTGATGGATTCTGATAATTTGATGCTTTCAGCTCTCAGTTTTACTATTCTTTTTTTTTAACTTTAATAATAAACAAATAACTTACATGCACATTTTATTATCACCAAACAAGTTGTTCTCCAATGTGATATTTTCATGTAGAACCTCATAGTTGTGCTGGCCCTTGAACAGTTTGGAGACCTGCACATTGAAAAAAACAAACTTATTAATCCATCAGATGAAAGAATCCAGCTTTATCACTCAAGTTTAAGGTATGAAGAAAGCTAATGATATCGTAAGTGACACTTTGAATAGGTCAAAGTATACAACAAAAATACTTACAAGATCTTCAAGTTTCTCCTTAACATCATGCAACTGAGATCGTGTGGGTCCGTTCTTTCCACTGCCTTTAGATGACTCGGAATTCCCCCCAGATGAACAATAACAGTGAGTTACAGCTTGACCAACATTATGAGTAAAAACTGTCTGGAGGCTCTGATTGAGAATGGCATGACTACCTATTCCTATAGGAACAGTTGATATATCATTAACAGCTGGCCTCGCCTGCTGACCGTAGTAATGATGTTGAGTCAGAACATCAACAGGAATTCTTTCCCTTGAACTTACTTCATCTGCTGATACTTTGCCAAAGTATATGTGTGGATGAACTAGAATGTCATCACTGGTTATATTCACAGTTTTGACAGAGGATAGGAAAGTAAATATATCATGTGAGGATGCCCCTTGTTCTTTTGCGTGTTTGGGAAGAAAAATTTGAATGAGGTCTTTGTACGAAATCGGCAGAGATTTTGCTGGTGTGGCGTGAGCAGGTATGGGAAGGGGGAGCAGGCGGCTCTGAAGATATGATTCACTCTGTGATCTCAAGATTGCATAAGCATCAGGTATAACAACATTTCTATGATCCTCATACTGACACAGAAGAGCCCGGTCATAGAGCTGAACGCAGGGCAAGTTGGATATCACTGTTGGAGCACTGTCTAAGCAGGACTGCTGGTGAAAAGATAAAATTAGTGAATTAAAGATTAATTGGTAATCTACTACTTCAGCATCTGCATTTAAAAAAATCATTGTGTTCTGATTTGAAGAGCTAATCAAATTCTTCTATTGCTCCCAATAAATGGAAGGTTTTTCTTATTGAAATTACACATACATATACACACAGTGCTTTTTTTCTGGAATATCGCACCAGAAGTGCATTCCAGCACCTTTTTTCCACATACTTAGGCATATTATCAATTGTCAAGTCAGTTTGTTTTTGCAGATTGGTTAATGGCTTAAAAATAGCTTGTTTTACTATTTGGTCTGTATTTTCCCTTAATTGTTTTAGAACCAACAAGTAAAAGCATCAAATTTTCAGATGGTGACATCAGAGAACATGTGACATCACAGCCTGCTTGAGTTTTCTCTCATGTGCTCAGCTCCTTTTCCAACGCACACGAAATACGTTTTTAGAAAGCATTAAATTTTATATCATAGTCATAGTGGTAATTTTAAGTCTAATCCCTTAATGTGCATGTACTTTGCCGGAAAACTGTTGATATAAGACCGAAATCAAATATGAGGACCCGTCTAGAGGACCTATCTTTCCTCTTGTAATATAAATAGTAAATAGTAACACTTGCACCCAGTTTTTGTCGATCTTTAATCGTGCGCTCTTTAATTTAATGACATGTGACAAGAATTTTTAGTAGGAAAATGTTCCCAACAACAGTCAGACAAACCTTAACTAAAAATAAAAAAGTTTACCAATTAATCAGAATGAAGTTTTTTAAAGTCTAAGACTGGTCTGTCATACTTTTCATTTTATTTATTTATTTTTTAAATTTCAACTTACAGTTGACGTGTCCAAAATTTAAGTGTAATTTGGCTTACTTTGGTAACTTTCAATATTTAAGTCAATATAATATAATAAGTAATATTTAATTGAAGAATTATTTAAGCCAGGGAAGGTATAATGTGGCATTTTGACTTCAAAAATAATTTGATTAAAAAGATTGAAGAGACCCGAAAAAAGTATTGACTTACAGTTTTCAAGTTAGAGGAAATCCCACTGTAATTGAGTAAAGTGTGTGTGTGAGGGGCTTTCTCAGTGGTGTCGATATGTCAATGCCAAGTTGGCTTTCTTTCATATGAAATATTAGACTCTCTTTATTGTCAAGCTTTCTTGCCGGCATGGCTGTTCCCCCCTCTAAATATAAACATTGTCCTTAATTAAAATCTGCGCCTATTACACAATTTTTCCTTACTTGAAAATCCTTATGTCAAATTTTATTTTGTAGCAGAAGTTTCCTGGCTAGTGCTATGACTTGTCTTAGCAGTAGACACTTCAAAAAATTAAGTCCCTATAATATCTTAACAAACTGTTTTTAATCTTATCTGTTACAGACGCGCCTTCTATACAGAAGATTATTGCGTCCTACACTTATCTATGGTCTGTTTTTAGTCCTGCATTCTTATTAGGGTTTTATATGTTGATAAAGTGTTGGCTTTCCTGGTTTCTTCAGACAACCCATTCCACGCCAGAATTCCGAAAACGTGTATGTGTTTGTTCTTGAATACGGAATAAGAAAGGTGTTTTTATAGTAATGTCTATCCGAGAGTTTAAGTTATCTTTGCATTGTATTTCTAAATTAGAATTAATTGTTTATGTATAATTACTACTTTACTCTTGGTTCTTCTATCCTTTAGTGTTTCAAGGTTTAATGATTTAACCAATGTTGTTATTCTTGTCAGTTTTGAATATTCTCCAGTAATGAATCTGGCAGCTCTTTTTTAGAATTTGTTCTAGTTATCCATGTTTTATTAATTGGATGGGTCCCATACAGAAGATTCATATTCTAGTCTAGGTCTCAACAAAGTGAGGTAGCATTTAAGTTTTATATCTTTAATACATTTGTAAAAGTTTCTTTTTATAAAGCCTAAGGTTTTGTTTGATTTTTTAATAACTTCATTGACATGGGGATTCCAGGATAGTTAATCATTTATTATGACTCCTAAGTATTTTGCATCTTTAGGTTGGGTTAGTTCTTTTCCATGAATGAAATATTTTGAATTTATTTGTTTCTTTTTCTTTGCTACTCTTAGCAGTTGACTCTTTTCTGGATGGAAGGACATACTCCATTTAGGTTCCCATTTTATTAATTCATCAAAGTCTTTTTGTAAAATTTTGCTATCTTGTCCTGACTTAATTGCTCTATAGATTATACACTCATCAGCAAATAGCCTAACTTCTGTTCCCATTGAGATCTTGTTGAGTAATTCATTTAAATAAATTAACTCCTGAGTTAACCTTTATTGTTGCAGATTTAGATCCATTAATTATTATAGTTTGCTCCCTACGCAATAGGAAGTCTTGGATCCAGTGATGTAAGGGACCTGATATTCTAAAGTATTTAAGTTTTTTAAGTAAACTAAGGTTGTGAACTTTGTCAAATGCTTTTGTGAAATCTAATAATATTGTATCTATCTATCATTATTGTCTAAGCCTTTTGATAGTTCATCTATTAGAGCTATTAACTGTGTTTCACATGATCTGTTTTTTCTATAGCCATGTTGATGTGGGCATAGGGCATTACATATGTCAGGGTGGTTGACTATTCTACTATATATTACGTGTTCTAGTAATTTACAGGTGATACTAATAAGTGATACATGTCTGTCATGACCAGGGTCTGATTTATCACCTTTCTTAAAGAGTGGCGTTACATTGGCTAATTTCCAATCCTGGGGCACTTTACCCAGGTTTAGAGAGGCTTGAAAAAGAACTACAAGGATTGGGGACAGTACATTGCTTAATACTTAATTCTTTTAGTAACCTGGCAGGCAATTCATCTGGGCCAATAGCTTTGTTTATTTTTAAGTTTTTAAGGAGTGGATGTATACCTATCTCATCTACAGTTATATTACCCATTTCTTCCATTTTATTTAAATTTATAAAAATTTCCTTGTCGCCTGAGGTAGAAAATGATGATGCAAAATATGTGTTAACGATATTAGCTTTAGTCTCATTATTCATAATAGGTTTTATTATTTAAGCCTTTTAGTGTGACTATACCTGTAGGCTCTATTTTTTTTTATTTGATAAAGGACCATAAGTTTTTAATGTTATCTTTAGTAATTACTAATTACATTGTTTATATATTCAATTTGGTTGCGACAAGTTTTTGTGCAAGTGTTTAATTTTTAAGTATTTTTTGTGTAGCCTTTCTAAATTGGTAGCCTTAAATTTCTTAAATAAGTTCTCTTTTTGTTTGCATAACTTTTAAAAAATTTAAAATACCGGTTACCGATTATATTGGCCGATTTTGCTATACTTGTGATGCCAAGTGTTAAAATTTAGTATACCGTAAATGAAAGTGCTCTAGCTAAGATTTGCGCACAATTGCAGGAATCTAAAACAGTTTTGTGTGGAATAATAAAATGTACTGTGTGCAGACTTGTCATTGGAAACCATTCCATTCATCCTTCAACCTCATTTGCACTCTATTACTATTAGTATTACTATTGCTTTGTTCTCGTTGTTTCATTCATAAAAGTTGGCAGTGTGCAAAATTTATTTAACCATTCGTTAAAATTAACAATGGTAAGTCAAAGCCGAAGTTTTAAAAAAGTTACCATTTCTAAATATTTCTAAAAATGACAGTTTGTTTTGTCGTGAGTCATATTCACATGTCTATGTAGATCATGATCTGGAACTTGTAAACATATCTGTATTATCGTTGCGGCAGAAAAATATCGGTAATACCGTCAAAATTGCATATCTGTTGACCCCTAAGATTTAATAAACTATCTGCTTTTCAGAATAAGAAGAACAAAATTTACAGTCACCAGCACATTCAATGTGATTGGTTTAACAAATGAACAAAAACAAACGCACACAAAAAACACCTTTTTTAAAAACTGGACGGGAGCGGGATTTGATCCCACTACTGGTTTTATCAACAAGTGCATGTAACTATCACTTCGTCTTCATCTAGTGAAGCTCATGTCAGATATCGATTTTAAAAATTATAAATGTCTGTCATTAAGTGTACACCAATTAAGTTTTTTTTTACCTTTAAAATTCATTAAATCAGCTTACATAGTAATCATGAAATTTGATTATGAGAACTATCGCTTAGTATTAAATTATTACTTTTATCATATTTAAAATACACTGAAATACTGCATATATTTACGACCAGTTGTAACAGCAGACAACTCAAAAGGATGTTGCTAGTGCTTTAACATGATGTAGCACAAGCCAAGTCTCGTCAAGTTGTCTGCCGTTACTTTGTCGTAGCAGCAGACGCTTCGTAAATTTAACTCACAGTAAGAAGACAAAAGCCTTAGTTTAATGCTTCACTTTCAGTCTTTCAGTTAGTGAAATCAGTTATCACGAGTGCAGAGTGTTTTATACTATTACTATAAGACTATAATAATGATATTATAATTATAGTTATAGATCAGCTTTCAAGTGGGTAAAAGCAGATTTAACGTTTCTACTTCCAACGTTACATGGCTGGCATCTTTGTTGCTATGCCCCGTGCAGTTACAGTTACAACAAAGAAATAGGAAAATTCAGGCAGTGGCTATTGAGACGCTAGCGTCTTAATAGCCCACAGGCTATTGAGACGCAAACAAAATAATAAGCCAATGAAAATTAAGTAGTCGTCCTTGACTGACATCACGCACCAAGTGGGGTAAGGGAGGGGGTCATGCATTTGTGACGGTGTGTGAGAGAGTGTTAAATATGATGTCACATGTAAATTAGCAACTTAAAATAAAACTTCTACAAAAATGTTCGATAGCTTGCTATTTCTTTAAAAAAACAAATTACACAAACTATTTGGGTAAGAAGACATAAGTTTAAGCTTTATTTATGAACTAATACTAATAAAAGTAGACGTTTCGGCTAATGCCTTCATCAGTACAATAACATAAATAATTACTTACATAAATATTAAAACATATTATAAGATAAAAAATGAAAAGAAAGGAAAAACAAAAACAAAGAAGGACACAGAATATAGGAAAAAGGAGGAAGTTAAAGTATCTAAAGTAACAGTGATAGCCACAACGGGAAAACCATTTTGCGTATGGATGCGTACGGAGGAAGGGGGAGGGGTGTCTCCACTGAATGGGTACTTACTCACAACAAATATAATTTGCATAATACCAAGCCTAGTAACGTGAACCGCGCAGACACTTACGGCATTTGTAACTGACTTACTGAGTCAAGACTGATATGCAATAATGTTTTATAAATTATATTTAAATGCAAACGAAATTCTGAACTTTTAAATTCAGACCAAACGGAAACGTTCACACATTGCTAAAATATATCCGTCTGATTTATATTTCCATTTCTTGAAATTAGTAGATGTTTCTCTTTCGCCCAATGTTTCAGCCGTTAAGTTATATAAACATAATGGGATGGCGATTTCACTGCTTATATCTTTATATTTTATAAGTTTTTTCGCCGTCCATGAATGACGCCTTGTGATTTTTACCCCCCTTTCCCCATTGTCACAAAACGTAGACCCCCCTCTCCACAATATGACAACACAAAGCTCTGATCCCCCTCCCAAAAAAAAAAATTAAAAATAATTTTTTTTTAAAATTACCACGTTTTAACATTTTTGTCATAGAAATATGTAATATGTATTTAGTTCAAGTCTTCACTCTAAGTCAAATATCGTTAACACGCGTGAAGCCATTGAAAATCTAACTAAATAAATTGTGAGCAATCAAGTGGAACTTTTATTTCAAGTAGCACATTTTGATTTCTTAAACGTCGCCACACCCCTTTGTCTTACATCCTCACTAATGCGTTACCCTTCTCCGCCCCCCACCCACAGGCGCGTGACGTCATGCATGGACGGCCCCTTCATGCATTGTTTTAAGACAATACAATTAGAACTTTCTATTACTTCTATTGTATTTTTTCAATAAATTCCACATGAAAAACACACTGTTACATTTAAATATGTATTTACTGTAAGGCAATAGAATATTTTTGTAGAAATTTTATTTAAAGTTGCGCATTTACATGTGACATCATATCTAACACACTTTCACACATCGTCACAAAGGCATGACCCACTCCCTTACCCCACTTGGCGCGTGTTATCAGTCAAGGACGACCCCTAAATAGGCCAACCTTAAATACTTAATTTTCATTGGCTTATTTTGTTTGCGTCTCAATAGCCTGTGGGCTATTAAGACGCTAGCGTCTCGATAGCCTGTGGGCTATTAAGACGCTAGCGTCTCGATAGCCTGTGGGCTATTAAGACGTTAGTGTCTCAATAGCCACTGCCGAAAATTCAACTATGACTATTAAAATAATAAACCTAACCCTAAATTAACAAATAAAACTAAACCTAAAAAACAAAGGAAGAGAACACAGAGTTAATTGCTATAAAAGTTAAAGCCTGTTGATTGCCACTTGGAAACGTCAAGTCGGATTTAGTTCATTTAACCAAAAGTTAGCCTTCGCCTTCAGATTCAGAGTAATCAGAGCTCTTCACTTCTACTTCTACTTACACTCTTCGTTTGGTCCCCTTCGACTCGCGTCGAAAAACCAATGGATTTAGAAGAAGGAATAAATCTAAATGTCTGACTGAGTTTTCTGAAGTGGTAAGCCATGGTCGAAATAATTATTCCTTTTCAACTGTGTCGTCGCAGTGCAAGTACTTTCTTTTTACATGTTACATGATTAGCTCACAGACACAGCTGAATTGAAAATAAAAAACAACAACGGAGGAAGCATAAAATAAGGCGAAATTAAATTGAAAAGTATTACTGGGAACTGGTAGGGAAAATTAGTTTAATAAGTTACAAAGTAAGTTAATTACTTCTAGCATTGAAAAATACATTTAAAATTAAAATGCAGAAAATAAGATCGATTTTTTTTACATGATTATTAATTCATAAATAATAAAACCAAAGAGGGCGGGGTGTAAGAAACTGTTTGCACCAGCCAATATTTCACACAAAATTTGAGTCAAATTCAAATTGTGAAGTATCAATTATTATCATCAGGACATACAATTTTGCGATAAAATACGAAGCTCATATTTCAGCGTTTTGCCTAATAAGATATTCTTTCCTCCTCTAATCCCAATCAAACAACAGATGGACTTGTAACTTCAGATGCATATTCTCATAAACTATATCTGTTTGCGGCCATGGGCGTCGCTATGAATTTTTCCAGGGGGCGGGCAAAAAAATCACGTTTTTTAATTTAAGTAATTTTAAGGCACCGTCAAAAAATGACATCACACACCTATGGGGAGGGGGGTCCCCAACTTTGTGACGATGTGTGACGAGGGAGAGGGGGGGGTTAAGAATTGTTGCGTCACGTCGAAACACGCTACTCTAAGCCAAAGTTCCACTTAAATATTCGATTTCTTACTATTTATTTTATTACGTTTTGCTCGGATTAACGCTTGTTAAGTTACGATATTAGAGTGTAGCTTTACACTAAATACGTTCTAAAATAATAAAGTGTTTTAAACATGCTCATTTTCAAATAGACAAACCATCTTAAGGTGGGGTGTCACAGTTTTTTTACGTCATATTGTGTGTGTGTGTGGGGGGGGGGGGGGGTCTAAGTTTTTGTAACAAAGTGTGACAAGTGAGAGGGGTGGGTTAAAAATTAGCCAAAATCACGTGACTTCAATTATGAACAGCCCCTAACTGACAATGCCGTACAGGTTTAATTTTCAATTAAATTTCAGTTAAGTATAACATAAGTTCCAGAAAAAAAGTCTTAGAAATTAATAAGACTCACAAAATAGCGCTGTAATAACTAAAATAGAACATATATTATTAATGCATTTAATAAACCAAAAACGTAAGTTCTCACGTGAAAATTAAATTTTGCTTTGAAATAATATACGTGTAGAAACTGCAGGATTGCCAAAAATTGATAGAAAATTATTTACAGGCTTCAAAAAAAAAATATTTAAAAAGCGAAAAGTAGTGCAATCGCGGGATTCCGAAATGCCGTTATTAGAAGATTTTGGGGCGTCTGCAGCATCTGACTTATCATTGGCATTGAGGACATCAGTACAAGTATATAGCCAGACACAGCTGAGTGTACTGTTCCTAATTTGATTGTCGCTGCTGACACTTATTCATTTTCTAAATTGGACATTGGAAGGTATGTCTGGACACTGGACACGCGACCTTTCTATTGAGTTGAAATTGCAGCTGATTCGTGATTGTTGGACCCCTGATAAAATGTATGAGTTAAGGGCTGACAGTGAGGAAAAAATTGTTTTTAGTTTTTAGATATGCATTGTTATCAAACTATTTACCGTGGCTTTTATACTCGCAAATGTTAAAAGGTCCCTTTTGTAATTATTTCCGCAAAAAAGTAAATCGAGGAATTCAGTCAGCATTTGTCATCAAACAATGCAAAAAATATAAAGATTTTAACAAAGATCCACGTAGCCACATGTAAAGCACATGACACATGGGCTATCATGAAGATGCAACTGCAAGCAATTTTGTTTCATTATTAAAAGACAAAGCAGTTTCTGTAGATGGGCAGTTGGACTCATCATTTAGAAGAAAAAGTCAAGAAAATCGCTATAAACTGGGTCCCATCATTTCTGCAATGCTATTTTGTGGCATTCAAGATTTAGCACTTCGTGGAAAAGAATTAAATTCTGGTAATTTTTATGACCTGTTAGACTCTAACAGTTAGAGTTTCGTGCAATCTGAAGATGAATTTCTTGGTAATCATTTGTCAATTGTTTCTTGTAGTGACAAGTATATCTCGGCAACCATGCAATAATCACTATCATTTTAATTATCTGATAGTTCTTTTAAGTAGGGGTGTACCGGATTTTGGCTTCAGCTCCGGCAAATCCGGAATCCGGATAGTTTAACAAATTTGGCTCCGACAGGATTTCACTTCATAAATCCATCACGCTTGTAGAGCCCTAATTTAAATATATTCATAAAGGCTCAGGAAAATCCGGAATCCGACCATTTTTACAAATTTGACTCTGGCTCCGGTCGGATTTTAAAATTTTGAATCGGGTACATCCCTAATTTTAAGTGGAAATTTTAAATTTACATACAGTTAAATTGTGAAGAGTATTTTAAGTATTAAATTAAATATTTTAATAAGGTGTTAATTTTTTTACAAATTTTCGAAAGTGTGACGTACATTGGGGGGAGGGGGGTCCCGAGATCATTGACACTTTTTTGAAAGGGGGAGGGAGTCAAAGTGGTAATAAAAAGCGTGACGTACTTTATGGACGGCCCCTATAGGATATAGGCATGTAACTATATTGGGTCTTTTACTAAGGTATAGCTGAGAACTACACAAAGTCCCCGGACCATCACCTGCCGGTGCCCAAAAATTATCAAGAATGTTAAGAAAAGTAGTGGCGTCTCTAGGTGGTGCGGAGGGGCACGTCGCTCTGGGTGACACCATCGCGGGGATGGCTGTCACTAAAATGTAAAATTTCACTGTGTGCGAATTATATTTATGTTTTTTAAAAAAAGAGAAAACAATTTTTTCCACCTAGATAAACATTGCGATATACAGTCAGACCTAACTAAGTCGAACTCAAAAGGACTCAAAAAATATTTTAAAAACAGGCGCAGATTAATTAAGGACACTGTTTATATTTAGAGAGGGGAACAGCCATGCCGGCAAGAAGGCTTGACAGGAAAGAGAGTCTGGTGTTTCATATGAAAGAAAGCCAACTTGGCGTTGACATACCGACACCACTGAGAAAGCCCCCCCCCCTACACACACACACACACACATACTTTACTACATAACAGTGGGATTTTCCCTAACTCGAAAACTGCGTAAGTCGATTTTTTAAAATAAGTCTCTAATAATGATTGACTTAAATATTGAAAGTTACAAAATTAAGCCAAAGTGCACTTGAATTTTGGACACGTCAAACGTAAATCAAAAGCTAAAATTATTTTTTAAAAATTTAATGATCTTAAATTATAGCAGAAACTTTAACACAAAAAAAAAAATTTTTTAAAAATTATAATAATAAAAATAAAAATTTAAAAAAAAAACAACACAAACAAGCAAACAAACAAAACAAAACAAAACAAACAAAAGACAACTTTATTCTGATTAATGGGAAAACATTTATTTTTAGTTTAAGACTTGTCTGACATGTTGAGTACATTTTCCTATTTTAAATTCTTTTCACGTGTCTTTAAAAATTGCACGATGAAAGAGCGGCGACAAATGGGTGCGAACATAAAAGCGACACACCTCGTAGGTAATCCAGCATGAAACATTAGCCACTATTTTGCTGTGTGCTATTTTACGAGTCACCGTCACGAAATTAATTATTAAGTTACGCTAAGATAAGTAATTTAAGCAGTGGCGTCACTCGGGGGTGTAATTGGTGCGGACCACACCAGGTGACACCATCACAAGGGGTGACACCAAAATGTAAAAATATTATGTTCCTTTTATTTGGCACTGGAAGACTCCGGTGAGTTCAAATTCAATGGGTTAAGTTGTTAGGGGGGTGACACCATGAGCTACCTTCCGGGTGACACCAACCCTAGTGACGCCTTTGAAGAAAAGTATAACTATAATCTTCCATTTTCAGCCATTAATAAAAAAAACCCTAATAATATGTAAATTTTTTGACAATGAGCACATGAAATGAAAAAAATACACTAATTTCAATAATTACTTATTAATTTGTGTTTATTTTGTGTATTAATTTCAATAATTACTTATTAACTTGTGTGTGTTGTAGGAAAATATCTGATAGAATATCAATATTGTGCTTTCGAATGGCGCTGTGGCCATGAATGGGCGGCGTTGTGGAGTTGTTATCAAGGAATTAACACCAAAATGCAAGCTCATCATTTGCTTTATTCACCTTGAAAGTTTAGCCACCAAGCAAATCTCAACAGAGCTAAATAACGTGCTCGACGAATGTGTAAAACTCGTGATCCACGTCAAGGCGAATGCTTTAAATTGAAGATTAGTTCATGCATCATGTAACGGAACGTGTGCTGAACACGAACAGCTCTCACTGCATGCTGACGTGCGTCCGATGTCTCGAGGCAAAATACTGTCTAGAGTTTTTGAACAACAAACAGAGCTTGATCGGTCTCTACAAGGGGGGAAAAACGATGGGTCTCAATTATTTCCAAATGTAAATGGGACAACCGAGTTGGCCTACTGTGCTGAATTTTTTCCCATTTTTAATGAGCACATCATTTACATGTCAGGAAGGATGGCTTCATGCTTTACAGTGGCAGACAAAATCGATGGACAGAAACATAAGCTAGTAGCACTGGTGAGTTAATTATCAGCAAATTGTTTCGACATGTCTACCAGTTTAGCAACAACTATCAATAGTGCAGATGAAGAGCTTGATGTTCCATCTCTACGAACGAAAAGTCATCATTGAAAACTTGACAAATTTAACTGACCGTTTCGAGTTTTACTTTACAACAGAAGATGGCCCACCAAATGGTACTGGGTGGATAACCAATCCATTTCATGCATCGAAGGTTAAGTTGTCAGTAACTTAGAAGATACATTGGTGGAGTTAACAGCGGTTGAAGGATTGTAAATGAATTTCTCTATTGCGTCCTTTTGTATTCACGTGAGATCAGAATACCATGAATTAGCCGAAATAGCTCACGTGTTTCGTCTTCCACCCCCCCCCCATCTTACGTATGTGAAGCTGGTTTTTCAACAATGAGAATTATAAAGACAAATACAGTATTGATGTTAATTCTCCATTCCATTGCTTGTTGCATTGTCCTCAAATAAAAATAAATATTTATTTTTAAAAACAAAGTGAACTCCCATTGGGGTTGATTGAGAGGCAGCGTACTTGGCAGAGAGTCACGGATTCAATCTCATTGAAGGCAGGGTCTTGGTCTCGTGTCTAAGGGCGTCCCTTAAACCACCCAGCTCCGAATGGGTACACAGTATATCAGTTGCGGGAGTGAAGGCGGCTGAGCATTGTGCTAGCCACACGATCCCCTCGTATGCCGTGGTACAGAATTCCATTGTTTGGCTGCACAGAAAGAGAATGACCTTTCGCCAAATGTTATAGTTCGTGTCTTAGGAACACGCAGAATGCGTGTGTCTGCAGAAGAGCGTAGCTGACGACTTGGTGAGTAGACAGAAAAAATTTCAGTAAGATAGGAGGGGCATGAGTCAGAAAAGAAGTTATGACACAGCATGGGTGTAGAAATAGGCACAATATTGTGTAAGTGAGAAAAGAATACTTTATCTTAGAATACATGTTTATTTTATTATCGGACGAGAAACAAAGCCCGTCCAAGTACATTCCGCCGTCGTGCCGGTGGCATGTTGTACCTCCTCTCCAACAGCCGTCTCGAGCGGCCAAAAATGTACATCACATCAAAAATAATATTTATTATAGTTATAATAATTAACCCGTAAAAACAAAGTTTTTGACTATAAATCCTAACGCGTAACGCTCTAAATAAAGTATTGGAAAAAAAATCTGCAGAGAAAAAAATTCGCTTTGAACGTCCGCATAAACTTGTTCAATATGTAGGCTAAATGAGATTTCATTTTTCTGATTGGCTGTAGGAGTCTGTAGGAGTCTCTAGGAGTTTGGGGACCAATCTCTATCGATGACCGGACAGAACATTCATTTTTAATAAATAGGATGCGTATTAGTATTACAATTTAAGCGCTGCACCACAAAACACCGATACTAATAATATATTATAATTTTGCGTTGTTCTTGAGAAGACAGTGTAAGAATTTTAAAATTCTTTTAAACTCATTTGAAATTTAATTTACAATACTGTAAGACATGTTATTAACTTGTGTTTCATTAAAATTTACTTTTTAGAAACCCAAACTTATGATTACAGAAATATTAATTCAAATTATTTACAAAAATTTAAATATTGCATTTTATTTATTTTTACGGATACTATGAAATGCATATATTAATATTGATCTATATAACTCGTTAACTATTGAGCAACCGACTAAATGCATCTTGACATAGCCAGTCTATAATTAAGTGCGACGACACTTTAACTTCGATCCCTCTATTTAGGGTTACAATAAAAATGAAATGCGACTTTTAACATAAACTACCCCACCCACACACCCCGAAAAACATTAAATCAATAAAAATGCATTTCTCTATTTAAATTTTATACCGTTACTTAATATCTACAACATAAGCGGCGTAGCGTGGGTATGTGGCGCCAGGGGCAGAACCCAGGTTTTTCGCCCCCTCTCCTGACAAATATTATGTTGATCCTATTTTAAAAAAAATTAATTAGTTATTAATAAAAAGAACACTATACACTTTTATGTAAGAAATGCAGAGATGAGATTTTCTTTCTTGATTAAAATTGAAGTTTTCTGTTTCTTCTCTTTGCACAATCTTAGATGTATCAATATTGTCAGCCATGATATGCTTTCATAAATAGCCAAGCTATCATTGTTAATCTTAGAGTTATTATAGTTGTAAGGAATATCCATTTTTAAATATTTTATATTAATATTATGATTGGTAACTTTGAGCCTAAATATCTTTTAATAAACAAATCAAGTGGACTTGATTCATCAATTCATTTTTTAACCATGAAGTGAAATAACACTTGTTTTACATAGTAATGTGAGTTACTGAAAATCCTACATGTGGAAGAAAGTCAGCAGTCCCGAGCCTGTGCTCTTCATGGGGCTTCCCGGAAAACCCCCTCAGCTCTCTGGCCCCCTAAGGGACGTAAAAGCTGAGAAGCACCCCCCCCCCTCGAAGCGGTCGCTTCTAGAAGCGGCCGCCTGGGCGTCCAGGACAATAGGACGAAAATGCCTCCCACTAAGTTGTCCTCCCGAAGGAGGGGTGGAATTTTCCCTACTTCGACTCGCTATCACTTCGGCGCCACCCCAGCAAAGCTCACGAGTCTCAATAATTAGGACCGCCACACTGCGGGGATCATCACTGCCCAACCTAGGGTTTAACCCCCACTGGAAGGTTTCCTCAGAGCTGGCGTCCAAAGCGTTTCCTAGCGGTACCTTTTGCTAATCCGTGCTGGCGATCCTGGCCCTAAACCGGTACTGCTCAGTAGCGTTGCTAGTTAATTGAGGGGGACGAAACGGTCGCTTCGTCCCCCTCAATGGGTTTTCATCATCGGCATTGCATCTAAATGCTTTGCCTAAAATCCGTACAGCGACTGTAATCATATATGACTAGCACCTAACACCAGCATTCTATGCCAGGAGTTGTCAGTTTCAGGGCGTGGTCTGCTCCACGACCTTACTCGTCTGTCGAGCCGCGTAGAGGTCACCCCTTAAATACTCTTAATTTAAAGGCACAATTTTTCAGTATAGACGATTAGCTTGTTTACAAAAATCTTACCGGTTGTCAGCGTTCTGTAACTGCCAAAACCTCACACGCATTTCTACAGAAAACCTCATGTGGTGAAGAGCAACTCTTTTCCATCATTTGTTGTTGTTGTTTGGTTTTTTAAAAAACATTTATAACATGACTTTTCAAAAGTTAAAGATTAAATTTAAATTAAGTGATAACAGTCCTTATATATATATATATAAATTAGGTTTCGAATCGATTAAAATAATTTTGATAGAACAAATTCGATCAAAATTTAAGGAAATAATTATTTATTTATTTTTCAATTTATTAAAAAATAATTAAATTAACAAACAATGTAATAACCCAGATCGCAGGATCTGTATTGCCAAGGAACATAGTACAACAGTCAAAAAAGTTCAAAATGATATATTCATATTATTTGAGGTGGGGAAATAAGTCAATAAAAATGTCAATTACCTGGATTTTGTTACATCACTTGAGATATTTGGTTTTAAGCGAAATTAAAGAATAATTCATGAAATTAATATTTAATGTGTCAAAAGTTAACGATTAAATTTAAATTATTCATAACCAGCCCGTATATATATATATACTTTAACTGAAAAATTCAATTAAAATGATAGAGACTCAAAATAAAATTTTATCAGAAGTCAAAGCAATCAAGTTATTCTGCTTGCCTTTGTCAGTTTTTCTATAGCTTTAAAAATAACCTCCAAATAGCTCCCTTTTATATTCACTACTTTGTGTCCTGAAGTCTGTTTAACACCTTGCCTGTAGCAGAATTAGATGTTGTTTTTTTAATTGATTTGTGGACATGGAAAGTAATACTTAAAAATGCTCTAGTGTACCAAAAATAGTTATAACAACGAAGAATTAGCCGCCCAGGGCATATGCACCCCTCTCTTTACGCCACTGCTTGAAGATTGAACGTAGAAACAAAATCAACATAATTAAAATAGACTATTGTCACATAATTATTGAGACAATCATTGACGATTTATGTAAATTTTGATAATCATTGATAAAAATGAGGCCATAAATTATAACCCTTTATTCTCAAGCAACATTTTCAGAAAATTCATGTCTACCCCTTGAAGATGATGAACATAATTGAAGTAAAGTAGTTACCGTCAACGACCATAAAGACCAGTGAAGACATGTGATTATTCTTTTCAAAAATGTTGGATGACATGTAGCATATAACTAACCGAATTCATGCCAAATTTTTTAGGGTTGTAGTCCATGAGGGGGCTGATGTCGCTACCACTACCACTTCTTCAAAAGGAAAATAGTGCACAGGTCCCTTGTGCAATGGAAAAATTCATGCCGGTCCTCCTTACTAAAAAGTTTGAGAAGCACTGGTTTAGGTGATCCGTCAAAAGGCTTAGACAATAATAATCAAACAGATACAATATTACTAGACTTATCAATAGCATTAGACAAAGTTCAACACTTGGGTTTACTAAAAAAACTTTGGAATCTCAGGTCCCTTACATCACTGGAGAACTTAGACTTCCTATTGGTAGAGAGTAAACTGTTATAATTAATCATTAATGGATCTAATTCAGCATAATAACACTTAACTCAGGAGTTCCACAGAGAACTGTCCTAGGTCCCTAACTCTTTTAAATTTACATAAATGATTTACCCAACAACATCTCAACAGGAACAAAAGTTATTTGCTGATGATTGTATAATCTATAGAACAATTAAATCATTACAAGATAGCACAATTTTACAAAAAGACATACATGAATTGATAAAATGGGGAACTAACTGGAGTATGTCTTTCCACCCAGAAAGTGTCCAACTGTTAAGAGTATTGAAGAAAAAGAAACAAATAAATGCAAAATATTTTATTATTTTCATTCATGGAAAAGAATTAACCCAAACTAAAGATGCAAAATACTTAGGAGTAATAATATATAAGAAACTGTCATGGAATCCCCATGTCGGTGAAGTTATTAAAAAATCAAACAAAACCTTAGGCTTTATAAAAAGAAAATTTTACAAATGTAATAGAGATATAAAACGAAAATGCTACCTCACTGTACTAGAATATGCATCTTCTGTCTGGGACCCATTCACCAAAGAAAACATTGATAAACTAGAATAAATTCAAAAAAGAGCCGCCAGATTCATTACTGGAGAATATTCAGCACTGACAAGAATAACAACATTAGTTAAATCATTAAACCTTGAAACACTAGAAATAGAGTATAGAAGAACCAAGAGTGAAGTAATAATAATACATAAAGCAATTAATTCTAATTTAGAAATACAACACGGACAAAACTTAATACAATCTTCAGATAGACATAAGGATGAGAACATCTTTCTTATTCCGTATGCAAGAACAAACACATACAAATTCTCATCCCTCCCTTCAGGAATTTGGGTGTTAAATGGGTTGCCAACACTTTATCAACATTTAAAAATCTAATAAGAATGCAGGACTAGACACAAACCATAGATAAAGTAGGACAGAATAATCTTTTTAAAGAGCGTCTGTAACAGTTAAGATAAAATAAGATAAGATAGAGGCATCAATAACAGGCAGGGTATAAATGTATTAGATTAATCGATTAATTATATTTACATAATGCATATATTATAAAATAGATCCTGTTAAGTTATGATTCATTATTTTGCGAAATCGGTAATTCAATGGCTCCAAAATTTTGCAATGTAAAACAGCCGATTTGTTCTGATATGCAAGAGATTCTTCTTCTTCGTTCTCAACATTGATTATTGAGTTTTGCGTGCCACGAGTTTTGCGCCAATCGGCCCGTGGTCTCCGATTTTCAGTCTGCTGTATTTTCTGGATTTGCTTCCATAGCCTTTGGTCAGCCAAGACCATCTGCAAGGCAGCAGTCGTTTTTTGGCAAGTGATGCAGCGTTAACATGCCACGGCTAGGGGTTCCACGCATTACCCTGCCGCTTTTCACCCATTTGGAGCTGGGTGGGACTCAAGAGATAATTAAGGAGAAAAACTTTTTGTTTACTTAAGCACATCTAAATAAATAAAATAATTACATGAGGGAAAAGTATGAAAGTAACAGAAGTGTAAATGTTTAATAAATTAGGGAAATATTTTTTAAAAATTTTAATCAATCAAATATGTATGTTTATGTATGCACATCTAAATAAATAATAATATATGTATGAAAGTAAAATTAAAAAAAAAAAATATATATATATTAATAAATTGGAAAAAAATACCAATATTTTCTTAACTTTTAATTGATCAAATTAATTTTAATTAATCGTTAATCAGTTAATGGGACAAGATTCTGTAAAAAAAAAAACATGAAGTTCCTCATTTGTGTCATTAGCCTTCAACCTCCAGTACCTGATATCCTCCCTGGGTAGCACTCATTACAGTCACATTACAAATTCCCTCAGCAGAGACAAGTGTTTGAATGGTCAAAATATTTATCATGGGCCCTCAGTAATGAAAAGATGAGAAAGTGCCCCGTTTAAAAGAATTCCACATTGTCCTCCCCACATGCAGTGTAACTATCATTGAAATAGTTTATTACTTAGCACTGTAGATGTAGTTTTTATATTCTCATTATGTACAAAGATGATAACAAAAGCACCATATTGATCAACATACAATATTACACATAGAATGAAATACCAAAGCTAAAAAAAAAAAAAAAGAATAACATAACACAAATAAGCTAATGTTAACAGAAAATTTTTATTACAAACCATTTTGATTGACAGCCATTTTCTTAAAAAAATAGTTCCAAAGTGTTATAAAAATTTGATAGAAACGAATCCAGCATATCTTGTATTCTTTAGATAAAATAATTTTTTTAAATAAAAAGCAGGAAATTGTAAAATTGCCACACTAAATAACGAAATAAACATAAGTGAAGTGTAAGATCAAATAATTTAATGAGTAGAAATCCAACAATTACCTAATTAAATAGAACCTTGCTTTCTAAATAGTTTAACCTAAGAATGGTACACGGTTGTCTTTTTTCTTTAAACTTTGTTCATCATCGTGTGGCAGGGAAAATTTTTCAAGTCTATGTTTATGTATCAAGCCATCACTACCAATGTGAAAGTATGAGACTCCATTTAGGTATCTGCAAGAATATTAAACATGGAAACCTCTTTTACTACACAGTTAGGGTTGGTAAAAATTTACTTTATTTGTTTTCTATTTCTACAGAAAATTTTTTTTTTATGGTATCAAATTGTATTAAATTTTACTATATGTAATGATGACTTACTCAATATCAGAATGGACAAATGGTTTTTTAAACCTCCAAAATTTGACTATGTGCCTCTGAGGAACACCTATCAATAAAAATAAAAAAAGAGACTCAACATTTTATTAGTTAATCTTAGCATTTAAAATGGTTTAGCAGCAATATCCGCTCTTAGGTTTGTTGGTCCATGTGCAAAGTTACAATACTTGTGTGCAAAGTGGCGCAAAGTTGCAACAGTGTCAGATATCTGTGCGGCCGCATAGCTTAAAGGGAAAATTGTATAGGGGTCCTCCATAAAAATATGAGGCTACTCTGGAAAATGTTGAAATACCCTAATAAGTCACATTATGTAAAACAGCTTCACAATGCCTTATACAAAATTCATGAAAAAATACCCAATGTTATGAAGCTATTTTATGGATTGCCTGTACCCTAGTTAGTTTTTTTCTCTTAAAATTAGTTTAACAAATCATGTCAACTAATTCCAAAATATGAGAAGAATATTTGTTGCTTACTTATAAATTGTCAAAACAAACAGTAAAAAAAAAAAATTTCCCATAAATTGTAAGCTCTCAAAGGCATCAAGTAGTGATGCATTATTTAAAAAATTTTAGTTTATAACACTAAAAAAACAAAAAACAAACTGGTCTACCCTGCAGTTTCCACTGTATCCTGATCACATTATTAGAACCTTCAATTAGTTTTACGTCTTCCACAATACAATAAGCCCCAGGGTAGCGGAAGTGGATTCGTAACCGAAGTTTCATTAACTCCACAGCGTATGCAATTACACCTCTGCAAAACCAAAATTTAAATTTCTTAACATGAGGTAAATCCAAATGGGTAATTGTATGTGATGTAAGTAAAAATTTTGAAAATATAAATAGTATTAATTAGGGGTGCAGTAATTAACAATTAATTTGTAGATTGATCATTAACAAAATTTAATGATTAAATTATTTTTTTAACGATTAATCAACCCATCACTTACAAATTATTGGAAGTTAAAAGGTTAAAAAAAAAAATAGCGACCAATGAATAATACATTTCCTGAGGATTACATGAACATTTTGGTTTTTATCTATTGACTGACGGGAATGTTTAAAATGTTGATAAAGTTTGCCTACCATGGTTTTAAAACTTCGCCTACTTATCAAACCAAATGAAAATTGTATTAGGCTAATAACAGTAATGGAGTCTGACTCAGAGACAGAAAATGACAATAGCTCTTCTGATTAATTACCGTGTTATAAAATGGATCCATTAACCCTTTTGCAATGGTGGAAACATAATGAACACCGATATCCGATAATGTTATTCCTTGCAAAGACCGTTTAGTGCATACCTGTTACCTCATTTGCATGTGAATAATTATTCAGCTAGGCTGGTTATATTGTCAATTAGACCCGCTAATCACTTGAACAAAATAATGTCAACACACTTGTCTTTATGCATGGTTGGTTGAAAGATAACATATAATTGAGACATTTCAGTGTTATTTAGATTTTCTACAAGAACGTTTAATAATTGTTACTTACGATTTCATAAATTAAAATTGTTGGCTTTAATCAAAATTAACGATTAATTATTAGTTAATTTTTCAAAAGTTAATTAATTGTTAACAGCCCTAGTATTAATACAACATTTTCAAAGTCATAAAGAGTACTGATAAAAACGGATACCTCATAATAGCTAAAATGAAACTGCATGTTCATTTCAGTAATAATAATGCAACCCAACCCAACGGTGATGCACCATCGTCTCGCGAGACGGAAGGATGCCGAAGAATGATAATGATAGTGTGAGAACTTATATAGCCCAGTGTTAGTAAAAATTTACTTAAATTGTTTTATATTTCTATGGTAATTTTTATATGTGGTATCAAATTGTCTCAAATTTTCCTATCTGTAACTGTAATGATGACTTACTCAATATCAGAATAAACAAATGGTTTTTTAAACTTCCAATGCACTTCACATAAAATAAAACTAATAACAAAAAAAACCCCACACATTCAATACGAAACATTCATAATTTAACCAAATATTTAATGACATGGATGTTTAATGGTAAATACAGGAATTTCAAATGTTAAGTTGCAATCCCTCATTCATATTTTTTTACTGTTTCACTTCAATCCTTCTGTTTACTTACTTACACCATAAATGTAATATTATTTTTTGCCATATGAGTTATGTCTTTTACTTTTACCCCATCTGGAACGCCAAGGATTTTCCCCACTCATCTTGGTACGATGACTTCCTTTGAATTGCAACAAATAGTGTATCCCAAACTTCTTGCCTCTCTAACATCTCTCCATGTATTGTTTAGCCCCCCCCCCCCTTCTCTTTCTTTTACCCTGCGAATTCCATTTTTAGAGATTCTCTGTTGATGTTACCCTGAGGTTTTACAGTGAGTGTTCCCTATTCCCCTCCATGTTTTCATTGTTATGATTTCCACAATAGGCTCTTGGTGTGCACTTAAAGTTCATAATTTTTGGTGACATTTGGCCATTTGACTTTTAGGACTAAAACAATGACACCCATGCATGCAATTTAAAGATCCTGGACACATCTTGGCATGAAATATATTAAAACTCACATCCTTTTCTTGTCTTCCCCATATAAGTTGTTTTCCATAACAACATCTTTGTGAAAAGCTCCATAGTCATGACGATTCTTAAACATGTCCATTACCTGAAGAGTACAACCATCAGCATTAATTTACTGTTAATCATTATTAAAATTTTTACCAGTTTTTGAAATATTGGTTAAAAAAACAAATCTTTTGATAATTTATAGCAATGGAAAATTATTTTATTACATTTAATTTTTTTATTACCCATCAGTCTATTTAATTGCTTCTCACTGACATGTAGAGAGTCTGGGTGACCATTTGTCAAATGACAACAAATTTTTTGACACAAGAAAGTTTAAGTCCTTTTCAAAAACATAACTTTTGGGAGTCGTGTTTAGAGTTTCACTTACAATATCTCTGGCTCACACTCAGTTGATAAAGTTCAAATAAAGGTTAACAAATTCAGCAAAATAACTGAATTGAATAAGCACAAAACTAAGCTTCAATCACACGTGTGTGCACTGTATGGTCCTATCTGGTGGTCCACATTTGCCAGACATAAGTAGAAACTCTATACTCTATAGCTTTCACCCAAGATGAAAATCCAGTGGCTGGACAAGGTGCAAATCCCAGAGGCTTTGTTAAGTTTCAAAAGATACAGCATGTTCTCTAATGTTTTGCATCTCAGCAAGAGACACCTTTCCTGGATAGTTCATGTAATGAAATGAGAATTGAGGAAGGCCCTTTTACAAAAAATCTGCTGTCTGGAAAGTTGGTAGGAGTGAGACATATTGGATGATAATGGTTACCACATAATTTTTTAATAGACATTTTCCAAAGGAGCATCAACTTACAAGCAATTTCATTTACTTACAGTCTTGATAGTGACAATTCATATTACTTAAACATTGATGTAATAATTTTATTCTTTTTATAATATGTTTTTAACCACTTAAGACTATTCAGATACAAAATTGGACATAAATGCCTTGATTTTTATTTTAGTATTATTTAGATTTTTAAAAAGTTACATTTAATAAAAATGAATTAACTTACTAATAATTTTAATCTCTCTTGAATAATAGCCAAATTCTCCTGGGATAGTCCAGCTTGTGTGGCAGGCTTGTCATTCTTTATTTCTTTCTGTTGACCTCTGTTGCCAACTTGGTTGCAATAATTTCTATTAACACTAATTATCATTAAATGGTTATATCCTGAACGGTAAACTTTGTTACAACTGAAGTTACTTTTAAAACCGTTGCTGCTCATCCAATTATGTTGCCTAACTTCAGTACCAGAACTGGTTAAGATGTTGACACCATGGCAGACATTACAGTTAGATTTAAATTGATTTAAGAGTCTTGAGATGACTTGTTTGAAGTCTGACAACAGCTTTGAACTAGGGTGGTCGTTGTATGCTGCATTGTGACAAAAGTCTATGAAGAAGTTTTTTTTCTGCTGGATGCAAGTGTTGGGATGACAGACCTTAGAGCAGAATCAGAATGAGACAAAATTAATTTACACAACAGATATATTAAATTCACTATTGCTAGTGTTTTACGTTCTGTCATTTAAATTCCACTCTGTGGCAGTGTGTAGCAAAATTAATTACATACCGTATGTACTCAATCAATCTGAAGTTCTTTTTTAAATTTAATCTTGCGGAAAATGTTGGGGGTTGGCTTACGAGCCGGTCATAGATGATTTCTGCATGTACATTAAATATCGGTAATTTTCATTTTTATGTCATTTTATTGTTATTTTAGATCATCAAGGTCCTTGCCTACAAAGGCACTAACCTTATTTATTAATTTTATCATTTTTGAGAATGTTTTAATAAATTGTTTTACAAATTTTGTTTTCAACAACAAATTTTCATATACATGCTTTTGCCACTGTTAACAAAAGTAAAAGAAAAAAATACCAGTAACTCTTTTATAACAAAGAGCACAAAGACAAAAATAGGTAGTAAAAAGTAGTAGGAAATACAATCCATATTCTCTTTGTTCTTCAACCAAAACAAAAGTAAACAATCATAATGACCGATTTTCCTTGTAGTTTACAAAAAAATCTGTACCATATTGTTTGCCCTGTCTTATGATTTTTGGGGGTCGGCTTACGAGCAGGTTACACGCTTTTTATGCTATTCTCTTCCAAAAGAGGGGGGGGGGGGTGGTCAGCTTATGAACGAACTATCAAAAGAAGGATTATACATGGTAATTAGCTATTGAGTACGACATTTCTTTCATTTTCAAAAGTGGTCATACATAAATGATGCCATGATAATTTTAGTCGAATTCGGCTACTTTCCCCAAAAATCCTTTGTGAAGTACCCCTGATTAGATCAATAGGCTGAACTAAATTATCATTCATAATATAACAATAAACTCCATTAGTATTAGTAAAGGTAGTTTATTTAAACAAAGTAAATTATCTCTTTTTCCTTTAGATTTCAAATTTAGATATAGACTTTTTGAATACAAATATGTTAAATAAATAAGTGCTAATCAGGCGATGATAAAAAATTACTCCCTTGTCCTTTAACTTTAAGTAGTAAGTGACTTCAGATTCCTATCTTACTATTATACTTTTACTTTACAGCTAAATTATACTATACACTATATACCAAATCAATACAACACAAAATATAACAACTTCTAACAATATGCCTCATGTGATGTCAATGAAAAATGATCATCATTTATCATGTATGGATGGCCCCAATTATTGAATATTTATTTTATTAGTATGTTACAATATTAAACTTATTAGTGGAAAAATTAGTATTTTCAGGCTGCTGAGTACAAGCTTAAATTAGTATCAGTTTAGCTGGGCGGTCTACTAGACCAGAGCTTTTCAAAGTGTTGGTAAACGGACTGGTGCCTCTCAGTGGGAAATCCACCACTGGTCCGATGAAGTTATCAAGAAAGGACAGAAAATAATAATAATACTCTATTTGCAACCACTCATTAATTTTTAATACTAAACTAATACTATAGAATATGTCAAATTTTTGGCAATAGCCACATAAAATGAAACCAATAAAATAAATTGGTAAAATCCGACTTAACGTTCCAATTTTAGATGGCTGCCATCTTTTTTGATATGAAACGTTAAACACAGAAATTCGAAAATTCAACTATTAAATTATTAAAATTCAAAAACTTAACCTAACCCTAACCCAAAATTCACAATTATAACTAAACCTAACCCAAACCCTAAATTAACAAATAAAAATTTTAAAATTCTAAAACTAAACTAAATAACAAAGAAAGAGAGCACAGAGTTAATTGCTATATAAGCCTTTTGGGAACGGCAAGTCAGATTCAGCCAATAAATTACATTGCGCTACTGCGTCAGTACAGACAGTACAGTCACAGTGTACAGGTTTAATAGAGCATGGTCCCTGGAGCAATATCAATAAGAAAATTCCTGCCTTCCGCTATACTATACTAAAAAGATTGAGAAGCACTGTACTAGACTATACTAATAAGACTATACATACTAAACTATGACAGTAGTTCAGTAGTTTACTATTACTATGACTAGGGTTACCTGCCTTGTCCTTCTCTTTAATTAATTCGATGTCCCAATTAAAATTAGGAAATTGTAATTTTCGCAAGTAAACTCTCTGTTGAAGTTTAAATTTTCCAAGACTGAGAGCCATTTTCAAAAGCCAAAAGTAGTAATGTCAAATCAAAAGAAAAAATCAGTATCAGCTGATTGAAATTGAAAGTAGCAGTAGCAGAATCCAGTGTCAGTAGTATGAAGTATCATTCATTTAGTATGGTATAAAATTGATTTGGGTTCAATGTTAAAACAAATTCTGTGCAACTGTTTACGTAACTGCTCTGTGAGTCTGTGATTGTACTGTAACACTAACTAAATGTCACTGTATAAACTTAAACAGTGTGTACATAGTTTAGCAATTTCTTATTTCATTTATTGTTAAATAGAGTTATAGAGGCTGAGCTGAGGAGACTAATAGGATGCGGAAATAGATATTGATTAAGAAAGAAGAAAATTAAAATGAACTACTTTAATAAAGATGTGAAACAATACTATAAATTATACTATAAAGTTTTTATTTTGTAAAAAAAAACTTCTATTATCTGGCTATATATCTAACAACAAAATTGAGACGAACATAATTAGTGGAGTCACTATAATGTTCTAGAGACGCATAATGTCAGTGGCGTCACTAGGAGGGTGTGGTGGGGGCGGACCAAACCGGGTGACATCATCAGGGGGGTGACACCAAATCTACAATTTTGCTATGTACAATTTTATGGAAAAAGGAGATGACAATAGCATCCAAATCTTCATCTGTGCTCTTTTGTTGTGTGTTATTTTACAGGTCACCGTCATGAAATTAATTATGTAGTAAGTTACACTAAGCAGTGGCTTCACTGAGGGGTGTGATGAGTGCGGACCGCACTTGGTGAAACCCAATATTTCCCAATATAAGCTGCATGGCTGCATGCAGATAACTGACCAACGCTGCGTGGCAGTTTATAATTAGGCTACCGCGCATCACATTTTTTATAATATTGTACAAACAATTTGTGTTGAGTTATGTTGCACACGATTTTTTTTTTACTTTGCACATGGACAACGAACTTTGGAGGGAAAATTGGTGGCACAAAAATGTAAAATCTGTATCTTGCCGTTATTTTGCACTGGAAAACTCGGAGGAGTTCTGTAGGTTAAGTCATAATGGGGTGACACCATTAGCTGCCAACCCGGGTGACACCGATCCTACTAACGCCCCAAATGGTATTTTCTGCTCTCAGTTCAGCTAGTGTAAGAATCGAAGGATAATTTCGAAAAAAAAATAAAAACAACAATAATACAATACGTGTATAATGTATAATATAGTAGGGGTATTAACGATTAATTTAAATTTAGTCGTTAACTTTTGAAAAATTAACTACTAATTAATAGTTAATTTCTATTAAAGCCAAAAATTAAAATTTATGATGACATAAGTACATTTATTAAACGTTCTTGTTGAAAATCTAAATAACACAGGAATGTCTCCTTTATGCGTATACGTCATCTTTTAACCAACTACGCAAAAAGATAAGTGTGTTGACATTATTTGTTTCCAGTGATGAGTGATGAGCGGATATAATTACAATATAACCAGCTGAGCTGAACAATCATTCCCATGGAACTAAGGTAACTGGTATGGACAAAACGGTCTTGACAACAGGCACTCCAACTCAAAATTTCAAATACATCAAACATACACAAATTGTTTATCATAGGAAAGAGCTTCCTTTCAGCTTTCCAGTCACACCTAAATCATCGTTTTATCCTTTATAGGAGAAAAGTTATGATTTTTTAGTGAAATAATTTTCCTCCTTATTTACCTTAGTAATTAATTCTAAAAGAACCGTGATCGAATTTTAGCTCTTCGCACAAGGAATGGCATTATCGGATATCAGTGCTCATTTAGTTTTCACCATTGTAGAGGGTTAATGACCGTTAATGGATTCATGAACTTAAATCTCCATTTGGAGTGCAGTAATTCATCAGAAGATCTGTCTTCATTTATGTCTCTGAATCAGACTCCGTTATTGCCAAAAGCTTAATTAATACGCTTTTCATTTGGTTTGATAAGAAAGGGAAGTGCTAGAATCAAGGTAGGCAAACATTATCATATTTTGAATATTCCCGTCAGTCAATTATTTAAAAACGAAATGTTCGTGTAATCGTCAAAAAAAAAAATTATTATTTATCGGCCGC
Source organism: Radix auricularia (assembly GCA_002072015.1). Classification (NCBI taxonomy): domain Eukaryota; kingdom Metazoa; phylum Mollusca; class Gastropoda; family Lymnaeidae; genus Radix; species Radix auricularia. The sequence continues at coordinate 330,298 of MUZC01004680.1, read as the reverse complement.
TATTTTTTTTAAAAATTACTTTTTGACTTCCAATAATTTGTAAGTTATGCGTCGATAAATCGTTAAGAATAATTAAATCGTTAATTTTGTAACGATTAATCGAGAAATAAATCGTTAATTTCCAAAACCCTAATCTATAGTATAGTTTATAGGCATAGGTCACAGCTTCTCAAACTTATTAGTATGGCGAACTTGAACTTGAACTATCCCTTAACCCGACGCTGGGTCGTTGGGGCACCATTTTGAGCTGCGCACTAACTCATGCCAAGTGTCACGGTTCTGAGCTGCCTTCTGGGAATCGCTAAATGAAAGGCCGGTCCACTCTTTGATGTTGTCCTCCCAACTCTTCCTTGGTCTGCCTCTTTTCCTTCTTCCCTGGACTGTGCCTTGCAATATCGTCTTTGAGAGACCTCCAGATCTTGACACGTGTCCGTACCATCGTAGTTTCCTCTTTTTAATTGAGGTGAGAAGGTCCTCGTAAGGGCCAATGACAGTACTTATTTTGTCGCGGACCGCTTTGTTCGTGATGTGCGCCGTGTAGGAGATGTTTAATACCTTTCGAAAACATCTCATCTCAAGCGCAGTAATTCTTTTTTGGAGGTCTGGGGTGAGCGTCCAAGCCTCACAACCATAGAGGAAGACTGACATCGCCAGAGAGCGCATTAGTCGAATCTTTGATCTCAGGGAGAGCTTCTTACTTTGCCAGATGTTTTTCAGTTTGCTTAGTGCTGCAGCTGTTTGGGCCGTTCTGGCAAGAATTTCTGGCTTTGAGCCTTCATCGGATATTACAGCCCCTAGATATTTGAAGGTAGGGACCTCCTAGAGTTTTTGACCGTTTATCCGTATTTCACTTGTGAAATTCTTATTTGCCATGACCTTGGTCTTTTCTGCATTAATTTCCATGCCATAGGCCTTCGACGTCTTCTCTAGCTTTGCAAGGAATTCTTTTAGTTCGTCCTCGCTACCAGCTAGGCCGTCTATGTCATCGGCGAAGCGTAAGTTAGTTATGATCCTTCCTCCGATGCTGACCGTTCTGACATGGTCTTCGAGCACATCAGTCATAATTCTTTCTAGGAAGAGGTTGAAGAGGATGGGGGAGAGTAAACACCCTTGTCTAACACCAACAGTGGTCTTGAACCAATCTCCCAGCTTGCTGTTGTAGAGTACTGCGCTGGATGCTCTGTTGTATAGGTTCTTGATCACAGTAATGAGGTTGGCGTTAATATTGTACTTGTGCATGGTTGCCCACAGTGCTGCATGCCACACTCTGTCAAACGCCTTTTTGAAGTCTATGAAGACATGAAAGAGGTTCCTCTGGTGTTGCAGATGTTTTTCACAGAGCACTCGCAAGTTGAAGATCTGCTATGTTGTGCTCCTTCCTGCTCTGAAGCCTGCTTGTTCTTCTGCAATGATCTGCTCTGCTAGTATGGCGAACCGGCAGGAATGTTTCCAATGCACAAGAGATCTGTTATCTATTTTCCCTGTACTGACGTGGTAGCGAAATGCATTTTATTTTATTTTATTTGTTTCATCTTGTCTAATTGGTTTATTGCCAAAAAATTGCATTGCATATTGTATATTATATACAATAAACTAAGGGTAATAATAAATGTTCGCTCTAAGGCAGTGCTTTTCAAAGTAGTGGTCCTCGGACCGGTGCCGGTCCGTGGGCTATCCACCGTCGGTCCGAGGGAGTTTAAATAAAGTACAGAATAATACAATTATAATCCTCCATTTGCTACCAATAATAAACACACACTAAGAATTTTTTTTTTTTTTTTTTTTTTTACAAATAATCTAATAAATGAAAGAAAGAAAAGGAATGCTATATATTTCCCTAACGTTTCAGTACAGGGCAAAATAGTGCACTGGTCCCTGTTGTATGGGAAAAAATTCCTGGCGGTCTGCCATACTAACAAGTTTGAGAAGCACTGCTCTAAGGTTCTTTGGTCCGTGTGAAAAGTAAAAAAATCATGTTAAGCCTGGTCCCTTTTGGAACTCAGGACGTGTTAGCGCATTTTCGTATTATGTATCAGTACTTATGTTAGATATCAGCATTATGTAGTTATCAGTAATTGTGTTTAGATTTTAGACATATTTTTATGAATTTTCTTGTGTAATGAATATACCTGACATTTTTTTTATTTAAAAGTCATTTCTTTACATTTAAAAAAAAAATATTTTCTCTTTAATCTAACTACAAGTCACCACAAATGATGACGTAAAACTCTCTAAACTTTTACACATATTCTAATGACGTCAACAAAAAAAAAACAAAAAAAACAACAAACAAACTAATTCTTTTGCACGCCTTCGCACCACTCTTGAATGCTTCAAAAGTGATGTATTCGACTTCCGGCAATGGCGCCGTTCCCTGCGCCAGTGTTACCTCTCGATTCGCAAAGTTTTTTGGTAGTTTTAACGGGGTTTTTTAACGGATCGAGTAACTGAGTGTTGATGCACAAATGGCAGGTCAGGACATACAAAAAACATATATACATCATGGGTCTAGGACTTATGGATGCTGTGATCAAAGGTGATGACAGACGGACAAAACGGGTGCAATAGCGCATTCGACTTCTCGAAAATGCGCTAAAGAAATTAAACAAACATCGTGTGCAAAGTTGCTCTGCGTCCATTTTTGTGCACTATTTTACCAAAATTGCTGCGCTGTAATTCTAAAGTGTGCGCGGCCTCGGTCAGAAATCTGTGCAGCCACGCAGCTGAGAATGAACATTTTTTAGATTCAAATTCAATGGTAGAAAATGCAGGATTATAAATATATTTTTCTGTCCTGTCTTGATAACTTTCGCGGACTGGCTGTGAATGGCCCACGGACCGCGGACCACCACCTTGTTAGAGGCATTGATATAGCCGACATGACATGAAGTAATGCATGTACTTAAAATGTATTACTTGTAATACTATAAACTTTCCCAGACACATTTTTTTCCTGCTACATGTAGGTACAAGCACATTTGATTTGGGCTTGAGATTTTAGACCGCAACGGAAAACGCCTTGCTTTACTTTACATTCACTGATAACAGTGGCGGCGTTAGGTAAGCGCGGGGCCTAGTGCCAGCAATGACCCCGCGGGGCCAGAGTACTAGTAAAGATCGCTAAGCACCAGTATGCTATGGTATTTAAAAATATGAAATATCTTGATTATTGTGTAATTTTAATACCGCGTGTCACCTTTTTATTAAATTATTACTATTTTAGTAAATCTATTGTGAATGACGTGTACACAAATAAAGGGGTTTGGCTGAATGGTACATCTGACCTATTTTCCGCTAACGGTGAATGCTTTCAAAGACGTCTAGAGCTACGCTACGGATTTTGACATTCAAAAAGGATTACAAGAGTGCCTCTTTCGTTTCTTTACAATCGCTTCCAGCATACGTTCTACCATCCACTCTTTGGTTCTACATGTATAGGCTATTAACCAGGACGAGACATGTTCAGGACCGAAACGAGGGCCTACCTAAGCGCGGGGCCTGGTGCAGTCGCCCCAGTTGCCACTCTCAAACGCCGCTCCTGACTGATAATAAAATTATTGTGTGTGGGGGTGGTTGGGGTTGGGGAGTGAGGCTATAAGCAGTACGCAGCATGGCTATTGTATGGCTTTAAAAGCACATTAAAACACCGCTTTTTATGTATGAAGGTGAACCCCCCCTCCGTGACGCACCTGTTTAAAGCGTATCGGTTCGGTCGTATTATGACTTCAAAGAGTCGCATAGCTAAAAAGTTAGGGCAATCGGGACAGGCCCTATTCTTGTGCTATCTTACCATGCCACGAAAAATTATATTTCACATGGCCGACGACGCCTCGCCTCCATGAAAAAAAAAGTCTCATCTAGAGTTTGCTGCCCTTTCCACCTAATCTCCCATTCGGAAGATCAAAAGGTAGAATGTAGGCGTACATACAGAGTAGTGTAAGAAGTAAGAAGATTGATATGATAACACAGTCCACTGTTACCCAGAGGCGTAACTAAGGTTGGTGTCACCCAAATGCGGGAGCTCATGACTTACCCTAAAGAAATCCTCCGAGTTTGCCAATGTCAAATAACGAACACATGCACAATTTTTTTAAAAATGGTGTCACCCCTTGTGACGGTGTCAACCGGTGCGGTCCGCACCCCTTAGCCCCTTAGTAACGCCTCTGCTGTTATCACCTTGCGTCTAGAGAGTAAACCAAAAGTAAATAAAGTATAGATCGTACTGGTATCCACTGGTACCTTACTCGTAACATCCAGTCTAGCTGTCTGACCTAATCCTAACATGCAGTCTGTCTATCTATCTTACAACAAACATACAGTTTAGGTATTTGTCTTACTCCTAACATACAGACAATATCCATCCATCCATCCATCCATCCATCCATCCATCCATCCATCCATCCATCCATCCATCCATCCATCCATCTATCCATCTATTCATCTATCCATATATCCATCTATCCATCTATCCATCTATCCATCTATCCATCTATCTATCTATCTATCTATCTATCTATCTATCTATCTATCTATCTAATCTA
>MUZC01004680.1:297979-315518 GCA_002072015.1 Radix auricularia | reverse complement strand
TTCGTGTCTCCACCAAGTCAGTGCATGAAGTGACTTCGTGTCTCCACCAAGTCAGTGCATGAAGTGACTTCGTGTCTCCACCAAGTCAGTGCATGAAGTGACTTCGTGTCTCCACCAAGTCAGTGCATGAAGTGACTTCGTGTCTCCACCAAGTCAGTGCATGAAGTGACTTCGTGTCTCCACCAAGTCAGTGCATGAAGTGACTTCGTGTCTCCACCAAGTCAGTGCATGAAGTGACTTCGTGTCTCCACCAAGTCAGTGCATGAAGTGACTTCGTGTCTCCACCAAGTCAGTGCATGAAGTGACTTCGTGTCTCCACCAAGTCAGTGCATGAAGTGACTTCGTGTCTCCACCAAGTCAGTGCATGAAGTGACTTCGTGTCTCCCCAAGTCAGTGCATGAAGTCTCTTCGTGTCTCCACCAAGTCAGTGCATGAAGTGACTTTTCGTGTCTCCACCAAGTCAGTGCATGAAGTGACTTCGTGTCACCACCAAGAGTACCATTGCTGACACGATCAAAAGTTTATGTGACTTTACAGATGTCACCTTACGTATCGTGATCGTACAGGTGGTGAGGTTAGCTTATAGGAAACATTGATGGAAATCAAGGGTTTCCTAAGAACGTACGCCCACTTGGAACATTCACGTAAAAAGACGGTCATTTTAGATATGGAAATGATACGGACATTAAAAGTAGAATGTTACGCGCTCGATGTAACGAAATATATACAATTGATTACCGCACTGGGTGAAAGCTACTTTAAACTTTTGGAGCCTATTAGCAACGCCGCACGCGCGGGCCTCGATGTAGAGCTTTATAAAACTCTTTGATCCGGGTGTTGGGTTAAATAATAGCCAGTGGTGTGGGAACCATGGACAGCTGTAATCGGAGATAGCACGTGGATTTTAGTGGTGTTTCGGACCGTAAGTAGATAATGTGATTGCTTTCTTTCTTTCTTTCCTCTTTTTTATTTGTTGATTTTATTTTGTGGCGTTTTTGTTTTTATTGAAAAGGTGGGGGTGGGGCAGGCCTGTGTGTTTAAAAACTTGTAGACTAAAGCAAGGGAATTTTTTTAAAATATTATTTTAAAAATTGAAATAACTGTTTTCAGGCCTTACCTTAGGGCAAGACGAGCGGGGCAACCGCCTCAGTCCCGCGATTTTTCGGGCACGCCCTTAGATAAAAAAAAAAAATTTAAATTATTTTTAATTTTTTTTTTTTACTACTTTTACGTAGATAATACTTGTTTTTCTTAACGACGGAATCAAGATGACTTTATATTTATTTTATCATGATAAAATAATTAGAAAATATCGTATTATTACTATTTCGATAAAATATTATATTCACCCTATATTTCAAACCTTATTCAAAAAGTATTTTTTTTCCTAGCGCATTTTAGTGAGTATTTATTTTATGGATTCAGGAGAACATTTAAATGACGAAACATTATTTTTAGACTTAAACTGGCTATGGTAAGTGAAATAATGTATATACGCTTTAAGGACAATTTCGATGTAAGAAGACTCCCCAGTCCCCATTAGGTCCCTTGCAGTTGGGGGGGGGGGGNAGTCACACTTTCTTACAAAAATTTATATTCTTAATTTTTAAAAAAAAAAACATTAAAAATTTAACATAAAACACCGAGACTTCACACATGTCTGGAATACCCTCTCTCCTGTCACACTTTCTTACACCCCCTCACCCCTTCTGGGGCGTGACGTACTTTATGGACGGCCCCTATCCTTTCCAAGTATTTTCAAAATATTTCAGTGAAACAACTTTCTGTAACAAGACGAGAGAGCCGTGTGGAGAGTGATGAGGTAGCGCGGTATCTAGCAGGCGAAATCTTTGATACAGTTTTCGCAGTTGCAGAACATAGTTGTGCTTGAAAAGATCGAATTGAAGCCGTTTAATTGCCGCAAATAACTTAAGAACTTCAATTTAATTGTTTGAATTGCTTTTTTTTCTTCTTTTTTTTTCGATATTTTGTTTCAATTCAATTACATCAGCAAAGAATTTCAAAAATATTTCTGTCGCTCTAGCAGCAGTGTTTGACGGCATGGAAAATACTTGCAAATGATTGAAATCTTACAGAAATGGCAGTACTGAAACAACAATAGCAATTGCAAGAGAAATTGCCGCGGATTTAGAAATGGCAGCCATTTTCAAAGAGACGATAGAACGAAAAAGAGATTTTAAAAAATGATATATATAAGGAGCAGATGAAATAATTGCAGATGCAAAAGAAAAATTGTGCACAGACTTGTTTAACCAGGTTGTAGTTCTGGCAACCATGTCGAAGGAAAAAGTCGCTTTGAACAACTACGAAGCCATCATGTCTCGTTTGGATTTCTCTATAAATTTATCAATTACAACAACAATAAATAAATTAAAAAAATAATATAAAAAAATAATCTACTTAATTGGATTATGATATCTAGAGAAAAACGGCCCAGCCTCCGAAACTACTGATCTTAATTAATGGCTTCATGCTTGCTGAAGAGTTTCATTCACTGAGTTCCGTAGTTCCTGCAGTCACCTACAAGGATCCTGCAAAGATGTTACACTTTCATTCTGTAAACAAGCATTATAGAGACTTTTTTAATAAACACATGGCACTTCGAATACTTCAAACTATTCCCGTCGATGTGGCACTGGGAGAAAGAAGCTTTTCAAAACTAAAACTTAACTTATTCAAACCTCTGTGTGGTCAACAATCATTCAGAATGTATCATTAACTCGACCAAAGAATGATGTATAGCTAAGGATATTTACAATAATGATTTTTTTCAAGATTTTTCAGCCGCCAATCCTTGCAAGATTTCTTGGAAGTTGGAAGTAGAAGATACACCAAACCAATGCTAGTGTATAGAATTTATTTTATTAAGTTATATTTATGTATATAAACTGACAATCAGCATACCAAAGCAAAACGTTTTAATTATTAACATCTTTTTTTCTATCTTCAATAAAATAATAAAAGTGTAATTATTGATGTGTCAATGATATTATAAAGTAAACATTCAAGTAATCTAACTTCCCCCCATTATTTCAATATTAGCACACATGCAAAATTGTGCATGGTTCTCGCTCATTGTTTGCTGTCTTTTATAATATAAATAATTTTATTTTTAAAAAAATAGAATGGAATTTTTGGTGCAGTGGCGTAGTTAGAGCTTTTGCCGCTCGGGGCGGTCTCTAATATGCCGCCCTATTAGGGGCCCCCCATAAATGACGTAACGCACAGGGTGAGGGGTAGAGAGCAGTAACACATCTGACGTCATTCAAAACGCGCAACTTTAAATAAAATTTCCTCTGAAATATATGAATGCCGACACTTTATTTAATGATTTTTTAGGTGCCTTCACCCGTGTTACGATATTAGAGTGCAGCCTTACACTAAAAACATGTTTTAAACGGCAAAAAATGATGTGAAAGATGGTCATTTTGCTCTTATTGGGGGGGATCTTTGTGACGTCACATTGAGGAAGGGGTTTAAGTTTCCTTGACGACGTGTGACAAGGGTGCAGGGGGGGAGCAGCCAAAATCGCGTGACGTCATTTATGGATGGCCTCTTCAGTCAATCTTTTTTAAAAATATAAATTAATAAACGTGAATAAATATTTTTAATTCAAACGAAGTACATTTTAAAAGGTGTCTAACATTTTTACCATTGCATGCCCTATTTATGTAAGCAGTCATAAAAGAGGCCGCATGAGATGATATACATATAAATACACATTTAGAAAAATACGAAATACTTTTTTGAAGGCCACAAGAATATCATTGGAGTCGCAGGTCCCCCCAACCCAAATGAGAAAAAAAATATTCCAAATTTACACCTAAAAGACATTAACAATTATATGGTTTTATTTTATTTCTTTAAAAAAAAATAAATATTGGATTTTTTTTTACAAACAAAGAAATTGTTTATATCAGTTTGTAAACATTTATTAATTATACAATTACTTTCTTACCTATCCTTGAACTTGAACTATCCCTTAACCCGACGCTGGGTCGTTGGGGCACCATTTTGAGCTGCGCACTAACACATGCCAAGTGTCACGGTTCTGAGCTGCCTTCTGGGAATCGCTAAATGAAAGGCCGGTCCACTCTTTGATGTTGTCCTCCCAACTCTTCCTTGGTCTGCCTCTTTTCCTTCTTCCCTGGACTGTGCCTTAGAATATCGTCTTTGAGAGACCTCCAGATCTTGACACGTGTCCGTACCATCGTAGTTTCCTCTTTTTAATTGAGGTGAGAAGGTCCTCGTAAGGGCCAATGACAGCACTTATTTTGTCGCGGACCGCTTTGTTCGTGATGTGCGCCGTGTAGGAGATGTTTAATACCTTTCGAAAACATCTCATCTCAAGCGCACTAATTCTTTTTTGGAGGTCTGCGGTGAGCGTCCAAGCCTCACAACCATAGAGGAAGACTGACATCGCCAGAGAGCGCATTAGTCGAATCTTTGATCTCAGGGAGAGCTTCTTGCTTTGCCAGATGTTTTTCAGTTTGCTTAGTGCTGCAGTTGTTTGGGCCGTTCTGGCAAGAATTTCTGGTTTTGAGCCTTCATCGGATATTACAGCCCCTAGATATTTGAAGGTAGGGACCTCCTCGAGTTTTTGACCGTTTATCCGTATTTCACTTGTGAAATTCTTATTTGCCATGACCTTGGTCTTTTCTGCATTAATTTCCATGCCATAGGCCTTCGACGTCTTCTCTAGCTTTGCAAGGAATTCTTTTAGTTCGTCCTCGCTGCCAGCTAGGCCGTCTATGTCATCGGCGAAGCGTAAGTTAGTTATGATCCTTCCTCCGATGCTGACCGTTCCGACATGGTCTTCGAGCACATCAGTCATAATTCTTTCTAGGAAGAGGTTGAAGAGGATGGGGGAGAGTAAACACCCTTGTCTAACACCAACAGTGGTCTTGAACCAATCTCCCAGCTTGCTGTTGTAGAGTACTGCGCTGGATGCTCTGTTGTATAGGTTCTTGATCACAGTAATGAGGTTGGCGTTAATATTGTACTTGTGCATGGTTGCCCACAGTGCTGCATGCCACACTCTGTCAAACGCCTTTTTGAAGTCTATGAAGACATGAAAGAGGTCCCTCTGGTGTTGCAGATGTTTTTCACAGAGCACTCGCAAGTTGAAGATCTGCTCTGTTGTGCTCCTTCCTGCTCTGAAGCCTGCTTGTTCTTCTGCAATGATCTGCTCTGCTTGTGGTTTTAGTCTGTTTAGTATTACCATGAGCATGACTTTGCTGGGGTGACTGATCAGGCTAATTGTGCGGTAGTTCTGACACAATTGTAGATTACCCTTCTTTGGGAGCGTTATAACCAGCGATTGAGTCCAGGGTGTTGGCCATTCTCCTGTCTGCCAGATCTTGTTGCACATGCTAGTTAGAATGTTTATTACTGGGTCACCTCCTGCTTGAATCAGTTCACCTGGGATGTTGTCTGCTCCAGCCGATTTCCCCTTTTTCAGCTTTCGCACAGCAAGCTCCACCTCATCACGGAGAATGTAATGCATGTCCATGTTAGATGACGTTGGGCAATTGAGCACTGATTCGTCGCCCTTTGAGTCTTCATTGTATAGCTCAGAACAGTATTCGGTCCATCTTTTTATTATTTCTTGTTCTTCTGTAATACATTTCTCAGATTTATCTTGAATTGTTGAGATGCGACCTTGCTTGGTGGATGTCAGATCTTTGACAATCTTGTAAGCCTTTTTTGAGTTGTTTCTCTGTAGATTATCATCGATGTCTGAGCATTGTTGTTCTATCCAGTTTGTTTTTGCTTTATTCATTTCTTTCCTGATCTTTTTGTTGATTGTTCTGTATTTGATTGCTCCTTCTGCAGTATTCTTTACGTTCTTAAGTTTTCTTCTTTCATCGCACATCTCTAGGATATAAGTGGAGACCCATGGTTTTTTTATGGCATGTTTTTTGCCAAGTATATCTTTTGCTGTCTCAATTATTGTGGTATTGAAGGTATCAGTGATTAGATCTATGTCCATATCCTTTTCCGATTCACAAAGTGTGGTCAGTGGAGCAAATTCCCCTCCAATTTTTGCCCTGAACGCCTCTGCGATTACCGGATCTTTCAATTTTTCAAGGTCGAAGCGTAATCGTGTATTGCTTTGTTTTGCTATCCTTTTCAGGTGTAGATGGAAAGTCATCAGCACCAGGTTATGGTCGCTGCCGATATCCGCTCCAGGGAAGCTTCTAGTATTAGCTGCTTTAATGCATGATTTAAATCGTCTTTTGACCAGTATGTAGTCTATTTGGTTACTATGTTCCCCGCCTGGGCTGTGCCAAGTCCATATTCTGGATTTTTTATGGTGACCAATTGTGTTAGCTAGAAGGAGGTTGTTGTATCGTGCAAATTCGAGGAGTCGAAGCCCTCTATCGTTGGTCAGGTCATTGCAAGAGTGTCCGCAAGTATCTGCCCAGTTGGTACATACATCTACTCCAATCTTCGCATTCCAGTCACCTTGGACGACGATAATATCTTTCTTTGGTGTATGATCCATGATGTCCTGTACTTGGTCATAGAAGGCCTCAATTTCACTATCATCATGGCTGGATGTAGGAGCATATGTCTGTATAATTGTGATATTGAAGGGTGTTGCTTTCAGGCGGATGGTGATGATGCGGCTGGAGACAGGACGACAACCAATGACTGAGTTTGTTGTATTTTTATGGATTAGGAATCCAACTCCATGTTCATGTCTGTCCTCCCTATCTTTAGTAGTAGAAAAATCGTTTAATATGTTATCAAAATTTAAATTATTTGTACTATCTTGTTCTATGGACAATATTGCAAGATTTTGTAGTCTTAAATCACTCATTGTGGAACGAATATAATTTTTTTCAACTTCAGTTTTGAGAAGCTCCTTCCACAACTATATACACTGATAGCAATTGTTAAAAAATATACTTAGCAAAATTATAATTTTGGGTAAACAATTTTCCAATGCATACTGTTGAAAATATTTTAATAGATCAAGGGGGCATTTCAAACCGTTTTTTTAAAACATAATTCCTCTTCTTGTAGTGTAGGTACAGCTAAGGCTTGTCTTAGGGCTACTGCATCCAATGCGGTCGCAGTGGGCGCCACGCTTTCATAGGCCCCACCTATCTTAATTTTCATTTATTATCATTATTTATGCCTCATCCCTACCCAAACTGCGGGCCCCACATAATCCTTTTCTCATACTAAGTTGCATAGGGCCCCCTAATTGTTAAGACCAACCCTGTGAACAGCCATAAAACCCCGGATCCTTACTCTTTCAATATCGAACTGTTCTTTATCAATGTAAATAAATAAGTTTATTTGACGTTCAAATTCGTCATTTAGTAAGTTCCATGGTATAATACACGAAATTTTCTTGCAAGGACATGCTACTCATAAAAGCGTTCTTTTATTGTCTTTTATAATTACATTCATGAATAAAATCATTTCTCGTTGTACTTCTTGCTGTAGAGATAGAACCAAGTCTTCTGATTTTTCCACGCATATTTTTATCATTCTAACTCGGCGTTCAGTAGATATCTCCAAATCTTTTTAACAGCGATCTGTATTAGCACATAGATCTATCTGTGTTCCATGAATGGGGTTTGCATTAATTTTTTTTAACGTTCCCGTCAATAGAGATATCATAGAAAAGAAATATATTGCATTGACTTGAGTAAAATTCCAGCATCTGATATCGTTTAACTAGTTACTTCAAATGTAGTTTTTTTCCAAGACCCTTGAAATTTTTAAGTACGTCTTTTTCTAAATTATTTATGTTATTGTGGTGATTATTAACGAAGAAGTTTAAATACTTTGAGTTCTGCTTTAAATCTTAATAATTTCCCATAAAATAGAAAAATTCAAATTATTTACACATTTCTTTAATTGGATAGGCGTAGCATTTTTAATGATAAACAGTATTTTAATGAAAAACACAAGCTATTCGTTCTGCTTTAAGGCAATAAACTGAATAAATTTAATTTTAATACGTTACCTTGCAATAATTTTATGAAAACTGAAGCAGTAATATAAATTAATACTTGCAATTTAAACAGTAAATACAATATTTGAACCACCATGCCATGTAGGAACGTGTTAGCGCATCATTCTGCGGGCATGTCGAAATTGCAAGCAAAAACTGTCGTGGCGATATTAAAACTACATATATTTGGATCAGCAGTCATATGGTGTTGTTTTTTGTGCAGTTTTCTTATAAAAGCACCATCTGTGAAGTATAACGCTTAATTTTCCAAACAAATCGATACCTTTGTTGAGCGATTTTTAATTTTTCAACGACTATGTAATTAATATATATAAACACCCAGTGGTGTGGTTCTGTATGTTTGTAACGTAACGCTGAGGAGCGATGTACGACAGTCTACAGCAGTTAGTTTAGTTGAAACGCTGAGGAGCGATGTACGACAGTCTACAGCAGTTAGTTTAGTTGAAAAATCCTGTGTTGATGAGCGCTGTAAAAATATTTAATATGATGACGTCATTGTTTGGTGTGCATCGGTACGCAAAATACAACCCCTATTATTATTATTAAATAAATACTTTGCGTACATTTCATAAAGTTTAATAATTCGTATTTATCAAAAAAGGACAAGTTAGTTGGTCTTTAAAAAAAAGGTTGGCGCCGTAGGCGCCCAAAAAAAGGGGGCGCCGCAGGCGCCACGGCGCCTAGCACAATCTAGTCAAACAAATGTTGCACGAATCTGTTAAGACTCGAAATTCAGAAGATTATTTTTCACCTTGGTATTCCCCCTTCAAAAGAAAAAGGGTGGTTGTTAAAAATACCTTTACTTTTCAAAGCCCACAAATGCCGCCCTCTCAATGAGGGCCGCCCGTCGCGGACCGCCCCCTAGCTACGCCACTGCTTTAGTGTGAGTGGACGGGGGTAATGAGGCTAACCAAAGCCTTAACAGAGGCAGCTGCGCCACAGGGATGGGTGGATGGATGCATGATGGTTTGGGGATGGATGCATAATGGTTTGGGGATGGATGCATGATGGTTGAGTGGATGGATTTAGTCTACGTTAAAGAAAAGCTATGATGATAATTTAACCAGGATCACGTTCCCGATTTATGTACTTCATTATAGGTTGGGCAACTTTCCTCGGCAATTATTTTTGGATACGACTAATGCAGACTAAGATTTTTTTAAAAAAATATCCGAGCATAGACTCAAGATGTTTATATCTTAAATTGCCAAAAAACTGAAACATAACGAGATACGCTGGTGCGAGGTGAAAACTTTTTTGTTAATATAATTTTATTTTTTAAAATTTTATTTTCGAACTCAAAGAGAGAACAAATTATTGGTCAAATTGTGATGCAGGTATTTTAAGAATAAAAAATGAATAATTAAGAAAAAAAGAAAAACGCTAAAGGGCCGTCCATAAATGACTTCAAGCGATTGGGGCAAATTTTTTACCCCCTCCCCCCTCGGTACGCGTCGTCAAAACAAAACAACAAAAAGTAGACCCCATTCCAATACTGCGTCACAAAAAATGTTTTTTTTTAAATCACTTTTTTGTCATTTATTTATTTAGTGTAGGTCTACATTGTAATATCGTAACACGCGTGAAGCTAGGTATAACGACATTAAATAAATTGTAAGCCAGTGCTTCTCAAACATTTTCGTATTAGACGACTGGCAGAAATTTTTCCATTTAACCAGGCACCCTTGCATTCTTTTCCTGTTTTGGCGTGATAGCAAAATGAGCCCTTACATGGCTTAAACCCCTAAAAGATTATGTATGAATTCGGCTTTTTTAAATAATATATTACTAGCTAATTACCCGCGCTATGCAGCGGTAAATTAGGATTTCAGTTAGCGTTGAGAACCCGTAAACACTAATTCCAAACCCACTTGATTTCAATCTGGATCATGATGGATATGATTAATATATTAACTTAAACCGTCTTATCTTTATTTCTCAAGATCTTATAAAATTGAATGGGGGATAAAATCTTAAACATTACCAGAAAGAAGACATTTGGTGCCCCAAGCCCTCGAAGAAATGCACATTATGAGTTCACTGCACTGTGGTATTTTAATAAAGGCTCTCCTGTACTTATTTACCAAGTTTTGTCAATGATCACTCATTTACACAGCAGCTAACGCTCAAACTAATCTTTATATAGCTCATAAAAGCAAAAAAGAAACATAATTGGCCCTATTACCCTAGGGGTGGTCACCCCAGCAAAATACCCGCGCTCTGCTGCGGAAGTTAGGATTTTAGTAAACGTTGAAAACCCGTTTCACACCAATTCAAAACACCAATTGATTTCAGTCTTAATCATGATGGATATACTTGTTTGTCAATGTTTGTCAAAGTAGTGTAATACCAAATGGGTACTAAAATGACATTACTGGCCCCCCGTGCAAAATGGATGCAGGATGTGCATATCTCATAAGGTCTGGGGATTTCAATCTAGGTCATGATAGAGATACGTGTCTATATTTATTTAATTTCTTTTTTAAATCTAAAGCTAAAAATGCTTTTAATGTTTACGAAAAAAATATTTTAGTTCCCTGCCTCAAAGGAACAGACGTTAGAAGTTCATACCCCATTGGAAATTTTATTATTATATTTTTAAAAAAAATCAAATTTGGTCGGTCAATAATTTATCCATTTACCCAGTGGCCACTTTTTAAATTACCTTTTATATAACTAATTTTAAAAATTGCATACGGCCCCCAGACTTAAATGGTGGTGTTTTTAAAGCTTTTACTTTTAATGCCAGAAACATTCGCTGTTATTCCTAAAGTTTAATATCCGTGGGATGAATAAAATCAATTTATTATTAAAATGTCTTTTAAAAAACCAAAAGAAGGGCCGGGGTTCCTTTTGGTGTAATATTTGTAGTTCAAAACAACAGCTTATTTCAATTTGGATCATGATTAATATATTTGTTAGTCAGAATTTGTTTTCAAAAATCGATTGAAATCGAATGGTTAAAATTCCTTAACCGTTAACGAAAAAGAGATTAGGGGCCCTCGGCTACAAAAGATTTTTGAAAAATATAATTTTAATTCCCTAACAAATTTTACTATAGGCCATCAAGTTTTTATCTTCTAAGTTTTATAAAAAATACATTTACACAGTATCCAAATTTTTTTATTTATAATTTAGCTAATATAAGGTGAAAATACTACATTTAGGTCCCGGGCCCCCAGTGAGTGATAATTTTGCCTGTTACCGTCCCAAAATGTCATGCGTCTACCTAAACAGGAAGTTGGAGAATTTGTGATGATTAACTTTTATGGAAGAACAAATTTATTTGGGCCCCCGGTCCCCAGTGAGTGGCCATTTAAATATTTTTTCTCCTGCTACCAGCGCGGGAGTGTACTCAACAGTTTCTCTAAAAATTTCGTGCTTTTAGCTACATGGGAATTTGGAGAATTAGTGATGAGTAAATCTAATATATAAGAAAAAAACTACATTTGGGCCCCCGGCCCCCAGTATGTGATTATTTAAATATTGTTTTCACCTGTTAATATTGTGAAAGTGTACTGAACAACTAAAAAAATTGCATGTTTTTACCTACACGGAAAATAGGAGAATTGGTGATTATCAGATTTTATATAGCTCATATAAGGAAAAAAACTTTTTTGGCCCCGTGGCCCCCAGGAAGTGATAATTTAAATATTGTTTTCATCTGTTACCATCTTGGAAGTGTACTCAACAATTTCCAAAGTTTCATGCTTCTGCCTACGTGGGAAATAGGACAATCAGTAATTTTCATAATATATTGAGCACATGTAATTGAAAAATCGTTTTTGGGCCCCCGGCCCCCAGGAGTGTGAATAGGCTACTCGACAACTTTGCAAAGTTTCTTGCTTCTACCTACACGGGAAATTGGAGAATTAGTAATGAGTACGTTTTTATTTAAGAAAAAATACATTTTGACCCCCGGCCACAGTAAGTGATAATTTAAACTTTTTTCCCACCTGCTACCATTGTGGAAGTGTACTTAACAACTATCCAAGTTTCATGCTTTCATCTACAGGCGAAATAGGAGAATTAGTGATTTTTAGTTGTTTTATAGCTCATATAGGAAAAAGCAAAAAATGGGCCCCCTTACCCTAGGGGTGGTCACCTGGGGTTAAAACAAAGCCTATGACCTTTCCCGGGTCAAATTAGGGCCCCATGCCAAATTTCAGCACCCTGGGTCCAACGGTGTTGAATTCTATTTGTAACAAACATACAAACAAACAAACTTTCATCTTTATATATTAGATTTTTTAATGAGTTTAGTTGCCAAGGCATAGCGAGACAGCTAACGAACAATGCAGCGGTAATGTCAAAACCATTTGATGTGATTAACCTTCGAAATTAAGCTCGGAAATGTGACTATTGATATTACAAGGATCATTGGCGGATTAAGAGGAGGGCTGAATGGGCTAAAGCCAGGGGCCCGCAATGATTTAGGTTAAATTAAAGGCCTCCAAATTTATTATATTATATAATAAAGTGGCTCGACCGGGCCTCAGGTGGAATTGCATCCAGGGGCCCCGGGCAATCTTAATCCACCACTGACAAGGATCATTGCGTTGTTGATATCGGACTGTTAACCAAGGGTTAGGTAAACAGCGATAAATTACCTCATTTGGGATTTTTTAAAAAGGGAACTCTTGGGGAGTAATGCTGAATCATTGTGGGCATATACAATTTGCTAGAATCCGCTCATTTTGGGCTAACAATAATGTTAACATAAACTTTTATCATTTTAATTCGTTAGGAATCCCATTTAACCGGTCCGTTTTTTTAAAAACGTTTAACCGGCCTTCAAAAAAACGAACTGTGTTAACATCCTTAAATTATATTGTATTTGAATGCAGACAAATTAAACATTGACTTTTAATCATAACGTTATTATTATTATTTTTTTTTAAAAATTTATTTAAAAATCATATTTTATACATGTATTTTTTTAAATGCCTCAATGGACTGACGGGCATCCCGTAAAAGAGGCCGGCGAACAGGGGTAAAATTTCCCCATCTGGGGTCAAATGAAAATTCTAGGGGGTAATATAGATTCATTTGGGACATATAAAATCCACTACAATCCACTAGATATATTAAAATACGACATGTGTACGTGTATGTTTGGAACATATGCCCACTATTGAACCGGTTCCTTCCAGAAAATGCATTTGTTAAATTTGACAACCATGTAGATTTCTGACCTACGTACTATACGAAAATACCCAAATCCACCCTACTTTCATTTATATTGACATGATTGACAATAATCTTAATACACATGACTTGACTGTATCAAGTATCCTTTCTGTCATATTTAAAATTAATGCCTTAAAAACTGAGTTCAGAAGAAAAGTTATTTTGTGCTCCTCTTGAATTGCGATGTCAAGAATTTGATGCATTCAATAATGTTAATGAATACTTTGACTAATTTTAAATGGGGACATTTATCATTCTATCTAGAATGACCAGGTGCTTTTGACAAAAAATCAATCGAACAATTATATGAAACTTAAAACGTTTATAATTGTATCAAATAGATTACCCCCCCCCCCCCGAAAAAAAGAGGAAAAAAAAAAGGATTTTCCGTGTCGTTTTGACTTAAAATATCTACACATAATCCTGTTCAGATATTTTTTAGACACATTATGCTTGTAAAACTCACCAGTTGCTTTTGGGGGGAAAATGTTCGCATTGACTCCTGCCGATAGTGAACCAAACAGAGCTGAGGTTACATCACAAATGCTTTGATTTCAACATCAAGCGACGCAGGGTTACAATTTCATACGTTCTATTGTGGGTTCTCAAACTTAAGGATTATAATTAGATTTCATTTACATGTCTTGGTAATTTACGCAAAACTGCTTCTGATGGCTATCGATCGTCCCTTTGAGAAGCACTGTTTATAAAAAAAAAAATAATAATTAACTGTAAGTGATCAAATATTTCAGTGGAAGTTTTATTTAAAGTTACCCTTTTGATGTGACGTCACATTTCTTAAACCCTCTGACTCCCCCTCGTCACACATCGTCACAAAAGTGTGACCCCCCTCCCCACTAGGTGCGTGACGTCATTTATGGACGGCCCCTACTTCACTTGGGTTGTAGGCTTGATATGTTTGTCACATTTCGGCCTTTTTTGGGGTCAAAAACGCATTTTTTTCCGTATACATAATTTTAACACATCAGCAATTGAAAAACACTTTGATTCGGTTATGTTAGTCTATTTGACTGATTTAGTCATGTTTGTCTATTTGACTGATTTAGGCATGCTAGTCTAGTTGATTGATTTAGTCATGTTAATCTATTTGACTGATTTGGTCATATTAATCTATTTGACTGATTTAGTCATGCTAGTCTACTTGACTGATTTAGTCATGTTAATCTATTTAACTGATTTAGTCATGTTAATCTATTTGACTGATTTAGTCATGCTAGTCCACTTGACTGATTCAGTCATACTAGTCTATTTGACTGATTTAGTCATGTTAATCTATTTGACTGATTTAGTCATATTAATCTATTTGACTGATTTAGTCATGCTAGTCTACTTAACTGATTTAGTCATGTTAATCTATTTGACTGATTTGGTCATGTTAATCTATTTGACTGATTTAGTCATGTTATTCTACTTGGCTGACTCAGTCATGTTAATCTATTTGACTGATTTAGTCATGTTAATCTATTTGACTGATTTAGTCATGTTAATCTATTTGACTGATTTAGTCATGCTAATCTATTTGACTGATTTAGATCATTGTTAAATCTTTCATTCTCTCTCTCTCTCCAGCCTTCCGTCTCTTTCATTCCTCTGCTTATCACAGACCCTCTCTTCTCATTCTTCCAACCCTTACTTATCTATCGACTTCCCTATTTTTCTCTAAACCGTTGCCTCCATCTCCCCCCCCCCCCCCCGCCGTTGCTTCGGTCATTCTCTCGTCATTTTCACGCTTCCACTTTCGCGCTTCCACTCTATCGCATTCACTTTTCACAAGCTGTATAGTCCTCAAATATTAGATGGAGATAACGAACAGTCGTTGGTATTCTTTACTTTCACTACGTGATATTCTATTCTGAGTTTGAGCTCTACGCTCTTACCACCCGGAGCATTGTTTTAGTGGCATACCTCATCACGCGGGCATCGCCAAACAGGTACCTATTTATACCTCTCCTCAGTTGTTGGGACCAATCCGTCCGAAACTCCCCGATCAGCGTCGTGCACTCGGTCAACATGCCCTCAGCCGTCTCCTCGGCGCTGCCACATATTCGGCAGCCGATTCAACAACGAATAGTTTACACATTATGAATCCTACATCGTGGATGGAAATTCATTTGTCACGGCTTTACGTCTGGCCCAGACTAACCGACGTCTGGCCCAGACTAACCGACGTCTGGCCCAGACTAACCGACGTCTGGTCCAGACTTACCGACGTCTGGCCCAGACTAACCGACGTCTGGCCTAGACTAACCGACGTCTGGACCAGACTTACCGACGTCTGGCCCAGACTAACCGACGTCTGGCCCAGACTAACCGACCTCTGGCCCAGACTAACCGACGTCTGGCCCAGACTTACCGACGTCTGGCCCAGACTAACCGACGTCTGGCCCAGACTTACCGACGTCTGGCCCAGACTAACCGACTTCTGGCCCAGACTAACCGACGTCTGGCCCAGACTTACCGACGTCTGGCCCAGACTAACCGACGTCTGGCCCAGACTTACCGACGTCTGGCCCAGACTAACCGACGTCTGGCCCAGACTAACCGCGATAAAAGATTGTCAACTGTGTCTAGCTTTCCGCTTTTGTTCTTCGTCCTCCCTTGACCTTTGTCGTTTTACCTTGTCTGTCTATTTAGTCCATCTCCTCCCACTTTCTCGGTCTAGCCTTTCTTCATTTTCACTTCGTTCTAAATGTTCCCCTCGCCAATATCCCTCTTTTTCCCGTAACCTCTTCTTTTCCCTCTTCCCTTTTTCTCTGTTTGGGGAATAAAGGAGATAATAACCAGGTAGACATGTGAAGACGCGTTGTAAATTTGAGAACCCGTGATGTCACGTGACAGTCGATTGACAGCCAGGCTATTTCTAGGTTGAGAACCCAGCTTGCCAATCCGACTTGGTATCTCTATCGAGCTCATGAGTACAGGTGCTTGTCTCATTCCGGTCCACTCGTTGTCACGTGATCTGGCCTGGCCCTCCTACGGGCTCTCCACTGCGGAAACGAGTTCGGAAATTAAGCCGCCCTAATGGACCCGTGTAACACCCCGCACGCATGAGGTCACAAAATAGTCCCTCCCACGCCAACAAGTTAAAGAGGACCTTTTGTGACCGGAAGTTGACAAAACAAAAGAGAAGGGCATAAAAGTTTTTTTGTTTTGTTTTTTTAATTCACCATCATATCAATTATATTGGACGGAGAAAAAATAATTTGTGGCAATTTAGGCGTATTTTTTGGTTTAAGGGCCATTTCTTATGTAAATGCCTCGATCGTTCTCTCTGTTATGACATCTCGCTCAGTCTCAGAGAGCGGTCGATCGAACTCGGGGGGGGGGGGGGGGGGGGTGNGGGAGGGGGGGGGGGGGGGGGGGGGGGGGGGGGGTTGAAAAATTGCCGTGGTACTATGGCCGTGGTGGTACTATGGCCGTTGTACTATGGCCGTGGTACTATGAACGTTGTACTAGGGCCGTGGTACTATGACCGTGGTACTATGACCGTGGTACTATGGCCGTGGTACTATGGCCGTTGTACTATGGCCGTGGTACTATGACCGTGGTACTATAACCTTGGTACTATGGCCGTGGTAAGATGACCGTGGTACTATGACCGTGGTACTATGGCCGTGGTAAGATGACCGTGGTACTATGACCGTGGTACTATGGCCGTTGTATTATGATCGTGGTACTATGGCCATGGTACTATGACCGTGGTACTATCGCTGTGGTAAGATGACCGTGGTACTATGGCCATGGTACTATGACCGTGGTACTATGGCCGTGGTAAGATGACCGTGGTACTATGGCCATGGTACTATGGCCGTGGTACTATGGCCGTTGTATTATGATCGTGGTACTATGGCCATGGTACTATGACCGTGGTACTATGGCCGTGGTAAGATGACCGTTGTTCTATGGCCGTGGTACTATGGCCATGGTACTATGGCCATGGTACTATGACCGTGGTACTAAGGCCGTGGTACTATGACCGTGGTACTATGGCCGTTGTACTATGGCCGTGGTACTATGAACGTGGTACTATGGCCATGGTACTATTGCCGTGGTACTATGGCTGTTGTACTATGGCCGTGGTACTAAGACCGTGGTACTATGGCCATGGTACTATGGCCGTTGTACTATGACCTTGGTACTATGGCCGTGGTACTATGGCCGTTGTACTATGGCCGTGGTACTATGGCCGTGGTACTATGACCGTGGTACTATGGCCGTTGTATTATGGCCGTGGTACTATGACCGTGGTAATATGGCCGTTGTACTATGACCGTGGTACTATGGCCGTGGTAAGATGACCGTGGTACTATG
>MUZC01004680.1:291490-297943 GCA_002072015.1 Radix auricularia | reverse complement strand
ATGTACAAGGTGTGAGGGATGTACAAAGTGTGAGGGATGTACAAAGTGTGAGGGATATACAAAGTGTGAGGGATGTACAAAGTGTGAAGGATGTACAAAGTGTGAGGGATGTACAAAGTGTGAGGGATGTACAAAGTGTGAGGGATGTACAAAGTGTGAGGGATATACAAAGTGTGAGGGATGTACAAAGTGTGAGGGATGTACAAAGTGTGGGGCATGTACAAGTCGAGGTCATGTTAACTTGTTCCCTGTCTGAGGTAATGTTAACTTGTTCCCTGTCTGAGGTAATGTTCACTTGTTCCCTGTCTGAGGTAATGTTAACTTGTTCCGTATCGAGATTATGTTAACCTTCGGTAGTTGACGTGACACAGAGCGTGACACCAAAGCCAGGTGTAGACTCAGATCATAACTACGTCATCACGACTTAAATAGTTGGTAACAAACACATTACAGTTGTGTGTGGGGGGGGTGAAAGGCTCGGAATAAGTGAAAGTTGGGGGGGGGGGGTAAGGGGACTTTGGTGTGAGGGACTGGAGAATTTGAGGAGAATATCAGGAGAATGTCAGGAGAATATCAGGAGAATGTGAGGAGAATGTGAGGAGAATGTGAGGAGAATGTGAGGAAAATGTAAGGAGAATGTAAGAAGGATAGGATAATGTGAGGAGAATAGGAGAATGTGAGGAGAGTATCAGGAGAATGTGAGGAGAATGTGAGGAGAATAGGAGAATGTGAGGAGAATAGGAGAATGTGGGGAGAATAGGAGAATGTGAGGAGAATATCAGGAGAATGTGGGGAGAGTATCAGGAGAATGTCAGGAGAATGTGAGGAGAGTATCAGGAGAATTTGAGGAGAATGTGAGGAGAGTATCAGGAGAATGTGAGGAGAATGTGAGGAGAGTATCAGGAGAGTATCAGGAGAATGTGAGGAGAGTATCAGAATGTCAGGAGAATGTGAGGAGAGTATCAGAATGTCAGGAGAATGTGAGGAGAGTATCAGGAGAATGTGATGAGAGTATCAGGAGAATGTGAGGAGAGTATCAGGAGAATGTGAGGAGAGTATCAGGAGAATGTGAGGAGAGTATCAGGAGAATGTGAGGAGAGTATCAGATGAGTATCAGGAGAATGTGAGGAGAGTATCAGGAGAATGTGAGGAGAATAGGAGAATGTGAGGAGAGTATCAGGAGAGTATCAGGAGAATGTGAGGAGAATATCAGGAGAATGTGAGGAGAATATCAGGAGAATGTCAGGAGAGTATCAGGAGAATGTCAGGAGAATGTGAGGAGAGTATCAGGAGAATGTGAGGAGAATAGGAGAATGGGAGGAGAGTATCAGGATAGTATCAGGAGAATGTGAGGAGAGTATCAGGAGAATGTCAGGAGAATGTGAGGAGAGTATCAGGAGAATGTGAGGAGAATAGGAGAATGTGAGGAGAGTATCAGGAGAGTATCAGGAGAATGTGAGGAGAATATCAGGAGAATGTGAGGAGAATAGGAGAATGTGAGGAGAATAGGAGAATGTGAGGAGAGTATCAGGAGAGTATCAGGAGAATGTGAGGAGAGTATCAGGAGAGTATCAGGAAAATGTCAGGAGAATGTGAGGAGAGTATCAGGAGAATGTGAGGGAAATAGGAGAATGTGAGGAGAGTATCAGGAGAGTATCAGGAGAATGTGAGGAGAATATCAGGAGAATGTGAGGAGAGTATCAGGAGAGTATCAGGAGAATGTGAGGAGAGTATCCGGAGAATGTCAGGAGAGTATCAGGAGAATGTGAGGAGAGTATCAGGAGAATGTGAGGAGAGTATCAGGAGAATGTCAGGAGAATGTGAGGAGAATATCAGGTGAATGTGAGGTGAGTATCAGGAGAATGTCAGGAGAATGTGAGGAGAATAGGAGAATGTGAGGAGAATAGGAGAATGTGAGGAGAATATCAGGAGAATGTGAGGAGAATAGGAGAATGTGAGGAGAATATCAGGAGAATGTGAGGAGAGTATCAGGAGAATGTGAGGAGAATATCATGAGAATGTGAGAAGAATGTGAGGAGAGTATCAGGAGAATGTGAGGAGAGTATCAGGAGAATGTGAGGAGAGTATCAGGAGAATGTCAGGAGAATGTGAGGAGAGTATCAGGAGAATATCAGGAGAATGTGAGGAGAGTATCAGGAGAATGTGAGGAGAGTATCAGGAGAATGTGAGGAGAATGTGAGGAGAATGTGAGGAGAATGTGATGAGAATGTGAGGAGAATATCAGGAGAATGTGAGAAGAATGTGAGGAGAGTATCAGGAGAATGTGAGGAGAGTATCAGTAGAATGTGAGGAGAATGTGAGGACAATATCAGGAGAATGTGAGGAGAATGTGAGGATAATATCAGGAGAATGGGAGGAGAATATCAGGAGAATGTGAGGAGAATGTGAGGACAATATCAGGAGAATGGGAGGAGAATATCAGGAGAATGGGAGGAGAATATCAGGAGAATGGGATGAGAATATCAGGAGAATGTGAGGAGAATATCAGGAGAATGTCAGGAGAATGTGAGGAGAGTATCAGGAGAATGTGAGGAGAGTATCAGGAGAATGGGAGGAGAATGTGTGGAGAGTATCAGGAGAATGGGAGGAGAATGTGAGGAGAGTATCAGGAGAATGGGAGGAGAATGTGAGGAGAATGTGAGGAGAGTGTTGGATGGTATTAGGAGTTTGTGTTGTTTTTTGAGCAGCAATGAAATCAAAGATGCGTTCACTTACCTTTAACGATTACAACAGTCGCCATGATTATCCACTGGAAAGTGAAGGTCGCGATACAATTTGAAGGTCAAAGTCGTAATTCCTGCAGTCAATTTTTTGCAGAATAAAACCCCTTTATGAAATGTGTGAAAATTAGAATCCTTCCAGGAATTATGTGACAATTAGAATCCTTTCAGGAATTATGTGACAATTAGAATCCTTTCAGGAATTATGTGACAATTAGAATCCTTCCAGGAATTATGTGACAATTAGAATCCTTCCAGGAATTATGTGACAATTAGAATCCTTCCAGGAATTATGTGTTAATTAGAATCCTTCCATGAATTATGTGACAATTAGTTGCTGTAACCTTAAGTAGGCTTTTCGTCCAAGAACTCTACTTTCAAGTCTGATCATTGGAAAAGTGACCATGAACAAATAAATTAAGTTGAATAAATTCGTCATTTTGCCAAAAATGTCACATTCCACCTCTAGTCAATCACGATATGTTCAGATGATGGATGTGTGGATAGCTCTGATCCATGACTTACTGGATCATTGAGGATACCATGCTCGTAACTTGACTTTAATGACGTCATTCAGTCATCTATCAGTCATGTGCGTGTAGCCATGTAGCCAGGTAGCCGTGTAGCCAGGTAGCCGTGTAGCCGATGTCTAAAATTATAACCCAGTTTTTTTTCCAAATCCTTGTTGGCAGACGGCATGTTGCAGAAGGTTGAACTAACGGATGACTGCAGGTCAAGGTCACCGTTGAACATTTCCTGCACAATGTTCACTTCTACTGGCGAGAGTATCAAACCTTTCAAAAGATGTTTACAGATGGTGTCTGGTGTACATGGTGATATTTACAGATGGTGTCTGGTGTCTTTTGTAGACCTGCTAATGTCGATCTTGTGGTTCAACCACAGAAAATGTTTTTACGTTTCCCATTCGTCACCGTGTGTCTCCATCAATTCCTCACATTGTGTCTCCAGCAGTTCTTTACCGTGTGTCTCCGCCAATTCTTTACCGTGCGTCTCCAGCAGTTCTTTACCGTGTGTCTCCGGCAATTCTTTATCGTGTGTCTCCAGCAAATCTTTACCGTGTGTCTCCGCCTGAGATGCAAACAAAGAACTACGTTAAGACATTTTGTCCCAATTCCTAGTGACTCGCTTGGCAAAGCCAGGACAATATGTAATATGGATCGCCTTGTATTATTACTGGCGAATCAAGAAATCGATATGTATATTGTGTGTAAGTCCGATACCGATACCAAGTCTATGCTTCGATAGGGTGGAGTAAAGAGAAAAGACTGATCTACATGTTTTATTGTTAGCTGAACTCAAACTGGTGGCTAGGTCATTGGAATATGTGTACTACACAAATTAGTGGCTAGGTCATTGGAATATGTGCACTACTCAAATTAGTGGCTAGGTCATTGGAATATGTGCACTACTTAAATTGGTGGCTAGGTCATTGGAATATGTGTACTACTCAAATTGGTGGCTAGGTCATTGGAATATGTGCACTACTCAAATTAGTGGTTAGGTCATTGGAATATGTGCACTACTTAAATTGGTGGCTAGGTCATTGGAATATGTGTACTACTCAAATTAGTGGCTAGATAATTGTAATATGTGTACTACTCAAATTGGTGGTTAGGTCATTGGAATATGTGCACTACTTCAATTGGTGGCTAGGTCATTGGAATATGTGTACTACTCAAATTAGTGGCTAGATAAGTGTAATATGTGTACTACTCAAATTGGTGGCTAGGTCATTGGAATATGTGTACTACTCAAATTAGTGGCTAGATAATTGTAATATGTGTACTACTCAAATTGGTGGCTAGGTCATTGGAATATGTTTTTTACTCAAATTGGTGGCTAGGTCATTGGAATATGTTTTTTACTCAAATTGGTGGCTAGGTCATTGTAATATGTGCACTACACAAATTAGTGGCTAGGCCATTGCAATATGTGTACTACACAAATTAGCGGTATATGTGCACTACTCAAACTGGGAGTCACGGCGTCGGTCACGATGCGAGTCACTCACGCCAAGAGCCCCCCCGCCCCCCCCGCCCCCATCCCAAAGTGACGCCATTAGTTACATCATCTGCCAGTGTTTGCCCGTCGACCCACTTATTCCCGCCATCAAGTGTACAAACAAAAGCAAGATGGCGAGTCAACATCGAAATCAATAGAAGCCAAAATCTGACGGCTTGAATGACCTTGGCAATCAATCGGCAACAATTAGGCAATCATGCCGGCCATTAGTATAATTAGGGCATTAAATGAAGGCGACTAGCCTAGATCAACAGTAGGCCAGAGAATCTTAATGATGTTCAAATTGTGCATGTTCAACGTTTGTGTTCAAATTGTGCATGTTCAAAGTTTGTGTTCAAATCGTGTGTGTTCAAAATATATGTGTTCAAAGCATGAGTTCAAATTAGATGTGTTCCAATTGCGTGTTCAAAATATGAGTTGTCTTAGACGCTCCTTCTATACAGAAGATTATTGCGTCCAAAGATCATTCCGGTGTGTTGGCAAATGATATAGTGTTCTCGGGCCATGGCTATGAGGGTTCCACGCATTACCCAGCCGCCTTTTTTCCCTAACTAATTTTAGGTGCCCATTCGGAGCTGGGTGGATTCTTGCGTTCATATGGATTTGAACCTATGACCATCGCCACGCCAGCCGAGCGTGCATGCCACTCGACCACCGTGCCCCACCCAACCCAAGTTGTTTATGTTCAAAATTTGCGTGTTCAAATTGTGAGAGTTCAAAATAAGAATGTTCAAAATGTGTGTGTTCAAAATGTGAGTGTTAAATTAAATTTAAGAATCGTCAAACCGTCTATTTTCAGGGTCCTATTTGGTTTGATTATAAAACCTGCTCTTTAACAAGCTAGATAGATTATAAAACCTGTTCTGTTAGAGAGGTTTAACAAGCTAGATAGAGAGGTTTAACAAGCTAGATAGAGATGTTTAACAAGCTAGATAGTTTATAAAGCCTGTTCTGATAGAGAGGTTTAACAAGCTAGATAGATTATAAAACCTGTTGTGTTAGAGAGGTTTAACAAGCTAGATAGAGATGTTTAACAAGCCAGATAGATTATAAAACCTGTTCTTATTGAGAGGTTTAACAGAAAATAAAGATTGTAAGAAACAGGACCTGTCTTAAAGTTTTTATAAATGCTACCAATGTTAGAAAACAGATAATAAGTTGGCAGTACAAAACTCTGATAAAGGGAAATAAGTTGGCAGTACAAAACTGTGATAAAGGGAAATAAGTTGGCAATAAGTTGGCAGTACAGTGACCATTGTGGAACCTTCCCCCTGAGTCCCCCCTCCCCTCCAACCAGCTGCTGCCATCATCCAACAATACCAACCCTAGAACGGCTGACTGTCACCAACAATAGGCAAACACTACATTATCTCGAGTGGACTGCGCCATTGACAGGTATCGATCTTGGTAAATCAAACTTAAAAACAACATTCGTGGTAAAATAAAAGTCTATGTGTGCCACAGTGGGACGAAACAATGGAAGATATTTGTTGTCGATTGTTCTTGTCCCTGTACGTAGTCAGCTGACTTTTGAATTGTGTCTCTCTGCAGTTGTATGAATAAATAATAAGTGCTTTCCAGTCCTATGATATTATCACGAGTGAATGGTTTATCTGTGTTATGACACTGTCACAAGTGAATGGTTTGTCTGTATTATGACACTGTCACA
>MUZC01004680.1:281490-286490 GCA_002072015.1 Radix auricularia | reverse complement strand
TAGGTAGTGAGACTGTTGTAATTGTTGGATGTGTAGGTAGTGAGACTGTTGTAATTGTTGGATGTCTAGGTAGTGAGACTGTTGTAATTGTTGGATGTCTAGGTAGTGAGACTGTTGTAATTGTTGGATGTGTAGGTAGTGAGACTGTTGTTGTAATTGTTGGATGTGTTGGTAGTGAGACTGTTGTAATTGTTGGATGTGTAGGTAGTGAGACTGTTGTAATTGTTGGATGTCTAGGTAGTGAGACTGTAGAAATTGTTAGATGTGTTAGTAGTGAGATGTAGAAATTGTTGGATGTGTTAGTAGTGAGACTGTAGAAATTGTTGGATGTGTTAGTAGTGAGACTGTAGAAATTGTTGGGTGTCTAGGTAGTGAGACTACAAATTGTTGGATGTGTTAGTAGTGAGACTGTAGAAATTGTTGGGTGTCTAGGTAGTGAGACTACAAATTGTTGGATGTGTTGGAAGTGAGATTGTAGAAATTGTTGGATATGTAGATAGTGAGACTGTTGGATGTGTTGGTAGTGAGATTGTAGAAATTGTAGGATGGGTTAGGTAGTGAGAATATAGAAATTGTTGGATATGTAGGTAGTGAGACTGTAGAAAATGTTGGATGTGTGAGTAGTGAGAGTGTTGAAATTTTTGGATTTTTAGGTAGTGAGACTGTAGAAATTGTTGGATTTGGAAGTAGTGAGACTGTAGAAATTGTTGGATTTGTAGGTAGTGAGACTGTAGAAATTAGATTTGTAGGTAGTGAGATTGTAAAAATTGTTGGATATGTAAGTAGTGAAACTGTAGAAATTGTTGGATTTGGAAGTAGTGAGACTGTAGAAATTGTTGGATTTGGAAGTAGTGAGACTGTAGAAATTGTTGGATTTGTAGGTAGTGAGACTGTAGAAATTGTTGGGTGTGTTTTATAGGGAGACTGTAATTTTTTTAGATGAGTTGGTAGTGAGAGTGTTGAAATTGTTGGATTTGTAGGTAGTGAGACTGTATAAATTGTTGGATTTGTAGGTAGTGAGACTGTATAAATTGTTGGATGTGTTTATAGTGAGACTGTATAAATTGTTGGATGTGTTTATAGTGAGACTGTAGACATTTTTAGATGAGTTGGTAGTGAGAGTGTTGAAATTGTTGGATTTTTTGGTAGTGCTCACATAAACCATTACGTTAGCCCACTCAACAATTCCCTCTAGTATCACCGTGATATATACAAATAGATGTATAGACTATATACATAAGCTAAACATGGCATTAAGGGTCCCCTGGCCTAGTAGGTGTAAGATGTAAATTTTAAATCATTTAGTCATTTGGGCTGTCCATAAAGTACGTCACACTATTTTTTACAATTTTTAACTCCTCCCCCCTCCTCCAACCCCCTGTCACGAATCTCGGAACCCCACCCCTTAAAGTACGTCACACTTTCGTACAAAAATATATTTTTTATTAACCAAATAATTAAATTTTAACATAAAACACCGTGACGTCACACAGGGCCGGCACCCGCCTCTTCCTGTCACAAACTGTAACACTTTCTTACACCCTCTCCCTCTGTCACAAACTGTAACACTTTCTTACACCCCCTCCCCCATCACAAACTGTAACACTTTCTTACACCCTCTCCCTCTGTCACAAACTGTAACAATTTCTTACACCCTCTCCCCCTGTTACAAACTGTAACACTTTCTTACACCCTCTCCCCCTGTCACAAACTGTAACACTTTCTTACACCCTCTCCCCCTGTTACAAACTGTAACACTTTCTTACACCCTCTCCCTCTGTCACAAACTGTAACACTTTCTTACACCCCCTCCCCCATCACAAACTGTAACACTTTCTTACACCCTCTCCCTCTGTCACAAACTGTAACACTTTCTTACACCCTCTCCCTCTGTCACAAACTGTAACACTTTCTTACACCCCTCCCCCCCCCTCTGGAGCATGACGTACTTTATGGACTGCCCCATTTCAATTATGATCATAATTTAAATATTAGCTACATTTGAGGAGACCATGCCACAGAATGAGGAATAAAATGTTAAAAGTTTACGAAAAGAGAATCAGGGCCCCCGGCCTGAGCGGGAGGGGGGGAGGGCCCCCGGCCCGAAGAGATGAACATTAGAGATTCAATTCCTCATATAATTTTAATATGGGCTATCAAGTTGTTATACACCATGTTTCGTTAAGATCCACTCATGTTCCCAGTCGTTACGCCTAAACAATTTGTACACATCTCACATAGGCAAAAACAACATTACTGCTCCTGAGTCCTTAGGCCCAATCGGTGCAAGAGATTAACTTTAAAATACCTGTTTATTTCAGTCAAAATTATGATATTTATTTTTTTTCAATATATTTCAAGGTTGCTTAAAATCAGAATGGAAAAAAACTTTTAAACGCTTATTCAGGGCCTACGGTCCGCCATGAATGTCAATTTTTAAAATGTTTTTTCACACAAACTATCCCGGAACCGTACTCTACAATTTCTTAATTTTAATCGTGATCGGATGAATGGTTTAGTTTAGTGTGCAATAAAAGACAAACATACATCCATACATTAATTTATATTTAGACTATATGTCGATTTTTTGTTTGTTCTGAAGATCATTTGTCCAAAATAAAGAGATTGAAGCTGAAATATATTAATTTTGAAAAAATCCGTATTTTTTGCCGGGTGAAAACTTAGTATTAACATAAACTTTAATATTTTTAAGTAACCGGTCTTCAAAAAACAAATGACACATTAGAAATATAAGGATGTCACAATGTGACAAATGAAAGGTCCCAAAGACAAGGTTGTCACACTCATGTGACAAGTGACAGGTCAGATGGACAAGGTTGTCACACTCATGTGACAAGTGACAGGTTTGATAGACAAGGTTGTAACATTCATGTGACAAGTGACAGGTCAGATAGACAAGGTTGTCACACTCATGTGACAAGAGACAGGTCAGATGGACAAGGTTGTCACACTCATGAGACAAGTGACAGGTCAGATAGACAAGGCTGTCACAATCATGTGACAAGTGACAGGTCATATAGAAAAGGTTGTCACACTCATGTGACAAGTGAAAGGTTAGATAGACAAGGTTTTCACTCTCATGTAACAAGTGACAGGTTAGATAGACAAGGTTGTCACACTCATATGACAAGTGAAAGGTTAGATAGACAAGATTGTCACACTCATGTGACAAGTGAAAGGTTAGATAGACAAGGTTGTAACATTCATGTGACAAGTGACAGGTCAGATAAACAAGGTTGTCACACTCTTGTGACAAGTGACAGGTTAGATAGACAAGGTTGTAACACTCATGTGACAAGTGACAGCTTAGATAGACAAGGTTGTAACACTCATGTGACAAGTGACAGGTTAGATAGACAAGGTTGTCACACTCATGTGACAAGTGACAGGTTAGATAGACAAGGTTGTCACACTCAGGTGACAAGTGACAGGTTAGATAGACAAGGTTGTAACACTCATGTGACACGTGACAGCTTAGATAGACAAAATTGTCACACTCATGTGACAAGTGACAGGTTAGATAGACAAGGTTGTCACACTCATGTGACAAGTGACATGTCAGATAGAAACGATTGTCACAATCATGTGACAAGTGACAGGTTAGATAGACAAGGTTGTCACACTCATGTGACAAGTGAAAGGTTAGATAGACAAGATTGTCACATTCATGTGACAAGTGACAGTTAGATAGACAAGGTTGTCACATTCATGTGACAAGTGACAGGTTTGATAGACAAGGTTGTCACACTTATGTGACAAGTGACAGGTCAGATGGACAAGGTTGTCACATTCATATGACAAGTGACAGGTCAGATAGACAAGGTTGTCACACTCATGTGACAAGTGACAGGTCAGATAGACAAGGTTGTCACACTCATGTGACAAGTGACAGGTTAGATAGACAACGATGACGTCACGGTGGCCAAGGTCCTGACTCCTAATAACACCATAAAAACAATATTCACATCGGATGACCGTAATTCAAATATGGAAATAAAATCATTTTGTTCAGTTTTAACATAAATTTTTCTTATCTCGTTTTTGTAAAGATGGATGAGACCAAGGGAAGCCTTGTCCTGAAATGAGTGACAGAAAAAAATGAATTTTGATGTCATTTAATTGGCTTGTTATTTTCTGATCGTCTGCCATGATTTAATGACGTCATAATGTTAGCTCCAGAAAATGTTCTATAATTTTTTTTATTTCAAGATTAATGAAGATCTTTCATCTAAGATAGCAAGATCTTTAGTACCACAAGTCTCTAGGACTACAGGATCTTTAGTCACACGTCTCTAAGACTACAGGATCTTTAGTCACACGTCTCTAGGACTACAGGATCTTTAGTCACACGTCTCTAGGACTACAGGATCTTTAGTCACACGTCTCTAGGACTACAGGATCTTTAGTCACAAGTCTCTAGGACTACAGGATCTTTAGTCACACGTCTCTAGGACTACAGGATCTTTAGTCACAAGTCTCTAGGAATACAAGATCTTTAGTCACAAGTCTCAAGGACTACAAAATCTTAAGTCACAAGTCTCTAGGGCTACAAGATCTTTAGTCACACAAGTCTCTAGGACTACAAGATCTTTAGTCACAAGTCTCTAGGACTACAAGATCTTTAGTTACACAGGTCTCTAGGACTACAAGATCTTTAGTCACACGTCTCAAGGACTACATGATCTTTAGTCACAAGTCTCTAGGACTACAAGATCTTTAGTTACACAGGTCTCTAGGACTACAAGATCTTTAGTCACACAAGTCTCTAGGACTACAAGATCTTTAGTCACACAAGTCTCTAGGACTACAAGATCCTAAGTCACACAAGTCTCTAGGACTACAAGATCCTAAGTCACACAAGTCTCTAGGACTACAAGATCTTTAGTCACACAAGTATCTAGGACTACAAGATCCTAAGGCACACAAGTCTCTAGGACTACAAGATCTTTAGTCACACAAGTCTCTAGGACTACAAGATC
>MUZC01004680.1:269941-281418 GCA_002072015.1 Radix auricularia | reverse complement strand
AGTCACACAAGTCTCTAGGACTACAAGATCCTAAGTCACACAAGTCTCTAGGACTACAAGATCTTTAGTCGCACAAGTCTCTAGGACTACAAGATCCTAAGTCACACAAGTCTCTAGGACTACAAGATCCTAAGTCACACAAGTCTCTAGGACTACAAGATCTTTAGTCACACAAGTCTCTAGGACTACAAGATCCTAAGTCACACAAATCTCTAGGAATATAAGATCCTAAGTCACACAAATCTCTAGGAATACAAGATCCTAAGTCACACAAGTCTCTATGACTACAAGATCCTAAGTCACACAGGTCTCTAGGACTACAAGATCCTAAGTCACACAAATCTCTGGGACTACAAGATCCTAAGTCACACAAGTCTCTAGGACTACAAGATCTTTAGTCACACAAGTCTCTAGGACTACAAGATCTTTAGTCACACAAGTCTCTAGGACTACAAGATCTTTAGTCACACAGGTCTCTAGGACTACAAGATCTTTAGTCACACAAGTCTCTAGGACTACAAGATCTTTAGTCACACAAGTCTCTATGACTTTAAGATCTTTAGTCACACAAGTCTCTAGAACTACAAGATCTTTAGTCACACAAGTCTCTAGAACTACAAGATCTTTAGTCACACAAGTCTCTAGGACTACAAGATCTTTAGTCACACAAGTCTCTAGGACTACAAGATCCTAAGTCACACAAGTCTCTAGGACTACAAGATCCTAAGTCACACAAGTCTCTAGGACTACAGGATCTTTAGTCACAAGTCTCTAGGACAATAAGATCTTTAGTCACACAAGTCTCTAGGACTATAAGATCTTTAGTCACACAAGTCTCTATTACTTTAAGATCTTTAGTCACACAAGTCTCTATGACTTTAAGATCTTTAGTCACACAAGTCTCTAGGGCTACAAGATCTTTAGTCACACAAGTCTCTAGGACTACAAGATCTTTAGTCACACAAGTCTCTAGGAATACAAGATCCTAAGTCACACAAGTCTCTAGGACTATAAGGCATACAGTTATTTTAGTTTTAGATTACAAGATCCTAAGTTATACTATTCTTCAGAGGTTATAGGTTAAAGTCAGGGAGTTAAATATTAGGTTATAGGTTATATGACAAAGTATTCCGATAGCTTGTGTATTTAGGCTATGACTGTCTTTAGCACTGACGTGGTCAGAGCCGAAACTGACCACTGGTATCTGGGTAACCAATGATTTATTGAGCCGACTGACCAGCGCAAGCTGGACCGATTTGTTTGTTCCAGGAACTTTGTTTTTTAACAAGCTTCGGTCCACTTCAACTGTCTGATCTAACTTGCTGACCCCAGTCAAACATATGTGTTCGTTTGACCCATCTATAACTAACTGTCTGATCTAATTTGCTGACCCCAGTCAAACATAAGGGCTCGTTTGACCCATCTATAACTAACTGGCTGATCTAACTTGCTGACCCCTGTCCAACATAAGGGCTCGTTTGACCCATGTATAACTGTCTGATCTAACTTGCTGACCCCTGTCCAACATAAGGGCTCGTTTGACCCATCTATAACTAACTGTCTGATCTAACTTGCTGACCCCAGTCCAACATAAGGGCTCGTTTGACCCATCTATAACTAACTGTCTGATCTAACTTGCTGACCCAAGTCAAACATAAGGGCTCGTTGGACCCAACTATACCTGTCTGATCTAACTTGCTGACCCCAGTCAAACATAAGGGCTCGTTTGACCCATCTATAACTAACTGTCTTATCTAACAGTAAAATATAAGTTCTCTTTAAACTCATATTTAACTGACACCACATATATACATTGAGTCTAGAACTATTGCATACCTACAGGGAGTCTAAAACTATTGCATACCTACAGGGAGTCTAGAACTATTGTGTACCTACAGGGAGTCTAAAACTATTGTGTACCTACAGGGAGTCTTAAACTATTGTGTACCTACAGGGAGTCTAAAACTATTGTGTACCTACAGGGAGTCTAAAACTATTGTGTACCTACAGGGAGTCTAAAACTATTGTGTACCTACAGGGAATCTAAAACTGCATACCTACAGGGAGTCTAAAACTTCATACCTACAGGGAGTCTAAAACTGCATACCTACAGGGAGTCTAGAATTGCATACGTACAGGGAGCCTAGAACTGCATACCTACAGCGAGTCTAGAAATATTGTATACCTACAAGGAGTCTAGAACTATTGTGTACCTACAGGGAGTCTAAAACTAGTGTGTACCTACAGGGAGTCTAAAACTGCATACCTACAGGGAGTCTAGAACTGAATACCTACAGGGAGTCTAGAACTGCATACCTACAGGGAATCAAATTGAGTTGAATCAAATAGTTGGTTATTGACTTTCAGTGGTGAATTGGTCTATAACAAATAACGAGAAATATATTTTATTTAACACAAACTTAAGATTTCGATCAATTCCTCAGTGAAACATATTCTTAGTCAGTGGTAATAAGTGTGTCTTAGTCGTGGAAAATTGTTCTACTGTCGTGCTGGAAGTGTATGTATAAATATACTTTGTGTGGAACTAGTTAATAGTATACATGTTAGTAAAACTATGATTTGCGTGCTCCAATTACATTATGGAATGGAAACAGATTGTAAGAGATTTCTTTTTTTTAAAGAAGAAATGTCACTTACTCTAATAATACTATTGTTCAATTCTTATTGCTGACTAAAAGAAATACTTTAAGTTATAACAGTAGGTTACATTGACCCTGTGGTCCTGTGGTGAATGACTATGGTCAGTTACATTGACCCTGTGGTCGTGTGGTGAATGACTATGGTCAGTTACATTGACCCTGTGGTGAATGACTAAGGTCAGTTACATTGACCCTGTGGTCTGGTGGTGAATGACTTTGGTCAGTTACATTGACCCTGTGGTCGTGTGGTGAATGACTATGGTCAGTTACATTGCCCTGTGGTCTGGTACAGTTGATCAATCACTTGGTACAATTGATCAATCACTTGGTACAATAGATCAATCACTTGGTGCAATTGATCAATCACTTGGTACAATTGATCAATCACTTGGTACAATTGATCAATCACTTGGTAAAATTGATCAATCACTTGGTACAATTGATCAATCACTTGGTACAGTTGATCAATCACTTGGTACAATTGATCAATCACTTGGTACAGTTGATCAATCACTTGGTACAGTTGATCAATCACTTGGTACAGTTGATCAATCACTTGGTACAATTGATCAATCACTTGGTACAATTGATCAATCACTTGGTACAATTGATCAATCACTTGGTACAGTTGATCAATCTTTTGGCACGATTGATCAATCACTTGGTACGATTGATCAATCACTTGGTACAATTGATCAATCACTTGGTACAGTTGATAAATCACTTGGTACAAATGATCAATCACTTGGTACAATTGATCAATCACTTAGTACAACTGATCAATCACTTGGTACAGTTGATCAATAACTTGGTACAGTTGATCAACCCTGTCAAAGTTACCCTGACTTTTATTATCTGGTTTAACAAAGATCAAACTTTTTCACACAAACACTTTTTCACATGGAGTAAATAAACATGTCTGCTATACTTGAACAGATGAATTAAATTTATTCAGCTCTTTAAAAAAATATTTTTAAAACAAAACAAGCAAGTAAGGCAGAACAGCAACTCATAATTGGAGATATTACACACTCTGATGTAGGTTGATCATTTAGTATTTACAATATGGCGCACAAAGTTGCGAAAAAAAATCTTTTTTTTATTATGGCACAGAGTATTTTTTTTCTCCAGACCTGCATATGATTTACACACAGTTAGCGAGGATGAGTATGACAAATCATTTTTGTCCTTCTGTTTTGTTTATTAAAATTTATTCATGTATTCAATCAATGTAATTAATTCATTACTTTACTAACTGTTCCATCGATTGTAGGCTATTTTACTCAATGGTTTCAAAAAATAATTTTGAAGGACATAAACTGATAGTATCCTAGAATCTACTGTGACATGTGATTTGTGTTATAGCATAGCTCAAATAAGATAGAATCTACTGTGACATGTGATTTGTGTTATAGCATAGCTCAAATAAGATAGAATCAAAACATATTGTTTCCGGTGCTATTCTATCATCCTTGAGAGATTAAAATTAGGGCTGTTATCGATTTATATAAATTTAATCGTTTAACGATTAATAATTAATGAATCAATAGTTTTGATTAAAGCCTAAAATAAAGATGTAGGAAGTCATTAAACTAAAAATTTCAAGAGAAGTAACAAAAATAGGCAAAAGACATTTTGAGTTACTGAATTATTTCCCATGCTCAATGAAATTTTGTTTTTTAAAAAACACCAAAACATGAAATCAAACTTATGCAGACAATAAAAAAACTGCATATTAACAATGGAAAATATACCTAAATCTCATTTCTCAAGTGTTATTTCCAGGCATGTTACATAAAGGTAATATTTAACTGTAATTTTATTTTTAAATCATTTAAATTTTTTAAAACATAGTTAGCAATAAAAAATAAGTTAAATAAATAAGTTTAGGCACTTAGATGAAAATTTCAAACTAATTTGAAAAATATAAAAGTATTACAGCTGTATTGAAATTGTTTGAAAAAAAAACTAAGTATAAAGCTCATCTTTTTATCCCAAGTGGTTCAAAAGTTATGATTTTTTTTTAAGACCTCATAATCACTTTTTTCACTATGTTGTTTTCCTTTACATTTTGTGCCCTTTTAGGACTTTTTAAAAAAATGCCCATAACTTTAATTTTTTTTAAAATTGTAATATTGTTAGGAGATATATTTAAATTAGGGCTGCAGAAATTATCGATTAATTTCTCGATTAATCAGTTAAAAATTTATTGATTAAAATTATTTTAATCAATAAATTAGTGATTATAATTAAAGAAAAATTTTATTATTTTTTTTATTTATTAATAAATAATTAGTTATTAATAGTTAATAATAATTGTGTTTTTTACGTCCAACCTTTCCCATTTAAAAAAAAAAAATTTATTCAAAGAGTAAGCTTTAAAATAAGCAGTTTTTATGAGGAAAATGATATTAAAATAAACATTGTTTTACTTAATTAACACTAAACGAAATTAAAATTCATTGACATTAATTTGAACTACTTAGATTTAAATATATCTCCTAAAAAATTTTTTTTTTTCAATTAAATACCAAAGTTATGGGAATTTTATGAAATTTTCAGTTTAATGACGTCATACATCTTTTTTTCAGCTTCAATAAAAATTATCGATTAATTATTCTGTAATTTTTCAAAAGTTGGCTATTAAATTTAAATTAATCGATAACAGGCCTAATTTAAATATAAGTAGTTCAATATAATGTTAATGAATTTAAATTTTGTTATTTTTAATTACGTAATAATAATAATAAATAATTAAATGTAAATTTATATAGCGCTGTATCCCAGCAAGGAGCCAGGCTCACAGCGCTTTACATGGAAATAACAATACATATATCAATAAAAAGAAACATTCATATCATGTTAACAATATGCTATACTCAATACATCAGCTACGTTAATCATTTAAAGAAATGTTGTTTTATTAATTTTGAAAATAAATTTTAAAAAGATGTGTCTTAAGTGCAGTCTTGAATGACTTAGCAGTTGAAATGCTACGGATATGTAATGGAAGAGAATTCCATTGTTTGGCTGCACAAAAGGAGAATGACCTTTCGCCAAATGTTTTAGTTCTTGTCTTAGGAACACAGAGAATGCATGTCTGCAGAAGAGCGTAGCTGACAACTTGGTGATTAGACTGTCAAAAAATTAGTAAGATAGGAAGAGCATGAGTCAGAAAAGAAGTTGTGACACAGAACGGCCAGTTTGTAATCAATTCGGGCTTGTACAGGTGGCCAATGAAGTGAGTAAAGATGTGGGGGTGGCAAGGTCATGTTTTTGTGCCTTGAGAATTAATTATTAATTATTTATTAACAAATTTAAATGTTTATACACATTTTCTTTAATTTTAATCATTTTTTTATCGATTAAAATACTTTTATTTGATAAAAAAAATTTACCAATTAATCAAGAAATTAATAGTTAATTTCTGCAGCTCTAATTAAATTAATACATATATTTAAAAAATTGACAACATGTAAGTCTTTTCTTGTTTTTGATTTTAAAAGATTATACACTGTAATTCATCCAACAGTCACATCCAACTAGTGGTCTGTAGACCACAGGTTGAGAACCACTGTTCTCATTGATTCAAAAGCAGAATTTGAATGGGAAATAATTCAGAGAAAAATTATTCCAATGCTGAGTTTTTTAAATAAAAATAATTATTTAATAAAGAGAACTTTTTGAATATCTGCCTAATGATGAAGAGTCTTGTATACAGGCAGAAAACACAATATAACTTGATATCAAGAAAACACAATATAACTTGATATCAAGAAAACACAATATAACTTGATATCAAGAAAACACAATATAACTTGACATCAATTTTCATGTCATACTAAATACATGCAGAAACATAGAAAACACAATATAACTTGATATCAAGAAAACACAATATAACTTGACATCAATTTTCATGTCATACTTAATACAGGCAGAAACATACAAAACACAATATAACTTGATATCAAGAAAACACAATATAACTTGACATCAATTTTCATGTCATACTAAATACAGGCAGAAACATAGAAAACACAATATAACTTGATATCAAGAAAACACAATATAACTTGATATCAAGAAAACACGATATAACTTGATATCAAGAAAACACAATATAACTTGATATCAAGAAAACACAATATAACTTGATATCAAGAAAACACAATATAACTTGACATCAATTTTCATGTCATACTTAATACAGGCAGAAACATAGAAAACACAATATGGCTTGACATCAATTTTCATGTCATCATAAATCACAAAATGCAGATCAAACAAACAGGTTATTATTTTACCTGTTAAAAACCTCAATATATACACAACATTATTGCATCCTACACTTATTCATGGTGTATGTCTGGTCTTACATTTTTATTAGAGTGAAATTGTTGGTTTTTCTGGTTTCATCAATGTGAAGAAGGAGAATTTATGTATACAGAATAAGAAAAGTATTTTTATTCCTATGTCTATCTGAGGATTGTATTACATTAACTTTGTGTTGTATTTCCAACTTAGAATTAATTGCCTTATGAATGACTATTTTGCTATTGGTTGTTCTTTTAACATCTGGTGTTTCAAGACTTGAATGATTTAACCATAAGGTGTTATTAAACCTTGAACTTGAAACACTAGACGATAGAAGAACCAAGAGTAAATTAGTAATTATACATAAGGCAATTAATTCTAATTTAGAAACAAAGATAACTTAACACAACCCTCAGATAGACATAAGGATAAAAAAAAAAATTTCTTATTCCGTATGCAAGAACAAACACATACAAGTTTTGTTCTTCCCTCGTGTAATGGGGGGGGGGGGGGGGTGGTATGAGTTGACTGATCAGACCAACACTCTAACAACATGACTGATCAGACCAACACTCTATCAACATGACTGATCAGACCAACACTCTAACAACATGACTGATCAGACCAACACTCTATCAACATGACTGATCAGACCAACACTCTATCAACATGACTGATCAGACCAAGACTCTATCAACATGACTGATCAGACCAACACTCTATCAACATGACTGATCAGACCAACACTCTAACAACATGACTGATCAGACCAACACTCTAACAACATGACTGATCAGACCAAGACTCTATCAACATGACTGATCAGACCAACACTCTATCAACATGACTGATCAGACCAAAACACTATCAACATTTAAAACTAATAAAAATGCTAGACTAGACACTAACAATGAAAAAGCTTAATATCCAATATCTTTTGTATGGATAGAATCTCTGTACACATGAGGTGAGTAACATATGAATATTTATAACTTTTGAATGCAACTTTTATTATTCGAAGATGTTGTTGTTAAACTTAGGAAAACAGGTGCAAGCAAGAACTTGACCAAAACAATAAGAAAATGGAAAAGGAGTAACCAGGGTAAGGGTTAGCCTGACAGGACGTAACCAGGGTAAGGGTTAGCCTGACAGGACGTAACCAGACCAGGGTAAGGGTTAGCCTGACAGGACGTAACCAGGGTAAGGGTTAGCCTGACAGGACGTAACCAGGGTAAGGGTTAGCCTGACAGAATGTAACCAGGGTAAGGGTTAGCCTGACAGGACGTAACCAGGGTAAGGGTTAGCCTGACAGGACGTAAACAAAACAGCCAACGTTTCCTCAATTAACAAACAATACACAAATGAAAAAAATAAAAACTTGGGATGAATGTTGTGTTTGCGCTGACCACCTAATGGCTTTGCCCCACCCACTCTCCTTTCCTATATTGTCTTGCACTGCTCTGTTCCTGCTTTACTTTCATTGACTACTTTGGATTTCACCGCAGCTAAGTTTTTATTTTACTTTTTATATTTGTTTTATTCGCGGATGTTTGTTTTTTGAGAAAGGCTCTTTGCAGAAACATTCACTGTTTTGTTACGTCCTGTCAGGCTAACCCTTACCCTAGTTACGACTTGACAGTCAGTTGACCAGCCTATCAGCTGCTACTGTTTGACCACTTAGTGACCAGGTTCTTTGACTCACTGTAAACAGTTAGCATCAAAGGACTTTTCAGCCCATTGCTCTCTGTCTATGCATTGTTCTTGTTTATCAAATACCCAGCCGTCATTCGGTGGTTGCTCTACAATGTGTGGCTTCCCTGCAGTGGAACTCAACTGTAGATTGTCCTGACGCTGGTTAAAGAAAGTCTTGCAGTCCTTAGTGACGTAAGCAGGCATTCTCAAACTATGGTAGGTGCTCTGTTCATAGTCCAGCAACTCTTGACAAGATGGTAATTTTGAAGGAAGAATTGGCCGATGTTCATCAGCCATCTTTGGTTCTACTGATGATGTACTAGATGGTGATGGAAACAAATGGGGTGATGGGGGTTGTGCTGGGGGTTGACCTAGGGGTTGTGATGGGGGTTGACCTGGAATGATCATTTGAGGGCTGGCTGTCTGTCTTGAGGAAGGCAGAGGTTGGGTTGCAAGGAGAAAGCGTTGTCTTAAAGCTACCATAATATCTGGTGAGTTCTGTGGACCTGTAGAAGAGCTCTTCATATCTACCCCCTGATGTATGCCTGGCTTAACCTCAATGTGTTTGTCATTGGTTGCCATAACCTCAACGGGTTGGTCTTTGGTTGCCATAACCTCAAAGGGTTGGTCTTTGTCTGGCTTGACCTCAACGGGTTGGTCATTGGTTGCCATAACCTCAACGGGTTGGTCTTTGGTTGCCATAACCTCAAAGGGTTGGTCTTTGTCTGGCTTGACCTCAACGGGTTGGTCTTCCGCTGGCCTTGCCTCGTCTAAATCAGTGAATGACTTGAAAAGGTTTTCAACATCATTCATTATGATGTCATAGTATCCTTGAACTTGAAGACTGACACACTGATCAGGTGGGATATGTTCAGAACTCTCCCTGGTCAAAGACAAAAACAGTGTTGTTGTTGACAAATGGCAAAGTATTTCTACAAGTTCATAATTCTTAGTGAAATTTAACCAAAGCCAATAAATTAAATTTAACCAAAGCCAATAAATTAAATTTAACCAAAGCCAATAAATTAAATTTAACCAAAGCCAATAAATTAAAGTTAACCAAAGCCAATAAATTATATTTAACCAAAGCCATTAAATTAAATTTGACCAGTCAAAAAAAAAAAAAACTTAAATATAAAGGTTAGCAAAGGTGACTTACCAATCATTGAGTGTTTTCATGCAAATATTAAAGGAAGTATATCCTGATGGCTTCCTGAAGGCTATAGTCTGTAGGGAGGCCTTGGGCTTTCTTTCTAAATCCCTGAGTATATACGCAGTGTTGCATAAACCTGTGGACCAACAAGATTCATTCACTTTTTAAAAGTTGGGTCAAGTAAAAGATCAAAGTATCCAGTGATCTACAATGTAGTCTCTGAGGGGACCGTCTATTCATTGAGTGCTCTCAGCCTGATAGGTCAAGAGCTTTCTTGTAAATCAGTTAGGGTCTTGGCTGGTCACCGCTAGGGGTGGTCAGATATAGGTCAAGAGCTTTCTTGTAGAGCAGTTAGGATCTTTCATGTAACTCAGTCTGTGACAGTTTATCTGCTATCTACCATGACAGTCTGTGACAGTTTATCTGCTATCTACCATGACAGTTTGTGAAAAAGTATCTGCTATCTACAAATTCAGACTGTGACACTATCAATGAGTGTCAACGTCAACTATGAAAATTTTACGATAAATTGAATGAACAAACTTGAATGAATTCAAATGAACTGTGTGGTATGTTTTA
Source organism: Radix auricularia (assembly GCA_002072015.1). Lineage (NCBI taxonomy): Eukaryota > Metazoa > Mollusca > Gastropoda > Lymnaeidae > Radix > Radix auricularia. The sequence continues at coordinate 271,017 of MUZC01004680.1, read as the reverse complement.
AGCGATCTGTGTTGTAACGTGTGTGTAGTGTTGTGTACTAAGCCTTGGCAACTAAGTGAATTTTAAAAAATAAAATTCATCAGCCGGACTCCACTAATAGTTATGACATGTTTACGATTTACATACCACAATAATGAGTGGGCACTTTGATGTGGCTCTCGAATGCTACCCTAACACACAAACAAAATGAACTCCTGGTAATAAGCTTATGATGACTATTTGAAGTTATGGTTATAAAAGGATTGGTCCAAATTTCAGGACTATGTACGTATTGTCAACAAAACATACAGGAATGTATACTTCCTATCATTGACTTTTTGGTAAAAATTAACATTATAAATATTGGTGATTTTATATAGCTAGAACCAGATACAACCAGATTTAATACCTATGTATCACTCCCTTTACACATTCCTACCTACCCCTACAAACATACATTCCGACTTTGATCTACAAACATAAATTCCTACCTACCCATACAAACATAAATTCCTACCTACCCCTACAAACATACATTCCTACCTACCCCTACAAACAAATTCCTACCTACCCCTACAAACATACATTCCTACCTACCCCTACAAACAAATTCCTACCTACCCCTACAAACATACATTCTGACTTACATCTACAAACATAAATTCCTACCTACCCCTACAAACATACATTCCGACTTACATCTACAAACATAAATTCCTACCTACCCCTACAAACATACATTCCGACTTACATCTACAAACATACATTCCTACCTACCCCTACAAACATTCATTCCTACCTACCCCTACAAACATAAATTCCTACCTACCCCTACAAACATAAATTCCTACCTACCCCTACAAACATACATTCCTACCTACCCCTACAAACATAAATTCCTACCTACCCCTACAAACATAAATTCCTACCTACCCCTACAAACATACATTCTACCTACCCCTATAAACATAAATTCCTACCTACCCCTACAAACATAAATTCCTACCTACCCCTACAAACATATATTCCGACTTACATCTACAAATATAAATTCCTACCTACCCCTACAAACATAAATTCCTACCTACCCCTACACA